>RPFO01000448.1:972564-1205064 GCA_009746045.1 Mesostigma viride
CGCCACCATCTGTTACTGCTACACACTGCAAGAAGAAACACTGGTGCCTGCTCGCCAACGCAGCACAAGCACGACAACGGTGCCCTAATCCACATCCAGGCGTGTATTTTCCGGAGAAAAATACTTCAGGCTTGTTGCGGCATACCTCGGTGTTCCAAGCCGTTTCACCGCTCCCCGAATAGTCTTCATGACTCCTTTTATAGCATTTAGGGTTTCGCGGTCGCGCCATCTCGCCGGGGGCATGAAACCGAGGATTGTCGCGCTGAAACACTGGACTTGCAAGGTCGCCCAGATTACCGGTTTAGCTGTTACGTAATTTAAGCAAGCTCTGGAGATGATTGTCATGGTTTGGTGCAGGAAGGTTGCTGTGGGGGGTCTATCTCACCTCTTTACCTAGAGCTTTCCTCCTTCCTAGCTTGACAGCTAAGTTTGCATCAGGAAGTCATGCTTTGTTGACAAAGCTCGATGGATATAAACCTATGGGATGTGATGTGAAGGTGTTAGCATGCTTGCTTGAAGATTGAATGCGTATTCTGTGCAAGCCATGGACATGTTTTATTAAGGCAGTAGGTAAGCAGCCACGTTCTTATTCAATGTGTCAGGACGTCTATGTTGCCTTTACTGCACTCTGTCCTAGAGGAGTTTGAGGCCACTGTAGGGACTTGACCAGTGGGGTGTGAGGATGGGCCGGTGTGCTGGGTGAGCCTGAAGGGCACCTGGATCACGTGACCCTTAGGCAATCATGCCAGGCTGTGCAGTTTATTGGCTGGATGTATGGATGCAGCGGGTGAGGGAGGTTGTCGTTGCCGTTGGCCTGTGTTAGTGAACTCTATCATCTTTTTAACTTACCCAAAGCCCCCCTAGACCTAAACTGCCTCGCCTTCTTTGAGGGGTTGCCTTCTTTGAGGAGTGCCATGTCTTGAAAGGTTTGTTGGGGCCCTGGCATTTCAGAGGTTGGTTGAGGTGGAGAGGGTGCACACTGCTAGGTGATGGCAGGGCCATCCATGTGATGCACCCTTACGTTGGGATGGACCATGCATTTTTCTTGTTGCTAGCATGGGCAGGATGAGCGGCTGGGAAGTAAGGTGAAGTGCTACTTGCGCCACTGTCCGAAAGGGGAGCTCCATGCGGGGGCAAACAGCGTTGCAGCGTACACTTAACACAAATGTGGTCTAATGCACCCAGCTGACCTGCCATTTCTCTTGATGCACCAACCACACTAAAGGCTTGATATAGCCGGTAGGAAATGCATGTGCATGCAGTGTCAAAAGCAAGAGGGGACATGTTAGCACATGAGTGTGATTGTTAAACCGATGAGTGTGAGCTCCCCGTGCCATCTTATGCATTTTACAACCTATTTTTTGGCAATCCCCATCATGCCGCAGTTATGCACCGCACTAATGCAAGGGATGAATAGACAGTTATAGGTGTGTTGAGGGATGAGATAAGGGTAAACATGAGGAGCCATGCAGGCTAAAACGGAAGGGCGATGTCAACAGTGTGTTTGCCCAGATTTTGATGTCAGGAGGGGCTGAAAGATCAGTGGCCACGATAAACCTAGGTGGATTACATGAGAGATGACACGACCATGAGAGGGTGGTAGATGAGTTCAACTGAGAAGAGCTAGCATTACATGCACAGATTCCTAATGACCTATGGACTGTCCAAGGGTTGGAGTTCAGTGCACGTTCCAAAGACTATGATGAGCATGACGATGATGGCAAGGGGGCGGGGGGGCGCAATTAGGACAGGCACTGATGCAGAATTATGTTGTACAGCAGCTAGGTGCTGAGCTCAATTGAATAGCAGCCCAAGCCACTGCTGTCCTTGATTGCGCTTTGTATTTCCATGTAGCAGAGAGGCACCTGGCAGATATATATTTGGATTAGCTGCTATAAGACACGCACAGCAGGGGTGCCCAGCAGAGTGGGCCAAGTACTGCAAAGGAGATTGTGTGTGCTGCCGAGCGGGGCCCGTTTAGAAAAGAGACTGGTCAGCCGACAGGCACGACTGGTCAGCCAAGCTCCCCTTCTTGAGGCTTGTAGGCACTATGGTGCTTGTTCCGAATGCCAGCATCTACTGTGATTGATGGTGATTTTGTCCCTTGATGATCGCTTTTTTAGTCTGTGTTGGCTAATGTATCCAGCCCCAGTGGCATGTATATGAATCCCATGACAGCCATGACGATAATTGAGTGAAGAATGCAAAGTTTTCCAAGACAATGGCGCAGAATATGGAGTATTTTTGCAAAAATCGCTCTATTTCTGCTTGCATCCGTCACTTTTAGTGGGCCGGCAGTGGTCCTAATATGTCCAACTTGTGTTCTAGTGTAAATTCAAGTATTGTGCTATTAATGTGACGAATTCTGGCATGATTGGGCCGCATATGTGCTGGCAGGGGCTTCATAAGTTTGAAAATAATGCACTAAAACGGTGTTTTGGCTCATGTATGCCAGAATTATAGCACATAGTTTGGTCCTACATTGCATACTTAAGGGTGGTTTTTGTATTTGGATATAAATTAATAAGCATGACCATTTCCAGCTGAATTGGACTACATTTACTACTTGTGTGTGGCTGCTATGCCTCCTTATGCCTGGAAAACATCGTTTTTTGCACTTTTCCACGTCACGGTTTGATGCTAAAAATAGGTCAGTTGGCCCCCCAATTTATGTGATGTGAACAGGGTCCTAGGGGGACCTTAAGTCCAGAAAGGCACCCCGATCTGACTATATGTGTGGGAGATATGACCCCATGTAACAAAAAAGGCCGTTTTTAGGTGATGTGTCCCATCCCATCCCATCCCATCCCATCCCATCCCATCCCATCCCATCCCATCCCATCCCATCCCATCCCATCCCATCCCATCCCATCCCATCCCATCCCATCCCATCCCATCCCATCCCATCCCATCCCATCCCATCCCATCCCATCCCATCCCATCCCATCCCATCCCATCCCATCCCATCCCATCCCATCCCATCCCATCCCATCCCATCCCATCCCATCCCATCCCATCCCATCCCATCCCATCGATCCCACTCAACTGTACTGAGGACTTATGATCACGTAACGCTGTTACGTGCTAATTAATTAGACTGCTGGCGTGAACATATGGAAAAATGATTTGTTCTCGCTGCACAATATGCTAATAATAAGATTAGTGGATCATGCTTGGTCGCATGCCTCGATCCATGTTTGGTCCGTTGTTGCAGGCCGGGCCATTGTCTGCGGCCCGGCTGCAGCTTCGCCCTCAGGCCCGGAAGGCAGCGGTGCCACTAGTCAAGCACTGGTGGTTGCCCGGCCAGCCCCCCCGGGCCGGGCTTGCCTCGATCGCCATCTGCTGCATTACCCGAGCCTAAACGCAGCCGCCCTGAGGAATCGCCCCCTGCCGAGCCGAGCTAGCTGGAATGAAGTCAACTTTGACGTCACCTCAGTCACATGGTGGAAACTCTGTCAAGCCGATCCCAGCCGCCACTTCATGCACGCCCTGTTCTACGGGTCGCGCACCTCGCTTCTTGCCCTGTGCCAGCACCTTTACATCATCGGTCGCCTCATTCCACCTGGCCACGTGGTCGGTGCTTATGTACGTACACGCCGGATCTGCGCAGCCTTCCTCGCCCCCGCCTTCACTGAGCTCATCGACCTCTGCTCCCTCCTCGGGCGCTCTGCCGCCGAGATCTGGGCCCCCACTTCCTCCTCCACCTCCGAAATCCGCTCCATCCTCAAGGAGGCCTTCGAGCAGCACATGACACCCCTCGCCGCAGATGTGGCCATTGTAATGGGCCATGGGCGGCACGCTGGCTGCCGAGCTTCCCCTCCTCTCCTCCACCACCACCGCCAACTCCAAGCTCCTCGCCTCCGCTCCACCGCCACCACCACTGACGCCTTCACTTCCCAGCTCCTCGCCATCGACAAGCGCCCTCCAGGACAACGCCATCGCCATCGAATGCCTGCAAAACACCGCAGGCATCACTGCCCAGGCGGTGAAGGACATTGCCGCCCGGCCAGCCCCTGCACTGGCCCTGCCGGCGACGCACCTCCCACCCAGACCTGGGCAGCCATATTCTGATCCATATGCTGATGAACCACACCACCACGTACCACCACCACCTCCGGCCGCCATCGCCGCCCAGCTCAAGCAGCAGACGCTCGACCTCCGCGAGGAGGCCGAGCTCGACAAGCGCAGCCTTAACGTCATCGTCAAGCACTTCGACCAGCTGCAGGACGAGACCTCCGAGACCCTTGCCACGGCGTTTGAGAACAAAATCCTTGTCCCCATGGCTCTCACTGGTAAGGGCAAGCCACGGGGGGTGACCCGCCTCCCCCGCTCGCGGGGTAAGGCTGGCCCCTCCCCATTGCTCCTCACCTTTGACACCATGGCGGATTAATTAATTAATTAATAAGCACGTGACTGCGTCACGTGGGTGCCAATACAGAGTAAAGGAACCTTCAACCCTATATACACAGTGAGAAGGAGGGAGGGCGCCCTAGCTTCTCTCACTGCCGCAGGTGGGCAGGCCACAGAGCGCTCTCTCCACGGCATGGTGCCGGGGCGCAACACTGTGGGTGCAATACAACCAGTGCAATACCATAGGTAGGCTGACGCATAGCTTATGCTACAAATGTGAGGTGGGCTCAAGACGTCGGCTAATTAAGGCGCAAGCTGATGGCCACAAGGTGCCAGAGCTAATTGAAGGTACTATAACGCTGTGCGCTAATATCGTTTCAAGTGCTGTAATGCCTAAGCTATCCCATCATCGATTGCCCCCATCTAGACAACTAGCTGGAGTGCTCTATCCCGGGGAAGCCCGGGGGGGCTTCCACAGTTTCTTGTTGACGTAGAGGTCCCCGCCCCGCCAGTACACTTGGGGCTTCTCGGGGTTGGTCTTGTGGCGGATGTAGTCGGGCCACTGATCGCGGCGTTGCTGCTGCTGGGCTGGCGTCAGGTCGTCGTCAAGCGACCAGGAGGTGTCCACCAGCTTCTTGCGGCGAGAGAGGAACCGAACTCGGGCTGTGATGTCGCTGAAGGTGAGGACCACTGGAGGGGGCCCAGCCTTGGCCCGTGGATGGGGCAGGCGGTAGGCGCCCTGCAGTATCGCACCTGGCAGCTGCATGCGCGCCAAGAGCTGTTTCTTCAGCTCGTCGAGAAGAGAGTCTGGGGTCTCCTCCGGCAGCATGTCGAAGCGCCTGAGGATGACCCGGCAGCGGCGACGGTCGCGGTCAGCGGCCTCGCGGCGCGTGTCTTCCAGCTCCTGGAGCTTGGTGGTGATGGCGGTCGTGGTAGAGGATGCCTGGCTCTTGAGCAGGTCCGCCCAGGAGGCGCGAGTCGAGGGGTCATCACTAGCCCTACCAGCAGGTTGGGCGGCGATGGTGGCCGTTCGCTCGGCGATCTCGGGGACCTGCGTGGCCAGGGCGTCTACCTTGGCGGCAACTGCCTCAAGTTTCACGGTGCCTTGGCCGACTCGGCCTTCCACCTGGTTAAGGCGGGTGGTCACAGTGGCTGTGGCCTCGGAAACTTTGGTGGCAATGTGCTCTTGCGTAGCAGTAAACTGAGGCTGGAGCTTAAGGGCGACTCTGGCTTCAATGTTGTTGACCTTGGCCGAGAGAGTGTTGAGTGGGCCGTCAGGCGCGTTCACCATGGCGGATAATATGGAGTTCCTCAAGCGTCGCAAGCGGCTTGGGGGGACCTCGTACACGCTGGACAACGACTTGACATTGACGCAGCAACAATGGCGACGGGAGCTATGGCCGACCTACCTCGATCCAGCTCCGACAGACGGCAGGCCAGAAGCCGGTCTACTGGAGGGGGGCGGACATCTACGTCGCCCACGAGCCCTGGCAGGCGACCCCTGCCGCCCCAGCCACCCCAGCCTTGGGGATTATATAGCAGTAGTGTAGACTAGAAAAGCTTAGTGACGTGGCCATGTATGTCAACGTGATGGGCCCACGTACACCAGACCTTGCAATAGCTGTAGCAATTATGAGTCATGCTTTGCCCATGCAGAGAGTTACTCTCTGCTGAGATCGATGCCATGCACCAGCTATAGCCTACCCATACATATCTTCCACCCCATGTGTCATGCAAGCCTTCTAGGCCATCTCCCCAAGCCGCCCCGTGCGTGCATGATCGGGATGCATGATCCATCGTGGTGGTGCAGGTGCACATTGCGCACCCAGAGCAGGTGACAGTTTACATCCTCCACCTGCAGGTTGTAGCCCAGACTGTATTAAAAACCCATGGATGCCCCTTCTCAGGGCTATGAATTACACATGCTCCCCACGGAGCTATGTTCTTAATTCATTAATTAATTGTTGCAGGCCTGCATGTAGGCCGGCTGTTGCATGTAGGCCAAGTTCACCACTTGGCATGTATGCATATGCATGACAACATCCACACGTTGTGTGCAATTTATATCAAGATAGAACCATATGCCCTGCAAGGTTGTCAGGATGCCAAGCATTGGATATGAACTTGACGTGCTCAGAGGTGCTAGTCATAGAAAAGGCAACATGATCTAGTCGCATAAGAGGCAAGGATCTTCCAACTGCTGCCTTGCAGACCTCTGATTCAATCTCAACAGTGAACTCCATCCAGGGCCGTCACTGCCTTGTAATTAGGGCACATCCTTGTAAACAATAGGCGGACTGGCTGCGTCATCATCCGCTTCTCACGCATATATAGCAAGGATGCTATGCATCCCAACCCTGGACTGCCATGGCGCAACACCAGCATGGTGGCTATGCAATGTCCCGTCTGATAGGCACACACACACACGAGCTAATTACAATTTATACGTCGTTGTCAACTTGTCGGCGTATTTCTTCACCGTGCTCTCCAGCGCCTTCTTAGCAGCCAAATCTTTGGCGGCCTGAAAGCGTCGAAACCAAGTAGGATGACGGCCAGCGTGATGCATCCGGGCAATATAACACAGCATATGGCACACCCGGTCAGGTACTGAATTACTCAGCAAGTCGGGGCTTGTGCATGCATAGGAATCATTACTTAACACAACTTGAAAAGCTCGTCCTCTAGCGACTAACCAATAGTCCAAATCTAAGCATATCAGAGGGAGAAATGTCGGTAGGTACTAGACACAATTCCAGACTGCCCCAAACCGGAAGAAATGTTCCCATTGATCAATGGTCGCCGGCAGCTCAACTAGGAAAATGAGCCAAGTGATGAGCAGCTGGCTGTGTTGGCGGGCAACCTGCAGGTAGGCATTATCGAAATCATCCGCGCCTTGAATTCCAACGGCTTGCAAGGGACACAGTCACACGTGCAGGGGCAACCACCACAACTGGGACGCAGCACGCCAGGATTCATGCAAGCAAGGTAAGCATGCCAATTACCAGGCAAAAAACCCAGGCCTCTACGTCCTTTCTCTTTTCTCCTTCCATTCTGATACTTGCAATCCCACGTGGCCGTGACCTCGGCGTTCCAAGTCTCATGTACCAACTGTACAAGCCCCAAAAATGGTCAGCGAGAATGCTAGCGGCAAGGCGGCAGAGCGCGTGCACCACGGGATGCCAGAAGTGCCTCACTGCATGCCTAATGGTAAGGAGCAAAAGGCCCTGCATGACGCACTCACCTCCATGCGCAGCGTGACCGCGAAATCGGCCGCGGCACCGTGAATCTCTCGCAGCTCCTCGATCACGGCTGTGGGAGCAAGCATACCCGCGGCAATAGACACCACGGCAAGGATTATATGTTAATCAAGGACGGAGGCAGGCTACCCAGTAACAAAGTTGTTGAGGATGGGGTCAAGATAGGACACCCAACAACAGCGTTGTTGAGGGGGGAGGGAGGCGGGGACAACTGACAGCGTGCCCGACATCGTGCAACTGCCACTGTACTCACCCCATCTGCTCACCATGCACAGTGACGCAGATCCCTGGCTAGCTTTCATGTGCCCAGTAAGGGGCCAGACCCTCAAGAAACCTTGCAATATCTACATAGCATGTGAACGTTCAGTTGTGTGCCCCTCCCCCCTTTGACCATAGTGGGCCACTTCAGGCCGCGTGCCTCTACAGCGTGCGAAAGTGTGAACCCTCAACTTTGTCTGATTGAGCTGATTTTGCCAGACGCTCGAAGATGCCTTAGCAGTGGGTCTCACCAGCGGGCAGGCTATCACCACTTCATCAGCGAATAGGGTATCACCCGCAGGCCCCTTGGGATCGACACGAGTGGCACAACGGGAAAACACCAGCCCCTTGAGCGTGACTCACCTCCGGACCGGAGCGTCTCCGAGCTGATCTGCCCAGCCAGGCTGTTCAGCTGCGTGATGGCATCCCTGCTCATAAACAGTCACATCCAGGCGTGCATCGTGGCCACAAGCAGGAAGGTACCACGAGATTAAGGGCATGAAATAGAAAGGAAGTCAATAGACGCAGCAACAGGTAGATAAGGAAGCCAACTGATTAGCCATTGATTCCGACCAGAAGAGCAGCTAACATGAAAATAACGCACACGGCTGCCATAACTCTTGGCGACAAGCTTCACAAGGAAGCCAGTCTGGAGACTGGCTGCATTCGCTCGATTCAGGAAAGACAAGCTAGCTAGGAGCCCACATCCACAGTAGTGGCAGTGGAGATATGTACGCCCACCGTTGCGCTTGAGCACACCAATGTTTGAAGCAAACCAAGCCTTCCAAACGCTAAGATCCACTTCTCGCACATGTGCACAGAATCCCTGTCCTGTGCATGCCTAACAGAGGACGGCACCCTGCACATTGCCGCTGCCTAGCGGGAGAACACCCTGGAGCCAGCACTCACACGCAGCACCGGTGTGTGTGTGTGTGTGTGTGTGTGTGTGTGTGTGTGTGTGTGTGTGTGTGTGTGTGCGTGCGTGTGTGTGTGTGCGCGCGTGCGTGTGTGTGTGCGTGTGTGTGTGGTCACTATAGCATAGTATTGTGCGTGTGTGTGTGTGTGCGTGTGTGTGCGTGTGTGTGCGTGTGTGTGCGTGTGTGTGCGTGTGTGTGCGTGTGTGTGCGTGTGTGTGCGTGTGTGTGCGTGTGTGTGCGTGTGTGTGCGTGTGTGTGTGTGTGTGTGTGTGTGTGTGCGTGCGTGCGTGTGTGTGCGTGTGTGTGCGTGTGTGTGCGTGTGTGTGCGTGTGTGTGTGCGTGTGTGTGTGTGTGTGCGTGTGTGTGTGTGGTCACTATAGCATAGTATTGTGTGTGTATGTGTGTGTGTGCGGTCACTGTAGCATAGTATTGTGTGTGTGCATGTGCACTCACGTGAGCTTTCGCCGCCCCTTGAGCAGCTCTTGCTCCGCCGCAATCGCACGCTCCTGGCGGGTGAACGACAAGGCATGATGCGAAGAAACAGATAAGCAAATTAGTAAATAATATGATGATAAACATGGCTGGAGACACCCAACGAGGAAAAGATATGAACGAAGGTGTTGTCGAACAGCCGCCAGGCCATGAAGCTATGCATGCATGCATGCGGGCAGGCGGGCGAGAGGGCAGGCAGGCAAACGGGTCAGGCGGGAAAACGGGCAGGCGGGCAGCCGGCCAGCATTCTGACCTTCCGCTTCCTGGTCATTACAACCTGGGGGTCACTTAAGCAGGTGCACAGTGAAAAATATCGCCGCAGTGCATGGCAAATCATACAACACAAGGCTGTACCATCGTTGCTCGCTGCCCCTTGCACCCACCTTCTTTAACCATGAGCTCCTCCAGTCCGTGTTAGGGTTGCAAGCAGTTGATAATACTGGGTGCGGTACCACCCCATTTGTCCATCCATTGAGGCATATAGTTGATTCTACTGGGTGCGGTACCATCCCTTCCTCCATCGATTAAGGCATATAGTTGATAATGCTGGGTGCGGTACCATCCCATTCCATTATCACCCACCAGCTCCTACTCATGCCGCAGTTCCTTGACAGCCATGGCAGCATGCCACCATTTCCCCACTCCTCATGGTCAAGACACCACCTACCCACCATGCGCTTGTTCTTCTCCAGCTCGTTCAAATGCGGCCAGTTACTTGCAATAAGACAAAAACGCACTGCCCCATCATTATCTACCTCATAATACAGCTTCAAGCCACCCACCATGAGCTTGTTCTTCTCCAGCTCGTACTCGGACGCGGTCATTTTCATCGACTTGAGCCGCGTCTCCGCGCTGTTGAGGACCGCTTGCTGGTTACGGAAGCGGCCCAGGGTGGCGCGGTAGAGCAGGCGGCGGGGGACTGGCGGACGGCACCCAGAGCCCGCCCCATTCGCAAGCAAGGGAATGTGAGCGTTTAGGATATGTGAGCACGCGCCACCAGCAGGCAGGATACGTGTGCGTCAACGTCAAGGGCCGGCCAAGTATGCACACACAATTGTAATGCCACGGGATGGCAGCATACGTGCGACCTCCATGGGGACACGGGGGTGGGCTGGATGCACACGCAGTACCTTCCGATTTGTATGACCTGTTACTCACAAACGACTATATATACGACTACATATTGATAGATGGATTGATACACGCTTACAGCTGGTACCATCTACAACACCCTACCAGTGGGGGCCTGCGATGGAAAGCGCACATAATCACAGCGCACACAATCACAGCTCACATAACCAAGGGGCCACCACGCTGCGTAGCTGCCGCCTACATGCATCATGCGCACCAGGCTGTGGACCCCCTGGTTTGTCAACACTCTTCCACCCTATAATACTCCCGAGAAAAAAACATTTTAAACCATTTTAAAATCAGTGTTTGAACCAGTTCTTTAAAGACCAGTGTTCCACCCCCGGCTCACCGATGGGTAGCAGCACGGCGGCACCCAGGATGGGTAGGGAGACCTGCGGGTTGTCGATGGCCGCGTACACCCCCTCTGCAGCGGGGTAGTTGGGAGGGAGGGGAAGCATAGGCACAGGAGACAACAGGATCAGGAAAACAGCCGCTAATCATACATAAGATAAAAAAAATTATTATGACAAGGGGATTGCCTTGCAAAGCCATAGGACAGAGATCGAGATGCGCATGCACGGCACGGCATGGGCAAAGCCACGTGCCGTGAATGTCAAATAAGCAGCGGGACACGGGGGCAGGCCTAAGAGTATGGCCAGGGGAAAAAAAAGGAAATAGCCACAGCAATGGCAAGGGCCAACGCTAACTGTATTACAGCCGGTTACTGTATTGCGAGTTTCAAATCACATCAAGGGGGGGGGGGGGGGGGGCTCCTTCAGTGGGCTGTTACAACGGGGCGTGATTTCAGGTCGTTTGCGCCATGCACCGTTGCCACGTTGACACAGTAACAGGAGGCTCCCTTGGGTACAGCACATCTACGCTTCACCATGCTCTAGCAAGCCATGAGAGCTGTAACCAAGCATGCTCCACCAAGCATGTCGCCATGATACTTGCAGTTGCACGGCACATCACCAGGCGCCGGTGCAACAACAATTGGAACTGCTTCCCTGTGGACAGCGTGAGCAATTCAGCAGCGTATAAGGGATATTGCCGTGATTAGGCTTCAATGCGACCCAGCATGGATAGCTTGACCCGCATTTCATGGTTGCTACCTTGGTTAAGGTCAACATGTGGTGGTTGCTCTACATGAAACGCACCGGATTTCACATATATATATCGTTCTACTACTGTATCGGTACCATCATAGCAGTTATTTGATTCCTTATCACCCTTTCCATCAGACATAACTGGACATGCAGTCAGAAACGGTGGCCTGCCTGGCGCCAGTATGTTGGAACAACCGTATACCCCAGAGCCGTTGGTGATGGCCAGTTTGAAAGTAGCTGACCCGAGCTGAAAGACGACGGAAGCATTCCAGAAGGAGGAAAGCAACTAAACTGATCTATATTTTCCTTTCCACATCGTTATTTCGATACCATTTCTACATCGTTCTAGCAACAATCCCTGCGCAGCTGAATGTGAATACCTCCAACCAGGACAATCCTCCCTTACCTTTCATCTTGCCAATAGCAGTATCTTCAACTTGCTTGTAAGCTCCCGTCAGGACATCCAGGTGGACCTGCAGAGAAGCGACAAGGGTTCGAAACCAAGCAAGTCGCGCAAACTGTGAATCCGGCAAGGTTTCCATGGTGCTTGCAACCTGGATGATTGATGACGCACAGCTACACATCAATGTACTTAAAACCTAATCATGGTTTCTATGTCATGGGCGATTCTAGAGGTGGTTACATCCCTCAAATTCGTCAGGACACCACCTTTTCTGACAAATTATCGCACACGTGAATTAATGACACGTTTGCTGCAATTCTCTCTTGTCGTGTACAACCTCCAAAGGCCAAGTAATACTTGTATCATGGCAATGACGCGTGCAAATCGCTCTGAACGGTTGTTCAGCATTAGTTAATGACAAGAACCAACAGACAAAACTGTCAAGAGGCAGACGCAACGCATCCTGCATTCTCAACGCGTTCAGAATGCAACCTGCCAAGGCATTGCTCCTACATAGTTTTATCATCGCACCTTGGCAGTCTCCAATCCCTCAGCTACAGCTGACGTAACCTTCTCAGCAAAGTAGCGGGAGTGCTCGATCGCTGCGTCGGTGGCAGCATCAACCGAACTCGTCGCAACATCAACGATGTTGGTGAATTGTTGAATTCTCTCCTGATTACTCCCCTCCATTAATGGCACCGCAGGGGCATTTGCGGACCACCAGGCACGGACTTTATCCATGACTTCCTCTGCCTATCGTACAGACTAGTGACAAATTGACGATGGGCTTGAGCCAGCAAAATTACTCCGTGCTTAGCTATTTAGGCATGGCGCAACATAGAAATGCCAGCGAAGGGCATGCCAGGAAAGGTCAATTACAGTCAGTGTTTTTTTTAAGGTTTTCGTTACTAGTGGCGCTAGGCCACTTGTGGCGTTTCGAACTATGAAAACTTCAGTTTACTCGGCCAATGTGTGGCTTTAAGCCAATTAAAATTGGGCTTGGCACGGCCACGTGTGGCGGGCTGGCTTTTTGGTGCAGCAAATGACCCTACCGGCAGCGGGGTCAGCGCGGCGCGGCGCCGTACTGGCATTCCAAGTTCAAAGTAGTTCAGAACAGTATGTTTAATTATCTTAAGTTCAAACTAGTAGAATTTATTAGAATCATTCACGCCTTAAGTTGGGTTCACGCCTGAAGTTGGGTTGACCAAAAACCTCGAACCCAACTTAAGGCGTGAATGCCTGTACACAAGGCGGGCGAGCGTCTCCGTCTCAGGCATCGGCGCCGGGCGTACTTGGTAAATTAACAACAACGATTACCACTACAGCCACTGCTTAACAAAACGATTACTGAAGTGCCGAAAGTCGAAACACATAGTCAATGCAATGCAGTACAGTACTGTATGGCTGGCGAGTGACTGGAACTGAGGCGCCAGCCGCCAGGCCGCCAGCCAGCTGAAGCCAGAAAATGCACACAAGCTGCAGTCTGCACAGTGCACTCTGGTCTCTGGCAGCGGGCCACTTGCCACTTGGCACTTGGCCGGGCTCTACGTACATGCACTATGCAGTCAGTAAGTCAGTCAGTCATAGTAATACTCATAGTAGTTCTAGTACTAGGGAGGCTTGTGGCGGAACGCCGGCCGGAAGACCGGCTGACACCGCCAATTGTGGCGTAGCCTGTACTAGAGTGAACTTCAGGCACGGCCACCCTGTGGCGAAACGAAACTACAAAGTAGAACAGCACGGCCAAATTGTGGCTTCTTGGGTGCCCTGTCCAAGTGGGTGGCACCGCCACATTTTGCCAAAAAAAGTGCCACACCGCCACATTTGGCGGTGTATCGCCACTAAAAAAAACACTGCTACCAATAGCTACCGCATATAAAACATGGGCTTTTCATCACGCCCGTCGAGGGCGATGACGGTGACGCTCGTCACCGTCATCGCCCTCGACGGGCCAACATCTAAACTCTTCTCTTAATCAACAAAGTATATTACCAATAGCCGCTGCCTATCAAACAGGTTCTATTAATCACGCGCGTGAACGCCCCGTCATCGCCCCGTCATCGCCCCGTCAGCGCCCCGTCATCGCCCTGCCGAGGGCCAACCTCTTAACTCTTTATTCGGAGTAATAAAAAACGGCCTATATTGTGAATAGCTGCCGCCTATCAACCAGGTACTTTTCATCACGCCCGTCGAGAGCGATGACGGTGACGGCCGTCACCGTCATCGCCCTGCCGGCATTGCCATACAAGAAGAAGCTCTCGATCCCAGGTATAGACTACCTCGGGTATCATCATCGTAATTGCTAGCATCGAGATCATTCATACCTACCGACGATGGCCAGCTGCAAAAGAAAAATGTCGACCAACAGACAGGACCTATCGCCGGGAACCCTCAAGGCAATAAGGGCGAGACAGGCTTTCACCGTTAAGTAAAGTTGTCCACATCGTGCTAAGGAATTTGTGCTAATCTATGAGTACCTATATGGACACTTTGTCGCATTTTTTACATGGCAAATAAGCGATGTATGTGTCATGTAGGCTGCCATTGGTGCATGCATGCATGGGCCAGCAATGATGGTCAGAGGTACATTGTGCCTATGAGATAACCATCGATTTGTTGATCAGCAAGTGATTCATTACGTGAGACAACAATATGTTTGGGGGCTAAGCTTCTTACATTCCAAGTCACATGGCCCGCCATAATTGTTTTCTTATGTGTTTAAGGTTAGGGCTCTGTTCATGACTGAACGTCATGAACGCGCTCTATTCATGACATTGATTAATTGATTTTAATTAGTCTCATGTCCATGTTGGGGGACCGGGATCTCTGAATTCCCCAAAGAAGATATAGTGGAAGTCACCCCAAGACGTCAATATCCGTCAAGACGTCAATAACAACATGTATGTCCACAGCTCAGCTAGTAGTCTAAAATATGGGCCTCGAGCTAATCTTGCACGCAAGCAATGCCTATCATCAAGGATTAATTAATGCCTATCAACAAGGAGACAATCATGCTTGTTAAATTTCCTAGGACCCACAACTGGGGGGTCGTAGTCTTTGACAATGTCCGCCTGGGCAACGCTACTAATCCTACACATCCGAGGTCCCATGTCTGAATAAGAGGGGTTGAGCGGATGACGCCAACAGTGTCTGTGCTCTGCATGTCAGCTAAAATCATACCGCGGAGACAAACATATGGCGGTATGTCCAATGTTGGCCACTGCGTCGCCTAACAGGTTCTTACATGGTCGGCAAGGGCCTGACCATGTAAGAAGATATCTCCCTGGCTGGCCAGTCCACAAGGAACCAGCACAGACCTCATCTGAATCAACCTGATTAATTAACTAACTACTTAATTCATTTATTAAACTCATGCCCCCATTAGGGAGTCAAGGAGCATTAGCTAACCCCGATTAATTAATTAATTTAATTAATTAATTAAACACGTGCTCCTGTTGGGGAGTCACGGAGCACCGAAGTGCTTTTAATCCCTGTGTGTGGACAACAGGAGAAAGGGCAGAGACCCCCAGTCTCCTTCATGCCTAAGGCATGCCACAGCTGCATTCGGGAACGCTAGCTAAAGGGACACGCCAACGATCCGGCAATCTGTGGGTGCAATAAGACCCATGTGAGCATGGCATAACACTAGGAGCGTGGGCAAGTAATCTCATCATAGCCAGGACGTAGCATGGCTGTACTAGGACTATACCCCGATCAATGGATGGATGGATGGATGGATGGATGGATGGATGGATGGATGGATGGATGGATGGATGGATGGATGGATGGATGGATGGATGGATGGATGGATGGATGGATGGATGGATGGATGGATGGATGGATGGATGGATGGATGGATGGATGGATGGATGGATGGATGGATGGATGGATGGATGGATGGATGGATGGATGGATGGATGGATGGATGGATGGATGGATGGATGGATGGATGGATGGATGGATGGATGGATGGATGGATGGATGGATGGATGGATGGATGGATGGATGGATGGATGGATGGATGGATGGATGGATGGATGGATGGATGGATGGATGGATGGATGGATGGATGGATGGATGGATGGATGGATGGATGGATGGATGGATGGATGGATGGATGGATGGATGGATGGATGGATGGATGGATGGATGGATGGATGGATGGATGGATGGATGGATGGATGGATGGATGGATGGATGGATGGATGGATGGATGGATGGATGGATGGATGGATGGATGGATGGATGGATGGATGGATGGATGGATGGATGGATGGATGGATGGATGGATGGATGGATGGATGGATGGATGGATGGATGGATGGATGGATGGATGGATGGATGGATGGATGGATGGATGGATGGATGGATGGATGGATGGATGGATGGATGGATGGATGGATGGATGGATGGATGGATGGATGGATGGATGGATGGATGGATGGATGGATGGATGGATGGATGGATGGATGGATGGATGGATGGATGGATGGATGGATGGATGGATGGATGGATGGATGGATGGATGGATGGATGGATGGATGGATGGATGGATGGATGGATGGATGGATGGATGGATGGATGGATGGATGGATGGATGGATGGATGGATGGATGGATGGATGGATGGATGGATGGATGGATGGATGGATGGATGGATGGATGGATGGATGGATGGATGGATGGATGGATGGATGGATGGATGGATGGATGGATGGATGGATGGATGGATGGATGGATGGATGGATGGATGGATGGATGGATGGATGGATGGATGGATGGATGGATGGATGGATGGATGGATGGATGGATGGATGTCAGGCTTGTCTTACATGATGCAGTGGAACTTTGGTGCTGGAGGGTTAATTGTGGCCCGGTCTGGTTTAGCTTCAGTGCTCTCATGGCGGCCTTCATTTGTAATTATTTGAATGCATGCCCATTGGGCCATGCATAGTGTATATTTTTTACGCATGCACGCCCATTATGTATCGCTGGGTCCATCCCATCAATGCTTGTTTATTGCCAGGTCTGGTGTAAGTAAGTTAGTGCTATCTAGTCTACAAAATCCTCACTACACTTCTCCCCAAAGCGCCCCTTCCGCTTTGGGGGAGGGGGCTTACCCACATGGGCTGGCGTGTGAGCCGGGACATTGGTCTTCCACCTCTTCTTGTTCTGCATAGGAACAGAGAGCGAAGAAATGCGGTGTGGGGACCCCTTCTCGTGGTAATGCGTTACATGTACTCCCCACCGGGCTTTGCTCTTCATGGGTTCATAAAGACAACAATTATTCAGTAAGAATTTAAAAATTAGGAACATATATCCGTTGGGAGTCACTGTTACACATATACCTGAAAAGGGGCATATGATTTTAAATACATTCTGAGCTACAACCTGCACGTGCATGGGTTTAGTTAACTGGCACCTATACTAGAGGCCTGACATGGGGTGGAGCTTCAGTGCTTCCCCGCCTTCTCCTTCTCCCACACTGGGTGCTCCGCGTCCTTCTTCTCCGGCCCTGCCCATGGGTGCACCGGCCCCGCCTCCTCCTTCTCCTCTCGGGACGATTCGCGCTCCACGCATGGCTGCAGCATCAGTTAGCACGGGCAAGACATAGCAGTAACCGCGCTATTGCTGTTCTAGCACCAGCCTAGCAGACTGCCATGATCACTCAGCAAACCCACGACAGCTAAACCCTTGGCTGTCACAACCAGTCCATGCATCATTAAGTATGGGTACAGGGAAAGCTTCCCGCATATCCATGGCCATATGGATGGCAGCAACACAACGACTTGCCC
The DNA here is from genome assembly GCA_009746045.1 of Mesostigma viride. Lineage (NCBI taxonomy): Eukaryota > Viridiplantae > Streptophyta > Mesostigmatophyceae > Mesostigmatales > Mesostigmataceae > Mesostigma > Mesostigma viride. The sequence continues at coordinate 990,273 of RPFO01000448.1, forward strand.
CCTAGCCCCCCGTGCACACACAAAAACGTGGGTCGTGGCTTCCACGCCCCATCCGCCATGCATGACAGCGCGTACCTTACTCGCATTCACACCGGGCTGCATCCCAGCGCCGTTGCTGTCCCCATGTGACACGTCGGCTGATTAAGCAGACACACAGCAGAGTCTGATGTAAACCGCTAAACCCCAAACCCATGCAGACCACAGTCAAGGACGCGTGCATGTCAAGCCATGCCAATTGTGAACCGTACAGCAATTTACTTTTCAAGCCTGAAGAGGTGGATAGCAGATACTAGCCTGGAAGAGGTTACAGGGGCACATGTCCATTAGCGAGCGGAACAACACAGCATACACCCTACAAGCGTACCGCACAATGTCCTCCTGCAATTGTCTGCAGATCTCCCAATGCCGCAGACATCTCCACTGCTCTCATGGCGATTGCAAATGCTTCATGCCGCTGACATCTCCACTGCTCTCATGGCGATTGCAAATGCTTGATGCCGCACCTCTGCTTACAGCAGAAAAGCTTCCTCCGGGCGAGGCACCTGACTGGAACCAACACCCATTCCTTGGCTTCACAACGTGGCCATGACAGCATCGTGAATCTGCTTCGCCAACGCCCACACTTCAGGACCCGCGCCCTGCACCGCCATGGCCACAGGCTGCACCGCTGCAATCGATGCAGCATTCACTGCCTGCGCCGCACCATGTACTGCATGCACGAAAGCCAATCCTGGCTCGGTTATCATGGTCTTGCCCGATTCCTGCTGCTTCTTCTTCTTCGATGCGGTCATGCGCACTTTATACCCCTTCCTCTCCAAGCACGCCTTCAGCACCTGGCTCGTGCGGTGCTGAATATGCTTCTGAAGGCGCGCCTTCTAAACACGAAATGTTGGCAATGTATGATTCCCAAACGGCATGATAGGCACATAATCAGTCCCATTAATTGCTTTGCGGCAGTCAATGCACCAGAACACCTGTTGAAAAAAGAAGGTTATGCGCGCTAGCGATTACCCGCGGCAAGAAGCAATCAACACGCCTCGCTAACAACTGCAACCACAATGTAATTCATGACGGGCCACTCACCGCTACCCTGCTCTCCTGATTCAATGTCTCCCCATTCTCAAGGCCTCCATTGTAAACCTCTCCGTCTTCACCATCGTCATCGTCTTCCTCTTCCTCCACTCCGACGTATCCGTGTTTCCTTTTCCTAAGATACCTAGGGTTGTTCAAGTCGTATGTGCGGCGTTGGCACACTTCCAACAAAATTTTGGCCGCCTCTACCCATTACCATTTATTCGTACTATCATAACATATCCAGGCGTTTGAAAAATCATTCCCTCGTTCGAACTTCTACCCCTGGGCGTCCATGACGAGGCAGTCACGACGGGACGCAGATGCACAAAAATAAAACAAGGCGACATCCCTTCAATCATTGACCAAAAAACAGAATACGCGCAGAACTTGGATTTCAACACCACGCACCCATTACCAGCGAGCACGGCTGGCCTGCAACCGCCATCATTTCATAACCAGAAGCCAGGGCCCACACTCCATCCCGTTACCTCATCTTCCACGCACGGCTTCCGCTGCTTCCCTCTGCTCTTTCGCATTCTCCGCCAGCAACCTCGCCTTCTCCTCGTCCAACAATCCACTAAGAATAAAATCCCCTCTATTGGACGCCATTCAGACGAACTTTGCTAGCGTCTTTTCACCGGCCCCAGCACACATAATCTATAGCCGCTTAATGACAACGGCCGACAACGACAACTGCTGAATAGGCGAAAAAGGCTGATAACTACATTTTTATATTTCGCTGCATTTGCTAATAGACACGCACGTTCTCCCACTTCTCCATTACAATATAATTATCCATCTGGCCGTGTACAGGCAAAGATCCCCGAAGTAGCTTACTGAAACGTATCTTACAGCATCGGATCACTGGCACCTAATCTACAGGTGGTAGATTACCAACCAAGACCCGTCGCGGTAATTTACTCTGTCGGTAATGTACTACCAAAGATGTGCAGTCGTAACGTTACTCTTACTTACGGCTAGTAAAATTACTACCAATCATCCTACGTAGTAATGATTACGGCGTTGGATCTCACGCCTCGGATCTAGGTAGTAAGATAAGACCTCGTAATTTACGCCTCGGATGCTTTTTACCACCCTCGGACGAAAAGTATAGTGTGGCACCCACGCAGTTCTACCTCGCCCACCAGGCCCATGAGGGTAAGAAGCTGGTCCTTGAGCTCGTCGGCAAGGGTGGTTGACGTCTCGGCACCTGGCTTCTGGGGGAAGCGACGCAGCACCACCCGACAGTCGCGACGAGCGCGGTCGGTGGCCTCATCCCGTTGTTGTGCCTGGCGAAGGCCTTCAAGCTCCTGGAGTTTCGTAGCGATGGCGTCAGTGGTTGAGGCGGTCGCTGTCCGCAGCAGGTCTCACATAGGAGAGCGGCCGGAGGTCGCCAGCATCCTGCCGGGGAGGCTGCCGGGATGCGATGGTGGCCGTCTGCTCCGCTATCTTTGGGACCTGCATGTGGCCAGGGCCTCGGTGTGGGCGGTGATGGCTTCAAGCTTCTTCATGAGCACGCCGCACTTGCCCTCCACCTGGTTGAGGCGGGAGACAAGTGCAGCGTGTGTTTCAGATGTCTGCGCCGCAGTGTGCAGCGCCGTGAACTGAGGTTGGAGCTTGTGTGCGACCTTGGTTTCCGTATTGGGGACCTTGGCCTCCACCGTGTTGAGCGCTGTGGCCATCAATGTCATCTTCTCGGCCAGCGGCCAGGTCACGTGCTCCTCCAGCACTGCTCGGATGTCATCCTTCCAGAAGGAGGGAGCCGGTGTGGCGGCCGGCTGCGCAGGCCAGGCTGGGTTGCGGAGCTTAGCGACGAGGCCGGCCGGTCGCGTTCAGTGAGCTTGAAGTCAAGCTGAAAAGGATGGCGAGGCGCGATGGTTAATTGAGCTCTGGCAGGATGAGGAAGTCCTCCACTTTGTAGGCGGGGACGGGCCCCTTGCTTCAATGGGCTGACGGAGCTTGTGTTCCAGTGCGAAGTACTGGCATATCTCGGCGCATTCTGCGTCGGTCAGTCGCAGCCAGCTGTAGAAAGAAAAGCTTGCGTAGTCTAGGTACCGTCGCCATTTGCTTTTGTCGTAGCATGGTTTCTTGGGCTCTGGCAAGGCGCTTGGCGATGGGTTTAGCTGGCGTGGTGGGTTTGCGGGCCCAATCGACGTACTGGGCAAGGACGATGGCGAGTGGGGGGATGATGCAGACGATTTTTGTTTAAACTTTTGTGTAATTATTTTTCTAATGAGACTAGCATAGTACTCCGTGGCATGCCTTTGCGCATGACACGCAAGTACTTACTTACTTACTTACTTACTTACTTACTTACTTACTTACTTACTTACTTACTTACTTACTTACTTACTTACTTACTTATGGCGAGAGGGTTGTGCTGGGAGCCAGAAAGCTCAGGTTTTCCAAACCTCGTTTTGCTTTAATTGCAGTCGCCATAGCTGCTTGTCACGTGCGTAACATTTTCGATACTGCGTTCAGTCAGCCGTAACCAATTTTACTGTCGAGTGCGTCTCAGGCGCATCGAATGCAAGTGATCTGACTGAATTTGGCCGGGCTCAGACGCAAAAGATCTGAGCTCCGCCGTCAGCCATACCGCCGTCTCCTATGCGGACCTGCTGCGGTCAGCGACCGCCTCCACCACCGACGCCATCGCCACGAAGCTCCAGGAGCTGGAGGACCACCGCCAGGCCCAGCAACGGGAGGTCACCGATCGCGCTCGCCGCGAGTGCCGAGTGGTGCTACGTCGCTTCCCCCAGAAGCCAGGTGATCGAGACGTCAACCTCCCTAGCTTGCTGACGAGCTCAAGAACCAGCTTCTTACCCTCATGGGCCTGGTAGGTGAGGTAGAACTGCGTGGGTGCCACCGCCTTCCCCACTCACGGGACAAGGTGGCTCCCCCACCAGTCCTGCTCACCTTCCTCTCCCCTGAGGATAAGCAGCGGTTCCTCGCTCGTCGCAAGCGGTTGCACGACCTCACCTGGACACTGGATGACGACCTAACCCCCGCTCAGCAACAGCAGAGACGCGACCTGTGGCCGGAATATATACCTCCGCCATAAGCAGGACCCCCAGAAGCCCAAGGTGTACTGCATGGAGGGGCGGGGACCTGATGATCAACCACAAGATGTGGCCGCCCCCAGCGGGCTAGAATAGCAATAGCCCTAGCTTGTAGCCATTGGAGTCACTGCCGCTAAGGCAGCCATGCCTAGAATGTTTGCCTAGCTATGCCAACACACCTAGTCACGTGCCGCCAACGCACGGTACACAACCAGCCATAGCCTTAGCCTAGTCCTAGTACAGCCATGCTACGTCCTGGCTATGTTCGGATTACGTACTTGCCCACACTATACTTGTTATGCTACGCTTACATGGGTCTTATTGCACCCGCAGTTTGCCGGATCGTTAGCGTGTCCGTTTAGCTAGCGCGCCCGATTGCAGCTGTGGCATGCCTTTGGCATGAAGGAGACTGGGGGTCTCTGCCCTTTCTCCTGTAGTGCACACACAGGGATTAAAAGCACGTCGGTGCTCCGTGACTCCCCAATGGGAGCACGAGTTTAATTAATTAATACCGCCGTCAGCCATTTTCGCTGGTCAGAAAGAGCAAGCATGCAGTATGGCCGAAAGAGCAAGGTTTGTGCGCGCTACCGTAAAGCATCCGCCACATGTTTGCCAACGCAGGGTCTTTTTGCACCCACAGTTGTGCCTGCACTGTGATGCAGACAGACAGACAGAGAGAGAGAGAGAGAGAGAGAGAGAGAGAGAGAGAGAGAGAGAGAGAGAGAGAGAGAGAGAGAGAGAGAGAGAGAGAGAGAGAGAGAGAGAGAGAGAGAGAGAGAGAGAGAAGAGAGAGAGAGAGAGAGAGAGAGAGAGAGAGAGAGAGAGAGAGAAGAGAGAGAGAGAGAGAGAGAGGAGAGAGAGAGAGAGAGAGAGAGAGAGAGAGAGAGAGAGAGAGAGAGAGAGAGAGAGAGAGAGAGAGAGAGAGAGAGAGAGAGAGAGAGAGAGAGAGAGAGAGAGAGAGAGAGAGAGAGAGAGAGAGAGAGAGAGAGAGAGAGAGAGAGAGAGAGAGAGAGAGAGAGAGAGAGAGGAAGAGAGAGAGAGAGAGAGAGAGAGAGAGAGAGAGAGAGAGAGAGAGAGAGAGAGAGAGAGGAGAGAGAGAGAGAGAGAGAGAGAGAGAGAGAGAGAGAGAGAGAGAGAGAGAGAGAGAGAGAGAGAGAAGAGAGAGAGAGAGAGAGAGAGAGAGAGAGAGAGAGAGAGAGAGAGAGAGAGAGAGAGAGAGAGAGAGAGAGAGAGAGAGAGAGAGAGAGAGAGAGAGAGAGAGAGAGAGAGAGAGAGAGAGAGAGAGAGAGAGAGAGAGAGAGAGAGAGAGAGAGAGAGAGAGAGAGAGAGAGAGAGAATATGATCGATTTGTGGCTCGCCCCCCCCAGGCAATGCAATCGAGAGAATGCTAGGGCGCATTAGCTCGATCCGGCCCTCACTTCTTGTTGTGTATAAGGGGTTGACGGTTCTACGTACTACTTAATGCGACCCTCATGGGCAGCACTTATGTGGTTTGATTTTAATTATAACTTTACTATGCACATGTGCATGCAGCACTATAGCTGTCCGGCCACTTCGTACAACACGAAATTTGCATGCATGGTATAAGTTACAGCTGCTCCTTTTAAAACCTCCCAACGAGCTAGTTACATACTACTACGTCATTGACATATCAAATAAAATACATTAAAATTTCAATGGACCATCATTAATTATGAAAAGGGAGGCCACCAATTTTCTCACTTAAGGCCGGGCGCGGCATATACCAAATCCCTTGCAGAAAGGTCAAATTGTGTAGAGGCACAAACTATGTACAATACCTAAGGACTCACAACCACAATATGTGCCGAAAAATCATGGTACCGTCTCCAAGCGGTAGCCCTTATGTTGGCTATCCAGCACCCAGTTGCCATGCTCGATGCAATCGGTTTTGCTATACACACGAGCTCCTTGTGGGTGCACAAACGGTCGGTCTGCCATGACAGCCAGGCCTGACGCGCGCACCACATTATTGAGTTCAATCTGGTCTTGGCCCCACATCCCCACCTTGTACTGCGCGATATGCTCCGCGATCTGGGTGTACAAGGTGGCGATGATCTCACGCTGGCCCCCTAGAATTCCCCCGCTCAGGTGCAGCGTCTCTCTCTTATCTTGCGCCGCCACCCATGCCTGATTATTGGTGCCGCCTGACTTCCAGGACCCTGGGACATCCAGGTTGCCAAGCGCCCTTCGCTGGCCAAAGACCTGCGAATCCACACCGAGCTGCCGCATCAAGTCAAACGGGTTGTCATTCACCCGCACATCCCGCAGGTCCACGTGCAGTACCAGCTCTGCGGATGCCAGTGCGTCCCGCGCCGCTTCCATCGAGGCGGTCAAAGAACCTTCTGCAGGTGGCAGCGCCACCGCCTGTGCGCCAACCCCGAGATTTTGCGCCTGTGCCTGGGCAACCTGGTGGGGCCCCTGCAGCAGCTCCGCCCAGATCGCAAACCGCTTGTTCACCGGCAAGCCCATGTGGGCGACGCCCACGAAGCTGGCAGGCGGCCCTGAGGGCCCTGTATAGAGGAAGCGCACACAGGGCTCGTTGTAGCGCGCGACCACGACGCGCGCCACCTCGCTGTCGGGCGGGTAGTCATGCGTGATGACCAGTGGCAGCCGCAAGCGACGAACGTCGGAGAGCAGCCCCCCGATGTATGCGGGGAACGCCCAGAAGCTGTCCAGGTCGGTGAGGGAGGGGCTCCCGGTGGCCGCGCCGCCTGGGAGCGCGTGGATGGGCCGCACAGGTGCGCATGGGTACAGGTGCATGCAGACATGCCACACAGGTTAGTAAGCAAGACATGCTACACAGGTCAGTAAACAAGGCATGCCACACAGGTCAGTAAGCAAGACATGCCACACAGGTCAGTAAGCACTGCATGCCACACAGGTCAGTAAACAAGACATGCCACACGGGTCAGTAAACAAGACATGCCACAGCGGTCAGTAAACAAGACATGCCACACCGGTCAGTAAACAAGACATGTCACACCGGTCAGTAAACAAGACATGCCACACCGGTCAGTAAACAATACATGTCACACAGGTCAGTAAACAAGACCTGTCAAGTGCAGGGATCCAAGGTGCAAGGTGCTTTAAGAAATAGGGGCAGCTACTGTATGGGCAGATAAGGAAAAATATGGGCGTACATGGATAAAAACAGCGGGAAAAAAAGCAATCGATACCGGGAGACAACCCAAGGCATAGCAAGGGGCTCTTACTCTCTGAACTCTTCCTTGGTATTCATTATCCTCATGAAACGATTCATCCATGCACAGGGCCGCTGAGTAGACACACCAACACCCTTTCTACCACCTTTCAACGATGCCCTGAACCCTAAAACGTAAACCCTAAACCCTAAACCCTTAAGCCTAAAGCCTAAACCCTAAACCCTTAAGCCTAAAGCCTAAACCCTAAACCGTAAGCCATGGGTTTTGTGGGGGTCACCCTCTTGCTGAAATGCCACTGATCCAGCTAGCCCTCTCACCTGTGAGCAATGCCGCCAGGATCACGCTCTTTGTCTCCACGGGCTGCAACGGATGGAGCAGCCGCGACGCTGCCGCCCGCACCGAGCCCCGCGTGCACTCGCCACCCCCTGTACGCCGCGTGGGGGGCCCGGACGTGAACTCGGGCGCGCGCAGGTGGGAGTCTGCCAGGAACGCATCGTTGGCCCGGGGAGAGCAGTCCGCCAGGTACGGGTGCTGCCGCGCCACCCAGGCAGGCTCTTTGGCCAGAGCCGCGTCGCCGTCAAAGGAGTAGTAGGTGACCAGGCCGGGTGCCTCGCAGGGGATGCAGCCCCCAGGGGAGGAGCCGGGTGTGGTGGAGGAGTTCAACCCAGATCCGGCACCAAAAAACGCGGCATCTCCCGTCCCTGTGGCAGCGCCCCCTGCCGCCACCACTGCTCCGGCGCTCGAGGCCGCCCGGATTTGCTCTGGCGTCCGCGCTACCTCCCAGAAGCGCACCTCATCGATGTCGGCCGCGCGGTACACCCCGTTGTAGCCGCCACCCACGACGACGCCCTGGCCCTGCGCCTCAAGGTCGAGCCCGTTGGAGATTGGGGATGACCCCTGCAGGGTGCCATCCACGTACAGCGACAGGGTGTGCGCGGCCTTGTCCCGCACGAGCGCCAGATGGTGCCAGCGGCCGTCCGTGACGGATGCCCGCTCGGCGTAGAAGAGGCCGTGACGGTCGGCAGGCTTCGCGGCATGCTGTGCGCGCCACTCCACGCCAAGCTTGCCGGATCCGTTGTCCAAAAATAGCATCAGGTGCCGCCCGTAGAGCGCGGTGGCGGGCTCCTCGTCGTTGTCCACGCGCAGGTTGCTGACGAGCGCCACGCGCGTCGGCGGCGGCAGCGGCGGATTGTCGCCATCAGCCAGGGTGGTACCGGGCGCGACTGCCAACCCGGCGCCGGCGATGCTGCTGAGGGACAGTGTGGGTTTGCTGGCGGACGCCCCCGGGTCGACCAGCTGGGGATGAATGCCGCAGGGTATGCACGGACAGGACCATAGTGGGGATCCATTGGAAGGGGTGGGTGGCAAAGAGCGTGCGTGCGCGTGTGTGTATGTCTGAGCGTGTGAGGGTAACCCCCGCAAATAACGAAGAACAAAGATTTACTGACCCATTAATCCATCGTTTAATGATGCATAAGCACCCCACCTGGTGACTTGAAGCACACACAAATTCCGTGAGAGCCCCACCACAAACCATCGCGGTGCCTACGACATGCGGTGACCAAAGCACTTTCCACTGGTACATCTGCAACTGGAAGGTGGCACAGCAGCACAATGGCCACCTGGTCGTCAAGGGTAAGAATCCGAATATATCATCTAGCCAGAGACTTTGTTTCCTATCTGCTCGCTTATCCAGGACAGACCTGGCGCCATGGCCGGATTCGCCGGATCCGCCGCATTAATCCAGGATGGACATGACTGAACCCTCTGATGCGAGTCCATATTCAGTGCCACATGGGTTGGAGCCATGCCATCGTTACCACTACCAAGAACCCTCTGATGCGAGTCCATATTCAGTGCCACATGGGTTGGAGCCATGCCATCGTTACCAGTACCAAGAACCCTCTGATGCGAGTCCATATTCAGTGCCACATGGGTTGGAGCCATGCCATCGTTACCAGTACCAAGACACCCAGCATATCTTTCTCATGTCAAGCCGCTTAAGAAGACTGGTCCCAGAGGGTTGCTTCCAAGCCAGGGGGGTATTCATTCAAGCCAGGTAGGGCTACTTCCATGGGGCGTCGCTGACTTACCTTCCCATTCTCAAAGCGGGCCGCGTTCGGGCTGGATCGGTACCACAGCTCCACCGTGAAGTCCAGCACCCACAGGCTGACGCCAGGGGTGTTCAGGTACAGGTACGAGCCCACCGCTGGGCGCAGAGAGAGCGCCCAGTTGTTGCGGTTCTTGCTGCTACTGCCGCCTGCCACCGCGGGGTCACCCCCTGTGGCCACTGCCTTGGCCGCTGCTGCTGCTGCCTTCTCCTGTTGATGATGCATAGGGGGGACATGCACCAGCAATAATGCCCCAAGGCGATATATGCGACCGAGGTCAATGAATGAAGGCCAAACTGGCGATGAGGCGGCCACCGGGACTCAAAGTGGGACTAAAAATTACCGAGCGTTGACTGCTGCTCCACAGGATAAGCACACGCAGCTTGCAGCCGGTCCTCTCCCCTTTCCCCTTCCAAGTAGTGACTGTTGCTAGTTATATTGATAGTCCTGTCAAAATTTAGTTAGGACTTGTACCAGTGCAGCAAGCAACCATCCCCTCACCCCTCACCTCATGTGGGGACCCATGCACCTCATGTGAATAGGCTTGAATCCGTGCGTCACTCCGACGATCCTGTCACTCTCCACACACATGTAACGGCAGTCAATAGGAACCGTCGCAAGACACTATACTATACCCCACGATACTGCACTATACAGTATTGTCTCCTTGATACCCCACGGTACCTGCGCGCAGCAGGTTTTCTCACCCCTCGCTTTTGGCCATTACTAGTTAACAAGATCTACAGTTACAGATCGCTGTAACTACATGCGTGTGTAAGTACATGCGTGGCGCACAGCCGGTCTTCCTATCCCTCCCGTCTTCTCGTCCCTCCCTTGCTCGTTGATGGTAGCTAACAATTACTATGGATACAGTACACCATAAGTACAGTACCTGCGCGACACGCAGCCGGTCCTCCATCTTCTTGCGGTCCCTCTCCAGCGCCTTGCGCGCGCGCTCCAGCTCCCTGCGCTGCTTCTCCAGGGTGTGCTCCATCTCGGCCTTCTCACGCTCCGAAGCCTGGCAACGCAAGCAGGGGGGAGCGACACAGGCAGGCGGCAGCATGATAATATCGGCCAAGCAATGCAAACAGGAGGTCCCATTGAGATACCAGCCTTGCAGTGCAAAGAGGCAGTAGCATCGCATCTTGTCCTGTCAGTGCAATATGTGGTAGCATTACTGTTTCATCCTGTCAGTGCAAACAGGCCGTAGCATAAGTGGCATCTAAACAGGGGCACAGTTGGTACCGGTCATACGCTCAGGTATGGGTAAGTAGGTGGCATGGACGCACCGGTGGCAGCAGTCATTTCTCTACGCACAGCTAGTGAAAATGTGGCGTACTGTGTTCTACAACGCCCTGCTGTGCCGCCCTGATTTGCCCCGAGGTGAGTGAACCTGTGGATTAAGTAAGTACAGAAGTTTGAAAGACCATGGCCCACATGGGATGAATCCCATGCCATCCGGCCGAACACATCATGGACCCGACCCCATGTGCTCGTGCCACCAGCACACCATGGCCCTCACAGTCACCGCAATGTGGCCAACAGCGTGCGATCATGATCACGGGCTGTCCACATCACATGATACTAGCAACAGTAATAGTAGTAATAATTATGATAATCAAGTGACGTGCGTTCTAACTTGCCCGTTAAGACCACAGTGGCGGAGCACATTTCGCAGGCCACCCTCATGCTTATGAATATGCACAAATTCGGTGGATGGATGGATGGATGGATGGATGGATGGATGGATGGATGGATGGATGGATGGATGGACGGACGGACGGATGGACGGACGGACGGATGGATGGATGGATGGATGGATGGATGGATGGATGGGTGGGTTACATTTTGACGTGCACTTTCCAGGATATCCTTCCCCCCTGTCTTTGCTGTACCATCCTAGCCGCAGAGTCAGTGCTTTGCGCCAAGATCCACAGTCCAACTGGTAGACGCCAATGGGAATGCTCAAATTGCGTCCCCTCTTCACACGCTGTCCAAATAAACTGGCTTCGCAAATTCTTCGAAATGTGCTCTGCCAGATAATCATGATAATGCGCCTTGTTGGCTGGGAGCAATCAAGGTGCCTCTGCCTGCCTGCCTGCCTACCTCTGAGCATGCAGGGGGATGAACTACCTGTTTGCAAGGCGGCCCCTTGTCTAGGAGCATGCAAGTATGAGCAGTTCACCTTTTGGATCGCTCTCTTCTCCCGCTCGATTTCTGCTTTCTGCCGCATCTGCCCACGCTGCTCCTCCCTGCGCTTGGCCTCCAGCATGCGCTCCATCTGCTTTCTCCTGGCGTCTGCGAGCCGGGCGGCTGACTGCTTCTCGCGCTCCAGCATTCTCTCCAGGTCGCGCTGGCGCGCCTGGAGGGCGTTCTTCTCGCGGAGCAAGGCAAAGCCGATCTTGGGAGCGCCAGGGACAATCCTCGGTGGAAGGGATCGCACGGCGGTGATGCCAGGAGGTCGCACGGCGGGCTGTATTGGTGTCTCCTCGGGGGCGGGTTGGTCGGATTCGTGGATACTATCCAGCTCCCTCATCAGCACGTCGACCCTGTCGAGCTCGTGCAGGGCCTCCATTTCCTCACCGCCGCTAGCTGGGGCACTGGCAAAAGCGTCGCCGCTCGGGCTGGACGATACCTTGTAAACTAGCAATAGCAGTAGAAGAAACGCAGCCAGTAATGGAAGCCGATAACGCGGAGGCAACGCGCGTGCCCGGTCCGCAACCGTGGATAGAAGCGTGCGAAGCTCGGCGCATCCTGTGGAGACCCAAGTGGGAAGCTTAAATCCCTCGCGGATATTTTGCAAGGTTTGGTGGGACGGCATGATATCCACGAACTTTTGCAGCGCCATCGCTTTGTAACGTTTCAATGTTAGCGGTGACGGGTAAAACGAGGCCGCGGCGCTGACGGCTTTTTTGGCCGTGTTTAGAGGTAAGTCCCTCCATCTCCGATGTCGACTTGCACTCTTGGCGATCACGCGACTTTTGATGGTATCATAGTCGAAGTCCATTTGTCTTACAAATGTGGCCTCTCAAAGAAAACAGCTACCGGGACATTAACTGGCTGCCCATTCTTCTCATGTGCAATGGTGGGCATGCAGCAGTCCTGTCAGGATTTCAGTCGTGAGCCTCGCGTTGGTAATACGGGTGCTCTGTCGTTCAGGCCATCATAAGGTATTATTCGCCCTGGCATCCATAGCTGCAATGTAAGCACTAGGCAGCATATTTCCTGGCTACGATGGTTGCATTTTTGTTAGGAGTTTTTGTAAACATCAGTCACTGATTTCTTCAGACGATGCGCAAGGCTGGGATGCGCAAGGCTGGGAATGCGCAAGGCTGGGCGCGGCGCAGCGTGCGCAAGGCTGGCGTGCGCAAGGCTGGGGAGTGCGCGGGCGTAACAACGTTAAGGCAGGCCAGGCGCAGGCACGTAAAAACACGGGCGACGGGCCATGGGCCACGGGCCACGCGTCGGCCGTCGGCCCAGCCATTCCTGCATTTTAGGAACGTTGCCGGGCACAAAATTCAAATTCTGGTGCGGCATGGCTGCGGCAGCTACCTGGCCCGGGCTGGCCGACGTTGGCATGGACGACTGTCAAGAAAGAGTTCATCTCGCTTGGGTAAGCTGCGGTTGTTTCGTCTGGGCGCTCTTCCCATTTTATTGCTAACGGGTCGATTTACTTACCCAACGTTTCCATCCAGGGCAGAAATGCCAGCGACTTTTCAGTCGGCCACTTCCATTTTTTACCCACTTCGAGTCGTAACGTCATCCAAGGAATACTTTACCCTCTGTATTCCGGCCTGTCTCCTTCTATTTCGCAGGAACCCTTCGCTTCTGGTTGGCGTTCCTGCACTGCAGGCAGGCTGCAGTCTCTACCGCTGCATTTTTTTGTAAGTACTTCGGTTGGGAAGTTCGTCTAACGTTTTTCCATCGACTGTCCTGCTTCCAAGCCAGGCCGCGTCTCTACACTGTGTTTCCGTCAGCAACGGGATGGAGGTCCGGTTTTTCATGATCGGCAACCGTTTTGGTCACGTCATTTTCAGCAACACGCAACTGCCTCTGCCTTACACGCTGCGCTTTGTCGTCCTTCCGTCGGTTCGGGAAAGCTTCTTACGTCTTTCCATTACATCATTACCGTCCAGGTAGTTTCTTACCATTTGCTTTCGGTCGGCAACGGGTCGGGAGCATATACAGTGGGTCATTATCCGCAATGCAGCTTCCCCCCTGTTTTCCCCACAGGCTCTCCCTGTATTTCCTTGGGGAACATCTTTGGATTAGCTCCCGTGCATCAAACGTGCATCAAGAACACATTTTTTAGGGAGACTTTGGCTGTTCGTGGGATGGGAAGCACTACTGTGCCCATGTTTTCCACTGCTTGATCTTGACTGCATACCCCACGCACCTGTCACCCACCTGACTTTTGCTAGTAGTTGCTGGATTTTTTCTTATAGCAGGTGCTGCGTGCTGGTGATTGACATTACGGTCGCCATTGCTTGCCAGTAATTCAAAGTTGCTTGAAATGGTCAGCATCACGGCCAAGTCTACGTTCAGATCCTGCTTGGAATTTGTGGCGGGCGTTTTCTGTATTGGATGAACGCCAGTTTTTGTGACAGTGTGATTGTGTATAGGAACAAGTTTGAAGCAACAGCACACGTAGCATATTCATACTCATATACATGCGCTTAATGTGAACGATGTAGCCTAGGGCGAAGAGCGTTGGTTTACACGACGACGTATTCAAAGTATAACTTCTGTAAACAAGTATCCATCTGCGTGTTTTAATTCATTTTGGCAGCCATGCATGTGCACAAGAGTACCAATTAATTATTCCTACACTAGGGGTCGATGTATTTAGCATTCACTTTGGCATTTACTGCGGCAATGCCATTACTCCGTGGCTCCCCAATGGGACATGTATGTGTGTCTTGTTGTGTTGACAGCGTGTAATAAGTGTTGCAACGAACTAGGCAAGGGCTAATGGACTAAACTGTGACGGGCAGCACATTGATTGCCGCATCGAAGCCAAGAATCATTTAGCACTCGCAGTTAGGTATCGCCATGATGCAGAGAAATTGTTGTGGCCTGACCACTTGAGGCAGTGAGACAAGGTTGGATGCCCTCCCAATCAGTGTATAGGGGTTGAAGGTTGTTTTATTGCCACCCATGTGACGCAATATACGTGTGCTTGATGAGTGGATGGATGGATGGATGGATGGATGGATGGATGGATGGATGGATGGATGGATGGATGGATGGATGGATGGATGGATGGATGGATGGATGGATGGATGGATGGATGGATGGATGGATGGATGGATGGATGGATGGATGGATGGATGGATGGATGGATGGATGGATGGATGGATGGATGGATGGATGGATGGATGGATGGATGGATGGATGGATGGATGGATGGATGGATGGATGGATGGATGGATGGATGGATGGATGGATGGATGGATGGATGGATGGATGGATGCATGGATGCATGGATGCATGGATGCATGGATGCATGGATGCATGGATGCATGGATGCATGGATGCATGGATGCATGGATGCATGGATGCATGGATGCATGGATGCATGGATGCATGGATGCATGGATGCATGGATGCATGGATGCATGGATGCATGGATGCATGGATGCATGGATGCATGGATGCATGGATGCATGGATGCATGGATGCATGGATGCATGGATGCATGGATGCATGGATGCATGGATGCATGGATGCATGGATGCATGGATGCATGGATGCATGGTGCATGGGTGCATGGGTGCATGGGTGCATGGGTGCATGGGTGCATGGGTGCATGGGTGCATGGGTGCATGGGTGCATGGGTGCATGGGTGCATGGGTGCATGGGTGCATGGGTGCATGGGTGCATGGGTGCATGGGTGCATGGGTGCATGGGTGCATGGGTGCATGGGTGCATGGGTGCATGGGTGCATGGGTGCATGGATGCATGGATGGATGCATGGATGCATGGATGCATGGATGCATGGATGCATGGATGCATGGATGCATGGATGCATGGATGCATGGATGCATGGATGCATGGATGCATGGATGCATGGATGCATGGATGCATGGATGCATGGATGCATGGATGCATGGATGCATGGATGCATGGATGCATGGATGCATGGATGCATGGATGCATGGATGCATGGATGCATGGATGCATGGATGCATGGATGCATGGATGCATGGATGCATGGATGCATGGATGCATGGATGCATGGATGCATGGATGCATGGATGCATGGATGCATGGATGCATGGATGGATTATTGGCTAACAAAGTAAGTGCTTGCGTGTCGTGCGCATGGTCATGTTAGTCCTCCTTGCCTCCCTATGAAACTAAGGGTTGAGAAAGCGTGTTTGGGCTCGGCGGCTGCCATATCGTAGTGGCATGCGCACACGGGCTGTTGGGAGCCACGGGGAAGAGAATATGAGAAATCGGTTTAGCCAGTGCTTCGATTGCCAATTTGTAGCCATCCACTAGGCTGCTGTTTAGAATGGTAGGTACTTTTACACACTTTATACAGACGTCCACTTAAGCTAAATTTGGACTAATTGAGCTCTGAGACATCATGGTGGTCCCGGTGCCCTTGGTGCACCTAGAGCAGGTGTAGTTTACATCCTACCCTTGCAGGAAGTAGCCCAGAATGTATTAAAAGGCCAAAGCAAGGAGACAACCATATGCCCCTTCTCAGGCTATGAGCCACATGTACTCCCAACGTAGTCGTGTTCCTAATTAATAATTAATTAATGCCTCTTGTCAGGGATATGTGCTACATGTGTTCCCAATGGAGATGTGTTCCAATTTAATTTAATTTAATTTTTTCCTTGAGAAGGGGGATATGGTTTTTAAGTAATTCTCGATCTTGCTCAGGGATATTGAATTGAATTGAATTGAATTGTAACATAACTCCGTTGGGAGTATATGTAGCACACAGCCCTTGAGAGGGGGGCATATGGCCTATCATACATCCTAAGCTACTTCCTGCAAGGGTGGGGATGTAAAGGACCCTTGCTCTAGGTGCACCAGGGCACTTGCATCCCATGATCTTCAAGCTATGCCCAGCGAAGGGGGAGCCTGTCATGGGGGGGAAGAGCAGCATAGCTATACAAAGAAGCTAGGGCATGGCGTCTCAGCAGAGAGTTACTCCCTGCATGGGCACAACATAACTAAATAAAGCTAGGCATCATCTGGGGTGTGGCTCATCATAGGCACACATGTACATGATTAAGGAAAGCGCGTGGCTTAGCTAGGATAGTGCCTCTAGGAGGCGTACATGTACATGGCCACGGTCTATCTATTCTGCACTACTACTGCTGTATTCCCCTAAGCTGGGGCGTCTGGAGTCGCTGGGGCCGCGGGGGGGGGGGGTCGCCTGCCAGGGCTTGTGGCCGACGTAGATGGCCGCCCCCTTCCAGTACACCGGCTGGCCCGCCTTGGTCTGCCGGAGCTGGAGGTAGATCGGCCATAGCTCCCGTCGCCGTTGTTGCTGCGCCAGGGTCAGGTCGTCATCAAGGGTGAAGAGAGTCTTCTCGAGCCGCTTGCGGCGTCTGAGAAAAGAAATCTTGTCCGCCGGGGTCTTAAAGGTGAGAAGGAGCGGGGGCGGCCCTGCCTTACCCCGCGCGCGGGGAAGGCGGTGGGCGGCCAGCGCGATCTCACCGATAAGGCCCATGCGACCAAGGATTTCTCGCTCAAACGCACGCAAAAGCTTCTCGGAAGTCTCACCTTCCTCCATGGTGAAGTTCTTGACAATGACGTTGAGGCTGCGCTGGGCGAGCTCGGCCTCCTCGCGGAGGTCAAGCGTCTGCCGTTGGAGCTGGGCTGCGACGGCGGAGGTGGTGGAGGTGGTATGTTGCTTAAGCATGTCCGCCCAGGTGGTGATGGGAGGAGCATCGCCGGCCAGGCCAGCCGGGGCTGGCTTGGCGGCAATGTCCTTCACCGCCTGGGCGGTGAGGCCTGCCGTGTTCTGCAGAACCTCGATAGCGATGGCGTTGTCCTTAAGACGCTGGTCGATGTCACGGAGCTGGGCGGTGATGGCGTCGGAGGTGGAGGTGGTGGCGGTGGAGGAGGCGAGGAGGGTGGAGGTGGCGGTGGAGATGGTGGAGGTGGCGGTGGAAAGGAGGGGAAGCTCGGCAGTCAGCGTGCCGCCGATGGCCGCCACATCTGCAGCAATGGGGTCCACGTGCTCCTCGAGGACCTCCTTAAGGAGTGAGCGGAGGGAGGATTCGGTTAAGGTGGTGGTGAGAGGCTTGGGGGGCCAAAGCTCCCCGATGGAGCGTCCAAGGAGGGAAAAGAGAGCGAATTGCTGGAGGAAGGGGCGGTGGAGGCTGGGAATGATGTCGAAAGAGGCGAGACGAACCCAGCGAGGGTCAAAGAGGCGACCTTGGTTGAAGAGCTGCTTGCATAGTGCAAGAAGCGAGGCGTGCGTTCCATAAAACACGCAGACCAGGATGCGTTCCGGGTTAAGCGTGTCAAGGAAGCCGGGCTGGCTGGCTTCGGCGACAAAGTCGAGCTCTGTCCAACTCGGCTCGGCAGAGCGACTGCGCTTGGGTTCAGGCGACGCTGCGGGCGAGGCGGGCTCAGCAGGCGGCTGGGCGACCACTAGAGCTTGGCTAGTGGCGCCGCTGCCTTCTGGGCCGGTTGGCGAAGCTGCAGCCGGGGCTGCAGACGTATTTTCATTGCTGAGCGCAGCCGCCAGGCTGCGTTGCGTCGAGAGGCGTTTGCTCATCGTATAGTGCGTTACAGCTTCGGAAAATTATATCAGCATGTGCGTCTAAGAAAGACGAAGCGATTGTGATATTCACAGCTGAATTCGGTGCTCAAACGTGAAAGTTATGAGCTCCGACAG
Source organism: Mesostigma viride (assembly GCA_009746045.1). Classification (NCBI taxonomy): domain Eukaryota; kingdom Viridiplantae; phylum Streptophyta; class Mesostigmatophyceae; order Mesostigmatales; family Mesostigmataceae; genus Mesostigma; species Mesostigma viride. Next base: position 1,008,568 of record RPFO01000448.1, read on the forward strand.
CCATGGCTACCTCGTGGCTCGTGGCTGCGGTATGCCTTTGCGTATGCCTTTGGGATATCAGGGATATGTGCGACATTTACTCCCAACGGAGTGATGTTCCTAATTAATTGATTAATAGTGGGCTCAGGTCATGTAGGACTAGTGACTCCAGTGGGGAAGGGCCGGCGTGTTTGCAAACGGCGGATCGAAGCATGCTAGCTAGAGAAGACCCCTGGGGTAGAGCTAGGGCAAAATAGATATAGAATATATGACTTTTTTTTTAATAGGTGGACCCTTGTGCACACTAAATCTGTGGCCAACTCAATTTGATCAATGCAAGCTATTAAATTATAACATGCCTCCGTTGGGAGATCATGTAGCACATATTCCTTGATGGATGGGTGGGGTGGAAGGAGCCGCGTAATCGAACTAACCTAACTCTAATCTAGCTAGTCTAGAAAAGTCCTAACTACCCTACTCATCAAAACGCCTCCTCCGCTTGGGGGGAGGTGGTTTGCCCACAGGGTCGGGCGTTTCAGCCTTGACTATGCAAGCTATGGTGAGTAAATTTAATGAAGTAATTAATTATGGCCAGTGCCTTGATCCGCAAGTCCATTTGTAATTGGATCATTTACATGCAGTTTCGGTCAGAAGACGCAAAAAGGGTGGCATCAACCGTGGGTGCATGAAAACCAGTGTGCAAAGAATAAGAGCACAGCATTATGACTGATTACACCCCCCCCACCTGCAAGTAGCATAGCGCGATACATCATGAGGGTGCAGGTGCCTTGGTGCACCTAGAGCAAGTGTTGTTTACATCCCCACCCTTGCAGGAAGTAGCTTAGGATGTATGATAGGCCATATGCCCCCTCTCAAGGGCTATGTGCTACATATACTCCCAACGGAGTTATGTTACAATTCAATTCACCTGCAAGTGGTAGCTAAGGATGTATTAAAACCCATATGCCCCCACTCAGGGCTATGTGTTACATAAGCTCCCAACGGAGATATATGTTGTTAATTAATTGTTTAATAAATTCAGACTTATGGCAGATGATAAATGATTCCTTTTATTCGTTACCCCGATATTCACAGTCTCCTTTCCCACACAGCAAAATATGGTGTTGTTCTTTCTCAGTTACATCGTTTTTCCCGTCTTTGTTCCGTATCGTGTTGATTTCATCACGACTCTTGTTGAACTCTTGCAGCGTTTATTGGTCAAAGACTATGACCGAGCCATTATGCTCCGTCAAGTCCGATGTTAGCACGGGTTACCGCCTGGCTGACCTGATTTACGCGGACGACACCACCCTCATCGCGCGCCCCGAGCACATTCAGACCTGGCTGGACTGTCTGGGCCTGGAGGCGAGGGCGGTGGGGTTGGAGATTAGTGTCAAAACTGAGGCGATGGTGATTGGGGCCTCCAGTCGCCCACCGCTGCCGCGCCTGCTAGACGGGACGGAGGTCCCACTCCGCGACCGCTTCAAGCTGTTGGGGAGTTGGCTTCCGGACACTGCCGACGATGTGGACACCCGCATCGGCCTTTCCTGGGCCAAGCTCCGTTCGCTCAACACCTACTGGCGCTCCAAGGGCCTGGACGAGCACCGCAAGCGCATGCTCTTCAAGGTCCTCGTCCTCACGGTGCTCACGTATGGCGCCGAGGCATGGACACTCACGGCAACACTGGCAGCCAAGCTAGACGGCACGGTAACCCGGATGCTCCGACAGGTCCTGAATGTCGGGTTTTCTCAGCGTAGGTCCTTAGAGTCTTTGTATCACGGTATGCCGCGTATTTCGGACGAGATTAGACAGCGTAGGATAGCATTTGTAGGACATCTTGCTCGCACCAGCCAGGTCGACACCGCCCTTGGTCTGGCCGGTCCCCAGCGGCTCGGCCAACCGGGGCGGCACATTTTGACCTGGCCTGGCCCCAAGAACATTCCTAAAAAGGTAGGGAAACATGCCATGACCTATACCCAGATGTTGCTGGACGACCTAGTGGTCCCAGCCCAGTTTGAGTACCGCATCCACTCTCTCTCCCGTCTTTGGACTGCCATGCAGGACAAGGAGCGGTGGAAGAAGATTGTCAAGGCACACACGCCCGACCCTGTGGGCAAGCCACCTCCCCCCAAGCGGAGGAGGCGTTTTGATGAGTAGTGTAGTTAGGCTTTTCTAGATAGAGTTAGGATAGTTCGATCACGCGGCTTCCTCCACCCCATCCATCATGAAATATGTGCTACATGACCTCCCCACGGAGGCATGTTATAATTTAATTTAATTTTTTTAAGTCCGATGTTTTTTGCAACGTCACCCACATCTGTTCGGTGCTGCCCCTTGGCACAAGCTCTACAAACAGGTCGTGGACCGGCTGGATCGCATAGTATCTCCGCACATCTGAACCCTGTGATGCCAGATCTCCTTTGCGGCCGTTCCGAGCTTGGCACTGGATTCGTTGTCCACATCGTCGCGTCGCTGCCGCAACACGATGTTTTCTGGCATCCGCGGGCTTTTGGTTCCCGCCGCACATTTGAAAGTGCTGTCCTCCGGCTTTTTGCCTTTGCACCGTGTGCAGTTCTTGGACGTTTGGAATCATGGCATGGCTAACGTGATGACTGACTAGCTAGACCTTTTCAGTGGTTTTCCATTTGCGGGTATTTCCTCGTAAATGGTGGGAGAGCGATCGCAGCAATGGTGCTCACCACTAGACACTCCCGGCCAGTTAGGCTAGAAACACACGCCCTGATCAAGCATGCTGTTTCCGGCCCCACCGTCTAGGTCATCTAGTCGCTCCACACGTAAGCCAGCCATAATTTCAATGCACAAGGATACACATTTCCATCACCATTCATCTTCATCATCCTGAACGACTCGAAAACGCGGAAAAGATAACGGCAGGCTCGAGCTACCATGGTCCGGATTCTCCCGATTTCTGGCCTGCGCTGGTTGTCTCTTTGATAAATGATTAATCATTGTTTGGATACATGCTCACGTGACAAAGTTGCGTGCAAATTCATGATTCAATTAATTAATGCTCCCATAAATCCATAAAATCATTCATTAATTAATAGACATGAATCCATAAACGTACCCTTGCATGAAAAAGTCTTATTGTAACCTATACAATCCTACACTAGATGCATTGCCGGCCTCGACAACCTGGAGGCATGGCAAGTCGATATGGAATGAATGGAAGGGAGATCTCGCACAACAAGGAACAAAACTTGAGTAGTCTATGCAAACCAACATAACCAGTCAATATTAAATTAAAGTAAATTAAATTATAACATGCCTCCGTGGGGAGATCATGTAGCACATATTCCATGATGGATGGGGTGGAGGGAGCCGCGTGAACGAACTATCCTAACTCTAAGCTATCTAGAAAATCCTAACTACACTACTCATCAAAACGCCTCCACCGCTTGGGGGGAGGGGGCTTGCCCACAGGGTCGGGCGTGTGCGCCTTGACAATCTTCTGCCACCGCTTCTTGCTCTGCATGGCAGTCCAAAGAGGAGAGAGGGAGTGAAAAACCAGTCAATATAATTACTATTAACTGCACCAACATTGGTTTGCCCAAACAGGCATCTGCCTCTTGCCACCCATGTAACCCCACCGGCCAAAGACATGTCTGAGTGCCAGATCCTTGCCCACCCCCCGCCCACAACATCAACTGTCTTACTAGGTGATCTCAACCAATGTCATCAAGCAATAAAAAATAAAATGGTGTTCACCATGGCGTGAGTGTTGCCAAATGGAGGATCATGGCAGGTGTTTCTTGAATCCATAATGGCCAAATCATAACATAAGTGAGGTGTCTACACAATATTGATATTGCATCCAACAAAAAATGACAGAATGAGAAAAGCTAGAAATGATCGTGTAGACCGGCACCACCATGATGTCTCAGAGCTCAATTAGTCCAAATTTAGCTTAAGTGGACGTCTGTATAAAGTGTGTAAAAGCATTCCTACCATTCTAAACAGCAGCTTAGTGGATGGCTACAAATTGGCAATCGAAGCTAACCCGATTTCTCATATTCTCTTCCCCGTGGCTCCCAACAGCCCGTGTGTGCATGTCACTACAATATGGTAGCCGCCGAGCCCAAACCTGCTTTCTCAACCCTTAGTTTCATAGGGAGGCAAGGAGGACTAACATGACCATGCGCACGACACGCAACCACTCACTTTGTTAGCCAATCATCCATCCATGCATCCATGCATCCATGCATCCATGCATCCATGCATCCATGCATCCATGCATCCATGCATCCATGCATCCATGCATCCATGCATCCATGCATCCATGCATCCATGCATCCATGCATCCATGCATCCATGCATCCATGCATCCATGCATCCATGCATCCATGCATCCATGCATCCATGCATCCATGCATCCATGCATCCATGCATCCATGCATCCATGCATCCATGCATCCATGCATCCATGCATCCATGCATCCATGCATCCATGCATCCATGCATCCATGCATCCATGCATCCATGCATCCATGCATCCATGCATCCATGCATCCATGCATCCATGCATCCATGCATCCATGCATCCATGCATCCATGCATCCATGCATCCATCCATCCATCCATCCATCCATCCATCCATCCATCCATCCATCCATCCATCCATCCATCCATCCATCCATCCATCCATCCATCCATCCATCCATCCATCCATCCATCCATCCATCCATCCATCCATCCATCCATCCACTCATCAAGCACACGTATATTGCATCACATGGGTGGCAATAAAACAACCTTCAACCCCTATACACTGATTGGGAGGGCATCCAACCTTGTCTCACTGCCTCAAGTGGTCAGGCCACAACAATTTCTCTGCATCATGGCGATACCTAACTGCGAGTGCTAAATGATTCTTGGCTTCGATGCGGCAATCAATGTGCTGCCCGTCACAGTTTAGTCCATTAGCCCTTGCCTAGTTCGTTGCAACACTTATTACACGCTGTCAACACAACAAGACACACATACATGTCCCATTGGGGAGCCACGGAGTAATGGCATTGCCGCAGTAAATGCCAAAGTGAATGCTAAATACATCGACCCCTAGTGTAGGAATAATTAATTGGTACTCTTGTGCACATGCATGGCTGCCAAAATGAATTAAAACACGCAGATGGATACTTGTTTACAGAAGTTATACTTTGAATACGTCGTCGTGTAAACCAACGCTCTTCGCCCTAGGCTACATCGTTCACATTAAGCGCATGTATATGAGTATGAATATGCTACGTGTGCTGTTGCTTCAAACTTGTTCCTATACACAATCACACTGTCACAAAAACTGGCGTTCATCCAATACAGAAAACGCCCGCCACAAATTCCAAGCAGGATCTGAACGTAGACTTGGCCGTGATGCTGACCATTTCAAGCAACTTTGAATTACTGGCAAGCAATGGCGACCGTAATGTCAATCACCAGCACGCAGCACCTGCTATAAGAAAAAATCCAGCAACTACTAGCAAAAGTCAGGTGGGTGACAGGTGCGTGGGGTATGCAGTCAAGATCAAGCAGTGGAAAACATGGGCACAGTAGTGCTTCCCATCCCACGAACAGCCAAAGTCTCCCTAAAAAATGTGTTCTTGATGCACGTTTGATGCACGGGAGCTAATCCAAAGATGTTCCCCAAGGAAATACAGGGAGAGCCTGTGGGGAAAACAGGGGGGAAGCTGCATTGCGGATAATGACCCACTGTATATGCTCCCGACCCGTTGCCGACCGAAAGCAAATGGTAAGAAACTACCTGGACGGTAATGATGTAATGGAAAGACGTAAGAAGCTTTCCCGAACCGACGGAAGGACGACAAAGCGCAGCGTGTAAGGCAGAGGCAGTTGCGTGTTGCTGAAAATGACGTGACCAAAACGGTTGCCGATCATGAAAAACCGGACCTCCATCCCGTTGCTGACGGAAACACAGTGTAGAGACGCGGCCAAACGTTAGACGAACTTCCCAACCGAAGTACTTACAAAAAAATGCAGCGGTAGAGACTGCAGCCTGCCTGCAGTGCAGGAACGCCAACCAGAAGCGAAGGGTTCCTGCGAAATAGAAGGAGACAGGCCGGAATACAGAGGGTAAAGTATTCCTTGGATGACGTTACGACTCGAAGTGGGTAAAAAATGGAAGTGGCCGACTGAAAAGTCGTTGGCATTTCTGCCCTGGATGGAAACGTTGGGTAAGTAAATCGACCCGTTAGCAATAAAATGGGAAGAGCGCCCAGACGAAACAACCGCAGCTTACCCAAGCGAGATGAACTCTTTCTTGACAGTCGTCCATGCCAACGTCGGCCAGCCCGGGCCAGGTAGCTGCCGCAGCCATGCCGCACCAGAATTTGAATTTTGTGCCCGGCAACGTTCCTAAAATGCAGGAATGGCTGGGCCGACGGCCGACGCGTGGCCCGTGGCCCATGGCCCGTCGCCCGTGTTTTTACGTGCCTGCGCCTGGCCTGCCTTAACGTTGTTACGCCCGCGCACTCCCCAGCCTTGCGCACGCCAGCCTTGCGCACGCTGCGCCGCGCCCAGCCTTGCGCATTCCCAGCCTTGCGCATCCCAGCCTTGCGCATCGTCTGAAGAAATCAGTGACTGATGTTTACAAAAACTCTAAAAAAAATTATATAAAGTCGGGACTATCGTACCAGTGTTTTTTTTAGTGGCGATACACCGCCAAATGTGGCGGTGTGGCACTTTTTTTGGCAAAATGTGGCGTTGCCACCCACTTTGACAGGGCTCCCAAGAAGCCACAATTTGGCCGTGCTGTTCTACTTCGTAGTTTCGTTTCGCCACAGGGTGGCCGTGCCTGAAGTTTACTCTAGTACAGGTTACGCCACAATTGGCGGTGTCAGCCGGTCTTCCGGTCGGCGTTCCGCCACAAGCCTCCCTAGTACTAGACTACTACTATGAGTACTACTATGACTGACTGACTGCATAGTGCATGTACAGTACGTAGAGCCCGGCCGGCGGCCAAGTGCCAAGTGGCAAGTGGCCCGCTGCCCGAGACCAGAGCACGGAGAGTGCACTGTGCAGACTGCAGCTTGTGTGCATTTCATTAACTGCATTTTCACGACAGCTGGCTCATATAACAGCTGGCGAGTGGCGGCCTGGCGCCTCAGTATTAAGTCACTCGCCAGCCATACTGCATTGACTAATGTGTTTCGACTTTCGGCACTAGTAATCGTTGTTGTTAATTTACCAAGTAGGAAAAATCCATGGCAGACGCTGGGCCGTTTAGGCCACCTGGGCCGCCGCAGGTAGTGAGGGGAGGAGAGAGAAGAAATAGTGTGTTTTATGGCACCGGGCTTGGCCGGAAGCCTTTGGCCCTCCCAGCCGGAATGCGATGCAAACCAATCTTTCCAGGTCCGAATGGAGCCTCCATTGTCGTTGGGAAAACCAAGGCGACGGTAGAGATCGCTCCCGAGGAGGCGAAAAGGCTTAGGTCGAAGGAGACGCGGGCTGCTGCTCGGCGGGTAGAGAGTGAGGGGGCGCCCGAACATCCCGAGGTGATAGGGGCAGACGCGAACTACATCAAGGTCAGCATTAAGGTCATGGACGGGGAAGTGGGGTCCGATGTGCCTTCGAATGGATGTGATGCGCCCCTCATTTCCTTGGTGCTGCTTTCCATTTTCGTAGCGCCACCTGCCAAGAGGGATTGGAAGGGCGCGGATGCCAATAGGAAGTGGAAACCCGAATGGGGGCTGCGTTTCCCATGGTTGCGCTATGACGAAGAGAAGGACGAAGCATACTGCGGCCCTTGCCGTGATGCCAAGGTCACCATCGGGCTGGGTAGGGGGACCAAGGTTTTCAAGATCGACACTTTCAAGACACACGTTGTGGCTGACTCTCACGTGGCCGCCATTGCGAAGGAGAAGAGCGAGTGCCTGCGGGTGTATTCAGGGGAGGAGAGGAGCACGCAGAGCCGGCAGAGGCAGACGGTCATGGGCGAGTTTGCCCCCCCCCTGGTCAGCTGAGCAAGTCCGACCGACTTAAGCTCAAGCAGTTCAAGGCGATGGCGTACACCCTGGCGAAGGGTAAGCCTATGACTGATTATGAGTCGCTGCCAACGCTCCTTTGCGAATACGAGGAGATGAGGGACGCGCTCCCCTCCCACCATTGGACTGACGGCTCAGGTTGGGAGATGGCGGAGGCGTTGGATGCCGTGTTGCTTGCTGACCTTAAGGCAAGGGTCGCCGCGGCTAGGTATGTCGCGGTCACCGTCGATGAGTCCAAGGCCAATGATAACGTAGAATTCATGTCGGTGGAGGTGGCTTTTGTGGAGGATGGAATAAAGCAGCAGGAGTTTGTCACGCTAAAAAAGGTGACTGCGGTGGACGCCCTCTCCCTGCACAACGAGCTGTGCATAGTAATGCGAGGCATGCTCGGAATCACGGACGATCAGCTCGTGGTGAAGCTGGTTGGCTTCGGGTCAGATGGGGCATCGGTGATGATGGGGCAGCGGAAGGGTGTCGGGAAGAAGCTCTTGATGAGCAATGCACCCTTCCTCGTGCCCATGCACTGCGCGCCGCACAAGCTCAGCCTGATAGCGAACGAGCTCAAGGGGAACTCCTTGTTTGCGCGGGTGGAGTCAATCCTCAAGTCAGCACACAACTGGGTGGCGCACTCAGCCATGAAGTCAGAGCAACTGAAGATGTGGCAGGGGATGCTGGGCACGGGTGGCCGGAAGCTGCAGCGCGTGTCCGACACACGCTGGCTTAGCGTGCAGGGGTGCCTCAACACGTTCCGCATTGAGTATCCTGCGATCGCCATGTGCTTGGCCACCTACCAACACAAGGAAGTGGAGCAAATGGCAGCAGCACAGGACTTGCTAGCCAACATGCTGGACATTGACACCCAGCTCGGGGTGGTCGTGTTCGCGCGCATGCTGGATGCCATGAATTTCTTGGTCAAGCAGTGCCAGCAGCAGGACCTGCAGCTCGACACCCTTGCCCATGCGATCGAGGACTGCAAGACAACAATCCGTGATGAGTATGTGGAAGGGCCCAAGGTGTTCACTGGGACCCTCTGGAAGGGGTTTATAGACTTGGATGCCGACACGTCACCCTTTCTCACCGACCGCGGCGAGGTTTTCCGCAACTGCCAGGAAATGGAACACCCGGTAACATGTCAAACGGTGCACGAGGCCTCGGGTTCTCGGGCTCGCTACGTTTCAGTGGCAAGTGTCACGGAGGAGGAGTTCAGACTCCGCGTAATTGCTGCGCAGGAGCAGGCTACCGCTGCGGCCAAGGTGGTGCTGGACGACTTCGATATCCGATTCCCACCAAACGGTCTGCTCTCCGCGATGTCCATTTTGCAGCCAGGCTGGTGGACTGAGAAGGAGCGCGACGTGGCCGAGGTGCAGAAACAAGTTCAGGTGCTCAAGCGCAAGTTTGCTGTGGGGGTCACCATGGTGAATGGGAAGAAGGTGGGCCCACTGATTTCCCCGTCCCTCCTGGATGACCAGCTCGACTCCTTTATGCTCATGATGAAGAGCAACAGCCAGGAGTACACGTCCGCAAGGGCGTTGTGGAAGGTTTTGTTGACCAACCCGCTCATGCACGAGTTTGTGGGGGCGTATCTGCAGCTGGCAGAGTTGATGCTGCTCCTCCCTCTTACCAGCGTGGAGAATGAGCGGAGGTTCAGCCACATGAATTTCATTAAGAGCGATATTCGCAACCGCCTTCTCGAGCGCCATCTGAACGTGGCGGTCCGCATCTTTGCATGCAGCTCTTCATACGAAGACATGCCGATCCAGGCGGCATATGCAGTGTGGTCTGCGGAGAAGGGCCGCCGCGCAACCGGCAGTGTTCTTACTTAAATACATAATTGCTTATATGATTCCTTGCTGCTAGCTACTAAGTTTTCTTATTTTCTGTGCTTTCCGCGGAATCTCAAATTTTGGGCAGCTAGCGTTTTCAAGTTTGTTGCCCGGCCTTCTGACGACAACGTAATTGCTTACATTGTCCCCGCCATCGGCATGTAGTCAAGTGTGCAAGCTAGTCATGGCTTCGCTTTTAGAGGGGCGTAATTATTAATGAACTTTAAATAAAATGATGAGGCCACCAATGAGCAATTGCGAATGAGCCATAATCCTTATTATTCGTTCATGACGGAATCACGGAAACTAGGAAGCCAAACATTACTAAGTCGGTCGTGAGAAGTAATACTGCGCCAATACAACAAATTAAGTAAGTTCAAAGCACACAGTGCTTTTTTTTGAATTTATTCTCGCGTGACGTAGTGATTTCATAAATTTAGTACGGCCGCTTACTGAAGCTTATGAGCTGACTAACTTTCAGTTGACTTTTGACTGAGTAACCTCACTTCATAGTAGACTGAAACTAATTAGGTAACTATAATGCATCCTTAGTCTCATTATTTAACGCGTTAGTAAACACTACACCTTCATAGGTTTTTATACTTTTCATTTAAGTAGGAAGACACAAGTGCAATTGAAGTATGATGAGAATGGGGCTGCCCGCCAGCAGGCCGGGCAGCCGGCGGCCCGGCGCCCGGCGCCGATGCCTGAGACGGAGACGCTCGCCCGCCTTGTGTACAGCCAGTACGGCGCCGCGCCGCGCTGACCCCACTGCCGGCAGGGTCATTTGCTGCACCAAAAAGCCAGCCCGCCACACGTGGCCGTGCCAAGCCCAATTTTAATTGGCTTAAAGCCACACATTGGCCGAGTAAACTGAAGTTTTCATAGTTCGAAACGCCACAAGTGGCCTAGCGCCACTAGTAGCGAAAACCTTAAAAAAAACACTGTATCGTACCCGTCACTCGTGTGAACTGTGAATCTGTGATCACTGATCCCAGTCACCCAGTGAGTCCGTAGGCTGTAGCCCGTGTAGGTTCGTCATAGCCACTGGGCGGCCACAGCCTTCTGCCAGCTGCAACTCCTGAGTTCCGCACCAAGATACTGTCCGCTGTATCTTGGACCTGCCGTTGCTGCAGGGGGTGCCAGTTGCCACATGCCAGTGATGCCACCCCTCCTATACACCAAGTCAGTACCTCCTCTACACCAACTAATAAACCCAAGTCAAAAACACCCCTCCTATACACCAACTACCAAGTACAGTAGTAGAAAGGATCTTAATTGAGCTTACTACCGGCCCACCAACAACGTGCTCGCTGGCCGCCAATGTGTGCCCGTCGTTAGCAGTCATTTTGGCTAACTGGAGTCCTGCCACTTGCCATGCCGGGACGACAATCATAAAGATAACCACCCAAAGAGGCGTGTACGGACAAAACAACGAAGAACACTTTTCATGGCCTGTGCGACGCTCGTGTATCTTCGCTGGTTTTCGCTCTTCACGGCTCATCAATTTGTGGAAGGCAATTAATTCAGGCGGTGAGTGATTTACAGAGGCTACGTGTAGGGCTTTGACTACTAGGCTGCCGCAGTCTGTCGATGAATGCAACGAAAATTTTCGTCGTGTCCGGCGGTAGTTGCATGGGGTGAGTTCGGCTATGGAATGGCCAGCTACTGATTGAAGCCAGACGCTTCCAGTTGGAGCACTTTCCGCGTACCATTGTGTGCTCCTGTCTGGTTTGTCGCTCTAGAAAGTAGCAGTGACTCCGAAAGAGGATACCAAAGCAAATTCACGTATCGGTACGGCGACATGGATACCTTAACCGGCTCGCTGGAAAGCGTAGCTAAGAAACAAAAAACGACGTACACAAAGTCGTGCGAGGGAATTGGGTCTCTGGTAGACAAATTGAAGAAAGCCAAGCAAATGCTCGCTATTTCTGGAGACTCTCAGGTCGTCATGTCCACTCTACAGGCCAGCGTGCGAGAGATGGGGCTGGTGGCGCAGCTCTCCGCGCAGACGAAGGAAATGCATGGGGCGTTGAGCAAATTGGGCAAGGCCATGGACAAATTCTTCGTGAGCGACATTTCCAAGGTGTCGCGTGAGGGCGTCGTGTTCGACGAGTCCATATTGAACACGGAGATTCTGCACCACCTGTATCGGCAGGGCCGCTTTGACCTGGCTGACACGTTCATGCGGGAAGCGGGCGTCCAAATCCAAAAACCCGGTGACAAAGCCAACGAGGAAGCCGGTGGCGAGCCCGCGAAGGAGCCATGCGAGACCTTCCGCGCCATGCACGAAATTCTGGCGCACATGCGGCAGCGGGACCTAGGGCCCGCCCTCGCCTGGGCCGAAAAGCACCGCGACGAGCTGGCCAAATGCCGTCGGCGGCCGTCGCCGATCGAGGCATGCAACCTGGAGTTCCACCTGCACAAGCTGCGGTTCGTGGACTGCTTGCGGACGCAGGGCCGCGTAGAAGCGCTTGGGTATGCGCGCGCCCACCTGAGCAAGTTTGCCAGCAGCCACATGCGGGAGGTGCAGCGGCTCATGGGCTGCCTGCTGTGGGCGGACCGGCTGGAGAGCTCGCCGTACGCGGACCTGCTGTCGGAGAAGCACTGGTCGGACGCCACGCTCGGCTTCATGCACGACTACTGCTTTGTCGCACGGCAGCCGTTTGAGAGCCCGCTCTGCGTGTGCGTCACCGCGGGGGCCGTCGCGCTGCCCATGCTGCTCAAGCTGGCGTCGGTGAGTCTCTTGCACGCGTGCTCGTGCTGTTTAGGCTCGCGTCGGACAGGTTCTGTCCTTTTGGGGGGGGGGTGTTGGGGGGTTGGGTCATGCTGTTTGAGTAACTAGCATCCCTGCCCATGATGTTCACACTGGCATAGTGGGTGGCAGTTATGTCACCCGATTCTCTTTAGACTGGCGTTGGTGACTGTCGTTTCTTTCTGGTCATGCCATCCTTAAGCGGGCATCGTTGCATGCACCTTCTTCCCGCCGAATCGTACCTTCTGTTTGCCTCCTTTTCTTGCGTCTGTTCACACTCTGGACATGCCCAACTTTGTACTGGGGCTCGCGTGCTCAATTTCTAACCCGCCACTCGCCCAGGTGATGACGGGCAAGAGCCAGGACAACTGGGACACATGTAAGGAGCTGCCCGTGGAGATCGACCTAGGCCGTGAGTTCCACTTCCACTCGGTGTTCAGCTGCCCCGTCTCTCGCGACCAGGCCACGCCGGACAATCCGCCGATGCTGCTGCCGTGCGGCCACGTGCTGTGCAATAGCTCGGTGCAGCGGCTGGCCAAGGGGAGCGCGCGCGCGTTCAAGTGCCCGTACTGCCCGAGTGAGACGACCACGGCGCAGTGCAAGCAGATCCACTTGTGACATGGCGCAGTGCAAGCAGATCCACTTGTGACATGGCGCAGTGCAAGCAGGTCCACTTGTGACGTGGCGCAGTGCAAGCAGATCCACTTGTGACATGGCGCAGTGCAAGCAGATCCACTTGTGACATGGCGCAGTGCAAGCAGATCCACTTGTGACGTGGCGCAGTGCAAGCAGATCCACTTGTGACGTGGCGCAGTGCAAGCAGATCCACTTGTGACGTGGCGCAGTGCAAGCAGATCCACTTGTGATGTGGCGCAGTGCAAGCAGGTCCACTTGTGACGTGGCGCAGCGCAAGCAGGTCCAATGCATTACCCGTGGCGGCATGAGCAGCGTCAAGCTCCTTAGACATGGCGGCTTGGATGGACTATGCTTCTAAGTGATGGCATTCCCAGCTGACTGCCGCTTGCTTCTAAGTGATGGCATTCCCAGCTGACTGCCGCTTGGAAGGTGGCAGGGCATGAGTAGAATGCATATTCGGGCGTTCGTCATGCGTACATTTCCCCTGTGAATGCGGAGCCAGAATTCTGGTATCTGACCCCTGTCCTTGATTACCCATTCATGCGCCTGAACAACAAACGGCATATGGAGCCCTACAGCATCAGAAGGGAGAGAGAACGTAATCAGGCGATGGACGATGAGTGGACCCGGGTAGTGCTATGATGCCAGCCAGTGTAGGTCATGACAGCCAGCACACGGGGACATTTTGGGTGGACCAGTGGAATTGCTACGGCTTCAGTGTTGTGGTTAACCTTGCGGTAGTCCTTGAGTAAGTAATCAGGCCATTCTATGTTGAGGCCTTGTGTACAGATGTGAAATGTAGGAAGACAAATTTGTTTTTAGTTTCTGAGAATGACAAAAAGTGACATGGGGGTTGAAATAACATGGCCGGGCATACCAAGTCCATTTCAATGCACAAGGCTGCACATTTCCATCACCATTCATATTCATCATCCTGAACGACTCGAACATGCGGACAACTAGATAACGGCAGGCTCGAGCTACCATGGTCCGGATTCTCCCGATTTCTGGCCTGCGCTGGTTGTACTCTCCTTGATACCAAGACCATGCTCGGAGATTGGCAGAACTCTCCAGGTTTTCAGCACTAGGTGTATCAGCTGGAATGTGTACATTACTTCATGAATTCCCAATCGGTGCGCATGTGAGCTGTATTCTGACATGAGCGTCTGGGGTCATTGAAGGGCTATTAATTAATTAATTAGGAACATAACTCCGTTGGGAGTATATGTAGCACATAGCCCTGAGAAGGGGCATATGAGCCTATAATACATTCTAAGCTACGTACTTCCTGCAAGGGTGGGAATGTAAACAACACTTGCTCTAGGTGCACCAGGGCACCCGCACCCTCATGGTCTATCACGCTATGCCCGGGTAAGGGGGGAGCATGCCTGTGAGGGGGAAGATCATCATGGCTATACAAGAGCTATGGCATGGCTTCTCAGCAGAGAGTGACTCCCTGCATGGGCACAACATTACTAAATAAGGCTAGGCATCGTCTGGAGTGTGGCACATCATAGGCACACATGTACATGACTAAAAAGGCTAGGCCTCAGCTGGTATAGTGCCTGTAGTAGGCGGGCATGTACAAGGCCACTGTCTAACTATTCTACACTACTGCTGTATTCCCCTAGGCTGGGGCTGGAGTGGCTGGGGCCGCGGTGGTCGAGGGGGTCGCTTGCCAGGGCTTGTGAAGGGCTATACCATGTCCTAATCATGTTATGTAGTCACGCAGTCATGCTGCATGGCCGGGGCCACATCCAGCAGGTTAACCTATATACAGGAGATGCATGGTGAGAGATGGCCCCAAGGGCATTCCCAAAAGGGTAGGGAAACATGTCACGAACTACGTCCAGATGTTGCTGGATATGACCTACTGGTCCCAGCCCAGTTTGAATACCGCATCCACTCTCTCCCCCTTCTTTGGACTGCCATGCAGAACAAGACGCGGTGGCAAAAGATTGTCAAGGCTCACACGCCCGACCCTGTGGGCAAGCCACCTCCCCCCAAGAGGAGGAGGCGTTTTGATGAGTAGGGTAGTTAGGATTTTTCTAGACTAGATAGATTAGCGTTAGAATAGTCGGATTACGCGGCTCTCCCCACTCCACCACGCATCAAAGAATATGTGCTACATGATCTCCCAACGGAGGCATGTTATAATTTAATAATTTAATGGTGAGAGACGTACCTCATATATACGCCACGTAGCCATGCATCATGAAAGGCGTCACAACAGCCCGTGGGCCGGTGTTAATTAGCGCGCATATCCAAAGCGCACATGTCTTTGGTGGTTCACGGCGGGGGAAAAAAATACCGGCCACGGCGCTAGTGTTAACTCTTGATGTATATGCATAGTGTCCTTTTGCGGATGACTGTAGGTGTAAGTTGGCGATGCCATGGTAACCGGAGACGTCCGTCCTATAGTCAGCAAAATTGGTGCGAGAGGTCCCCAGTTCGATTCCGGTCGGATTCATTTGCAGATCGCGTTTTCCGCGTTTTCCGCGGCCTGGCACTGAACGCAAAGGTTTTCACCTTTGCGGAGTGTCTGATCAGAATAGTGTCCCCTCCCCTCAAATGGACTTAGCTTTTCTGGCTTCTCTGGGGATTTCTTGTGGCGGAGGAAGGTGAGCCACAGCTCTCGACGTTGCAAGTATAGCTAGATTCATTGAATCAGATCTCCATCTTCTTCAAGTTCAAAAATCTTACGATTTGAGTTACTATCTATGAACATACAGGAGGGACCGCTAAACCCAAGCTGTGGTACGGCAGTACCGCCGTGGACTGCGTAGCTGTCATGCAAGACGAGAGGAGGGAAGGAATACCTAACTGCCCGGAAAGCTGCATGGCGCTGGGCAAATTAGAAAACACCATGAATATCGTGGCTAGCATATATCATTGGATACTTCCACGAACAAAACAAGTCGATCCATGCACAAACAGAAGTCTAACTTGCAGCCACATACCAGTATCCAGCTAGGCTCCCATGGCTGGCATTGGCGGTAGCTAGTTCCATCCATCCAAAGTCTTCGCTCAAACCTGACCTCCGCACCTGACAATACAAATCCATACGCAGGTAGCCCAACTAACGCTAAAGTGAAATATTCGGTACGAATCTGGATTCAAACACAGGACCTCTTACATGATTTCGCGACTATAGACGTCTCCTGATCCGAAGGCATCCCAAGCTATAGCCCAACTGCGAAAAAGTTCTTTACCGGCGAGCGGTGCAAGTGCGTCCGACGATATAGTGTGCATGCGCACCTGACCCCCCACGCTCCGCAAGACACGCGCAGCACCCCACCATGGCAAACACGGCACCACCCCCATTGGTGAAGCGCCCCGCGTGCACCACCATCATCTGTCCCGCGCCTCCTGCAGAGGCCTGGGGGGTGGGTGGCCACGTGACGGGTGCGCACAACCACCTTGGTGTTACGGCCACCTCTCGACACGTGTGCGCGTATGCTGGTGGATGGTACGTGTAGTGCGTGGTGCTAGATGCATGCAACCGGGGAGGGGGTGGCAGGGTGGGCGGGCTGCCACACCCTCAGGTGGGGTGCGCGCAACAGGGGTGGCCGTACTACCAAGGTGGTGCGCGCACCCGTCACGTGGACGCCACCCGCCAGCACTAGAGGCACGCACCACCTGGCACCCATCGCGCGTCAGTATTAGCATTCGCATCCCCCCCTATAACCACCACGTTATCCACACAAGCCATTCAGACAATCTAGAACTCCATGCATTATTCCTTGTGCTTGTTACTGGTAAATTTTGTTTAGCTGACGCATTATGCCTTTCATGAACCACCGTTGCAGCAATTGAAGCCGATACCTTGTTACAACTGCGTCATGATATATGACCACAAAGTAATTAAACTCATGAATCATCTGGAAACCTGTGTAGAACATGCGGGAGCATGAAGGCCACAATGCTCAATTAACGCCCCTGATCGTCAGTCTGTCATGCATGGGTAATTATTACAACGTGGAGGGATAATCGGCCATCAGAGCGACGACCACCGCATACGAACCCTTAACACATTGATCAGCATACGGATCACGAAGCCTTCGTTGGGAGGACGTGAAGTTGTTGTAAGCCCACCACTACTTATGTTAGTTAATGGAATACCGCCTTCAATGTGCAGCTGACGTCGAAGATCAACCAAAAGTTTCCCCGTGCGCGAAGGAGCCAGGACTTGCTGGACATACAAACCTTTGAAGGAGAATACACCGCATCACGTGGTTGTTTTGTAGTGACCATGGAAGCGAGTTTCGAAACCAGAACCTCTAGCCTGATCCTCTGTGTTGATAGCCCCTTCCGAATGAGAATTTATCTCGTGGTTCATGTTCATTTCTCACGACTGGTTACTGGGACTACTCGGCTTCTCGGCGTGCGCCCGAAGGATTCGACCTCCCAAATAATAATTAATGGTGCACGAAAGGTGTGGACTGCTGCCGGTTTCCTCCACTCCCAAATTCACGGTTTTTGCTGAGTGTGTGTTGCCTGAGTGAGTTGCCATGATTGTGTGTTTCTACTTTCTCACTTCTCAGATGTGTGTTTCTCACTTCTCAGATGTGTGTTTCTCACTTCTCAGATGCTCTATTTGGCTAGTAATTTCCTTCTAAATAAATGGAACAACGAATACCAGGTTCCTTATTATAATTACTCTTAGTTATCGGAGTTATAGAATTTACTATATGAGTCGATATGTGAGTATGTGACGGACGGTTTTATTCGTCCATGCCCTGTCCATGCAACCAGTATCGCTCAACTCCACGGACTTCTGCTGCCATACTTCGCGAGTGCATGAAAAACGAGGAAGAAGTGCTCACGTTGCAGTGGCATTTGCTACCCTGCAGGCTATGGCTGGTTTGCCGACTGGTCATGGGATTCATAATTAAATTACATCAGCCATTTTGTGCTAGGTAGCATAGCAGTAATCTGTTTGCGTGCTAGCGGGCGAACCCGCTCGTCAAAATGACGGAAAGAGCGGCCGGGAGGAAAGACTATGGAGGCGGCGCGGAGGCTCACGCTCGTTTCAAGCAGTATGAGTACCGGGCGGTGAGTTTCCGCACTTTTCTGTTTACGATGTGGAGTTCGTTGCGATGATGAATGTAGCCAGTTTTTTCTACAATCATGTGCCCACTTTCCTGTTTGGCACGCGGTTTTGTTGGGTTATCCACCTGGTCTTGGTAGTCAACTCTGGCTAAATTCGTGGTTTTCATGTTGGCTGGGATCCTAGTTGCTCATCAGACGGATGATTTACTGTCAGATTGGTGCTTATTCGGTGGTTTCCTCGCTGGCCTCTTTTTTGTAGACGTATATATCTTGGTATCATATGCAGTGGTACGCACGGGTCTCATACGAATTAGCCGCGTAATAACGTCTGTTTGGTGGGTCCGGATTCGACCTTAAAACGCCTACTTCTCGGTTTAGTTTCTCTTTCCCCGGGGCAACCGATGACCCTCTACGGCTGCCGCTTACATTTCCCCCCAGTTCCTTTTTTTCTTGGTTCGTATTTTGATCGGCGTACCCGTGGTGCAAGCGCCAGCCCGACTGCATGCCACAATGGCCACGTGCGGTTTTGCGCCCTGCGCAATCATGCGCTTGTTTTCGATAGATGCGCTTGTTTTCGATAGATGCGCTTGTTTTCGATGGATGCTGCCATAAGTAGGGTTTATGCCAATGTAACTGGCTGCCGCTTAGAAACAGATGTTCACAAGTGTATTACTCAAACCATGATGCGGTGAGATGCCATAAGTAGGCTGTTGCTCGCGCAGTTTTGTCCACCTGCGCCTTTTAGTGCGGTACATGAGTGCTAAGCATTTGAGCGATCAATTATTTTTTTTCCCCCTTCCAGCCAAGGTCTCTGCAGGGTGTTGGATACCTATCCCCTTGTGTACTGCCAGGGGTGGTGCCGCTTTCGGCACTTAGTAAACTGGGTGGTCTACCTTTGCTGTGTTCTTGCCATGATTCTTTGTTCCATGACCCTTCACAAGGGCGTATCTTCCTCTTCCTGCATCCTCCTCGAGGGCCTTGTTTTGGACGTACCTGATTGTGCGTTCCGATCATGTGCCTTGGTCTTGCTGCCATGCTGCCATGCTGTCACGCTGCCATGCTGTCATGCTGCCATGCTGCCATGCTGCCAGTGCAGTGCACATGCTGCACGTGCATGTCTTCCTCTCTCTCTCTCTCTCTCTCTCTCTCTCTCTCTCTCTCTCTCTCTCTCTCTCTCTCTCTCTCTCTCTCTCTCTCTCTCTCTCTCTCTCTCTCCCCTCCCCCCCCCCCCCCATCTCCCTTCTTGGCATACCTCTGCACCTCCTCTTCCTGTCCTCCGGTCCATCTTGCCCTTTCTCTGTGTGTGTCTCTGCATGTGCGCACATCTGCAAATATAGTCACATCAAATGCTCTACATTCCAATCATTTTGTCTGTACACGTGCGCATATGCATGGTGGGTGGCCGGGCATGCCTGCTTGTGACGTGTGCGTGCAGAACTCGAGCCTGGTGCTCACGTCGGACACACGCCCGCGTGACACGGGCGAGCCGACGGGGGAGCCGGAGACTCTCTTCGGAAGGGTAGGCTGTCGCACGCAACAACGGGGGGCTGCCATGCGGGCAGTTGTATTGGGACACCCTTAGCCACGTGTCATACCGTTTGCGAAGCCGAAACTATGGGACCCCTCTAGTCACATGTCGTGCCGTTTGCGAAAGCAAAAGCATGGGAAGCCTCCAGTTGCGTGTCATACCATTTGGGATGCCCAAACAATGAGTGAACTGGTTGGGAAGCGATCGCACGACTGCGTCACCTTTGTTCCAATGCCATGCCTGCTGGTCGTTGATGCTTCGTTGTGTGTGTAGTCTGTACTGGCAGCCTCGTTGTGGGCTCAGGCTGGTAAACCCGTCCACGCATACTCATGCTGCCTGCAGGCCTACCAGCATGTGGTTTAGGAGTTCAGCTGTGTTCAATCTGTGGCTATGGCCATTTTGCCTTGCCCGTGTTTGTTTGCCCTGAATCTGATTGCCTTTTTACTTGTGCGTATTCGTTTGGTCCGATGCCATGTACATGTTGGCCGCTGTTGCTTACGACCGTGGCGCTTGTGGCCGCTGGCGCCGCAGATTGATCCCAAGTCGTTTGGGGACCGCGTCATCTTCGGCAAGCCCAAGGAGCTGGAGGACAAGGCCGCGGTACGTGCCACTGTGGGGGATGGGTGGGGTTCTGCGTTACGATGGGTGGGGTGCTGCTGGGGATGGGGGAAAGAGGCAGGAGCAGCGTGTTTGAGCGTGGTGTCGGCTTGTTTACAAATACCTGCTGGCACACCCATGCAGCCTGCCCGCCTGCCTGCTTTGCTGCCCCAAACCCACCCTTTTGGACGGTGCTGTCACGCTGCATGCATCCGTGCATGCACCTGTGTTGTCCTATAAGGCCTGGTCAGTGTGGCATCGTTTGATTGGCTCCATGGTGTTGTTTGTTTCTCTCACGGTCTCTTTGGAGCCAAAGCAGTGCCTGCCTCGTTGTATATCGGTGCTGTTATTGCCGTTCAGGTCACTCTGGGTGGATCGGCACTTGTCAGAGAATTCCCATCCTTCGACTTGGTTTCCATGCGCAGCGGTGCTACACTCAGCGGTGCTACATTCCGTGTCGGATTTCAGACTTGTTTCTGTTTAGTAACTCTGCATAACTAATGTACAGCATGGCTCCTGTCCAAGGGGTGCGTTTGACGCGGGGTGGTCGTCATATGCTGAACGTGCATGTATTGAGGATGCTCGTTTTCTCGTTTTTCATGCTCACGTTTTCGCCCCCTCCCCCTCCTCTGCCTGCCCATATATGTGGCGTATTCGTGCCCGCGTTGGTCTCCGTCGGTCGTCCGCAGAAAGCCAGCAAGAAGAAAGAGAAGCGCGAGCGTGAGCTGGCGGACCGCGAGGCGATGCCACCGCCGCCGCGCGCGTCCAAGAAGGGACGCCGCGGGCCAGGCGCCGACGGCGGCGCCCCTTTTGACTCGGTCCTCTCGCTCGGGTCGGACTTGTTCTACGCGCCGCGCACGCGCGAGACGCGCGCGGCGTACGAGCTCCTGCTGGCGATCATCACGCAGCAGTTTGGCGACCAGCCGCAGGACGTGCTGCGCGGCGCGGCGGACGAGGTCCTCGCGGTGCTCAAGGACGACCGGCTGACCGACCCGGCCAAGAAGAAGGAGGTCGAGAAGCTCCTCAGCGCACTGCCCAGCGAGAAGTTTGCGACGCTGGTTGACCTAGGGAAGCGCATCACCGACTACGTGGTCAAGGACGCGGCGGGGGCGGGCGGGAGCGCGGGCGGCGAGGGTGGCCCCACGCTGGACGACGACATCGGTGTCGCGGTCGAGTTTGAGGGCGAGGAGGAGGAGGAAGGGAGCGACGTGGACGAGGTGCGGAGCGAGGACGAGGAGGAGGAGGAGGAGGAGGAGGCGGGTGATGGCGGCGGTGGTCCCACGATGCAGGTGGGCGGGGGTGGGGACGACGAGTTTGGGGACGAGGAAGAGCGGGGGGCGGTCGCGGTGCAGGACATCGACGCTTACTGGCTCCAGCGCGTGGTGACCAAGGCGTTTGGCAGCCTGGACGCGATGGCGGCGCAGAAGATGAGCGAGGAGCTGATGGGCGTGCTTCGGGAAGGGGACGCGCGCGATGTGGAGAACCGGCTGGTACGTGGTCGGGCACGCTCGCACACGCGTGAAGCATTTGCACATGCCTGCAGCGCCGGCACACCTGTGCCACTCGCACATGCCACTCCCTGCAAGCAGCCCGTACGCGTGTCAGTCATCGGAAGGCTGTGCCCGCTGCTGCTGTCTCTTTAAAGAGTCTATCCTGTCAGGAATGCCATCAAGGCAGAGCTCGTCCATGCAACCGCCATGTTGGGAGGGGTGGGAACCTTGTTGCACGCGCACAACTGTGCTGTGTCGCATACTGTGTTGGGTGGCTTGTTCACCTGCCCTCCGCCGCCTCTCCAATTCTCTTAATGTGCATACATATGCGCCGCTTGCCAGGTCGTCCTGCTGGACTACGACAAGTTTGACCTGATCAAGCTGCTGATGAAGAACAGATGGAAGATTGTGTGGTGCACAAAGCTCGCGCGCGCCGAGGGCGACGACGCCCGCCGCGCGATCGAGCAGGAGATGGAGGCCAGTGGGGACCCCGCACTGCTCAAGATCCTGCAGGTGGGGGCGCTGCCAATGCTGGCAGCTGTCACGGGGTATAGGGTGTAGCGCATGTCCTGGGTTGCTCAAGATCCTGCTTGTGGGTTTGCCGCCAATGCTGGCAGCGGTCGCCGGGTGTAGGGCTTCAAGTCCTCAGGGCTTGGGTGTTGGCTTAAAAAAAAAAAAATTGGGCTCTTTATCCGCGTGGTAGGGAATATCCCCCTGGGCGGCTGTTTCTATTGGGCATCCCTGGTCGGCTGACATCCGTGCCATCCATCCAATCTTTTCTCGCCATGTGTCCCTGCTGGTGGTGGGCAGCGGGCAGCGGGTGGGTATGGTTGCTTTGGCATCCCAGCAAAAGTCCAAGTTTGGAGTTTGTGGGGTCACCCTGTGGGGTGCATTTGGGGCACCTTCACAAAGGGTGCATTATTTCGGCTGTTTTTTTAGGTTGCTGATCGCGATGTTGTTGCTGTGTGGCATGCTGTTATTTGACATCACTATCGCATCCCCTTTTCTGCCTTTCCTCCCCACCTCCCCCTTCTCGTGGCAGGACCTGCATGCGACCAGGGCCACGGCCAAGGAGCGTCAAATGAACTTGGAGAAAAGGTAAACGTTGCAGCGCATCAAGCGAGTAGATTTCGGGAACAGAGTGTCCAGAGATGTGTGTACTTGAAGGCAGGGTGTGCTCGCATGGGTGTTTGTTATCATGGAACGAGCCTCCTTTGTCCATGCGGCGCCCTCCATCGCACCAGCATGCGACATCACGACATGCATGCACCCATATTTCCCTCTGCGTGACCACACTTTCAGTACTGCTGGCCGGGCCTGAGGGAAGTTCAGGGTTTAGAGTTTAGGGCTAAATACTCGTGTCTGGCTCTTTCACGGTGGTGCCGGTAGATGCCTATGCCATGGCAGTGGCCAGGAGCCGTCGGCTGGCAGGGTTATGCAAGCCTGCACCCCAACCCCTACACGCATGTGTTACCGGTAAGCAGAAAACGAAGTTGATTGCATTTTCATGGCGCCCCCAGTAGCTCATGTAGTGAGCGGGATAAGTTACACAGTAGAGGTCCCATGTTTCTTTTCCATAGCTCATTGACGGTGCTTGGCTGTCTATCTCTTCCTCTGATTGACTGTGCTTTGCTGTCTATTTCTTCCTCTTATTGACTGTGCTTTGCTGTCTATTTCTTCCTCTTGCTGACTGTGCGTTGCCATGCATTCATGGTTTTCTTGCACGTCCTGTACATGCGGATCGCCTTGGCCGCCCCCGCCACGCATTTTCCACATTGGCGCGCAGCATCCGTGAGGAGGCACGCAAGCTGCGTTCTGGGGAGCGGGTGGACGGCGCAGAGGCCGGGCCTGCGGACGCGGTGCCGGCGGCGCGCAGCAAGGGCGGGTCCAAGAGCAACGCGTGGGCGAAGGAGGGCACGCGCCACATGCTGGAGTTTGACTCGCTCGAGTTCCTGCAGGGTGGCCACTTCATGGCCAACAAGAAGTGCGAGCTGCCGCCCGGGTCCTACCGCACAGCCAAGAAGGGCTATGAGGAGGTATGCGCCATTTCTGTGCGCTGGCAGTGATAGAAGTGGCCATCAAGCAAGCCTACTGTGTTCCATGTACATGCTTGTGTTCGCCTTGTTGAAGTTGCAGTGTGAAGTGCTTGCATGGCTGGGCGATGTAAAACGTGCATTTCAAAGTGTGCTGCGCACAAGTGCGGCGTGACCCTGTTGCCTGCCACATCTGGTATGCCCACTAAGTCGCATTTTCTGCTGCGTTCTGCAACACTGATGCCCCGCTGACCTTTATTCCAAATCTTCCCATCCCGCTTCTCGCTGATGTCACCGCAATGTTATTCTGTCCATCCCGTTTCTCGCTCATGTCACCGCAATGTCACGCTGGCAGGTCCATGTGCCCGCGCTGAAGCCCAAGCCGTTTGCGGACGGGGAGGAGCTGAAGAAGATCAGCGACCTGCCCGAGTGGGCGCAGCCCGCGTTTGAGGGCATGAAGACGCTCAACCGGGTGCAAAGCCGGGTGGGTGCCCGCACACACTCGAGACTGGCTGTGCATGGGTAGGCATGGGTAGGGAGGTCAAGGACAAAGCGCCTCATGTCATGTGGATATTGGTATGCAGCCCACCGTGCATGTCTTATTTTGGGTCGTGCTTCTCAGACTGCATGCTCCACCCATCTGCTTGTGGTATCCCGGTTTAAGCCTGGTCCGGCCAAATTTGGGGCAGTGGACGCTGTGATAGGTTTGGGGATCTGCTGGTGTTTTCTCAGCCACCTGCTCTCGCAGGCAGGCACCCGTGTGGTTTGTAATTCCAAGCCATCGTATGACAGATGGACAGGTCAACATCGGACAAGGAGGCGAACAACGAACATGGGGCTTCTTGGCCTACGTCAGCTGTGGGTTCGCACTGACAGTGGCCCCCCCTATGATTACAGACACCATGGTGTTTTCAGAAAGAATTCGTTGATGTGGGTATTTGCATTAGCTCCGGCAGTGCCCCAGTTTCCGTAGCGCCGTCTGATGGTCATGTTGCTCTGCACATGCACCCAAGTTGCCTGTGTCGCTCATTTGTTTCCTGATCGCATTTGTCTCCTGCTGGCTGCACCGTATGCCTGCTGGCGCACGCGCGCGTGCACACACACACATACACCTACAGGTGTGTGAAGCGGCGCTGATGACGTCGGAGAATCTGCTGCTGTGTGCGCCCACGGGTGCGGGCAAGACCAACTGCGCGCTGCTCACCATGCTCCACGAGGTGAGCCACAGGATGGCACACAAGACGGGCGGATGAGTCTCTATGCTGCCCGCCGGAGACTACGTGTGCAGTGTCCTTCACAAGCTGGCACTTGATGCTAGATGGCACCTAGTCCGTGCGGCGGTAGTGTGTGGCGGCTGGTACATTGGAAGCTGCTTGTAACTTTGACGGGTCATGGCGGATGGGCCAGCGGAAGTACTTCATGGTTGGGAACTACAGGCAACTGCCCCTTTGGGTGGGCATGTAAGAATTGATTTTATTGACTAGCACATATCATCCCAGCGTTCCACGGTGGCGATGAGCTCGGGGCTACATGTGCCCGTTGCAAGGCCCTTGAGACATCCTGTGCCCATTTCTTGTAACCGCCAATGTCGAGCAGGAGCGTGTCGGTAAGGCGCATGACCACAAATTGCCATTGCTCTAGTTGTTGATCATGCAACCTTGGATTGTAAGAATGCTGCTGGATGGTCCTGCACGGACCCCTTTGCTGCTCACGCTCACGCAACTTCCATGCGAATTCCTTCTTTGCCCGCTCTTCCTTTTCCGTCCCTCCGCTTTCCTCGTGCTCTTCTGCTTTCACCCTCCCTTGCCCCGCACCTTGACCCTCCTGAAACATGGCCTCGCTTGTCTCACATACCAGCGCTTTGTTGCCCTCGGTTTCTTTTAAAAGTACGTCCTTTTACACGCTCTCCACACCCACTCTGTTCCTCACATGCCTCCTTGGCTTCCCCCACCTTCCCCCAGATCGGGCTCCATCGCCTGGAGGACGGCACCATCGACAAGGGCGCGTTCAAGATCGTGTACGTAGCGCCCATGAAGGCGCTCGTGGCGGAGATGGTCGGCAACCTGTCCGCGCGCCTCGCCGCATACGGGCTCACCGTCAAGGAGCTCACGGGGGACCAGGTACGCGGCCTTGTTCGGCCTGATTCGGCCTGATTCGTCCTTATTCGGCCTTATTGGGCCTTATTCAGTACAGTACGCTGTATCCGTTCTAGTAGGCATGCTGTCAAGGAGCTCACGGGGGACCACGTACGTGCCCGGGCATGCTTGTAATGCGTTCCTATGAGCCGGTCAGCTGTGACGTATCGATTTTATTATCAGGGATGTTGTTGGCCTACGCGGGGGACCAGGTGTTCATGCAGAGGATGTTTCTCAGCCCAGAAGCTGGTTAGGTATGTTGTATGGATCGACAAGGCGTTGCTGGTAACAAGACAGCAAGGTGCAAGACGCATGGTGTAAGGTTTTTCTTATGTCTACTGGTTCATGATAGCTTATACAATACGAGCACCAAATCAGCCAAGGGGTATCTTAGGGGGACACAGGTGCACCATTCAAGTTATCTTTGGTAAAGCAGCTGGGTGAAGCCTGGTTTTGCTTGGGTCTACACCCCACATTCAATGTGCCGTAGTCCCCACGCTCACACTCTGCAACTTCCGCAATGTTCCTGTTGCAATTCCATTTCCTGCATCCGTGCCATTCCTGCGACTGCGATGGTCCCCGCCTTGCGTGCTCCAGAACTTGTCCAAGTCCCAGATCGAGGCGACGCAGGTCATCGTGACCACGCCCGAGAAGTGGGACATCATCACGCGCAAGAGCGGCGACCGCACGTACACGCAGCTGGTCAAGCTGTTGATCGTGGACGAGGTGCACCTGCTGCACGACGACCGCGGGCCTGTTCTCGAGGCGATTGTCGCGCGCACGGTGCGGCAGATCGAGTCGACGCAGGAGATGATTCGGCTGGTGAGTGCCTGCTGCTGTGTTGATTGTGTCCAGGGTGGTGAGTGATGACTACGGGCAGCAGAATGGTGGGAACGGTTACGATCGACGTGCTGAATGGGCTTGTCCGTGCTGTTGTGTGGGAGCATTTGCGTCCCTGTTGTGGAACAGCAGGAGGAGCTCACCTTGTCCTATGGTAGGTGTGTAGCCTACCATCTATTAGGTGTGTGTACCTGCTCCCTTGTCCTATGGTAGGTGTGTAGCCTACCATCTAATAGGTGTGTGTACCTGCTCCCTTGTCCTATGGTAGGTGAGTAGCCTACCATCTATTAGGTGTGTGTACCTGCTCCCTTGTCCTATGGTAGGTGTGTAGCCTACCATCTAATAGGTGTGTGTACCTGCTCCCTTGTCCTATGGTAGGTGTGTAGCCTACCATCTATTAGGTGTGTGTACCTGCTCCCTTGTCCTATGGTAGGTGTGTAGCCTGCCATCTAATAGGTGTGTGTACCTGCTCCCTTGTCCTATGGTAGGTGTGTAGCCTGCCATCTAATAGGTGTGTGTACCTGCTCCCTTGTCCTATGGTAGGTGTGTAGCCTACCATCTAATAGGTGTGTGTACCTGCTCCCTTGTCCTATGGTAGGTGTGTAGCCTGCCATCTAATAGGTGTGTGTACCTGCTCCCTTGTCCTATGGTAGGTGTGTAGCCTACCATCTAATAGGTGTGTGTACCTGCTCCCTTGTCCTATGGTAGGTGTGTAGCCTACCATCTAATAGGTGTGTGTACCTGCTCCCTTGTCCTATGGTAGGTGTGTAGCCTACCATCTAATAGGTGTGTGTACCTGCTCTGCGCCTGACACAGGGCACAGGCTGTTGCTGACAGGCATCACTGGATACTACAACCTCATATGAGCTAGCCCGTTGCTTTCTTGTCACCAGTGGGATGTCTCGTGCCCATGGTAGCGCTTAAATTTATTAATTGTAGCGGGCGTGTGTGAGATACCCTCCCCATGGATAGCCATCCCACAACTGCTATTCCCCATGGATAGCCATCCCACAACTGCTATTCCCCGTGGATAGCCATCCCACAACTGCTATTCCCCGTCGATAGCCATCCCACAACTGCTATTCCCCGTCGATAGCCATCCCACAACTGCTATTCCCCGTGGATAGCCATCCCACAACTGCTATTCCCCATGGATAGCCATCCCACTATTGCTATTCCCCATGGACCCACAACTGCTATAAGGCAGGGGTGTGAGCGGTCATGGGGTGCAGCCAATAGCATGGTTCGCAGGCAGTCGCTCTGCCGTGATGCCTTGTTGTACCGGGGAGCGGCGCCTGCACCCGTGACTGGTAACGCATGGGGCAAGTGGAGAGAAGGCTTCACTGAATCGTGGCCCTGCTCTGTATGCTAGACGGTTTGCTGAAATGCAGGCCTGGGTGCCATGCGATGCTGGCAGCCTTGATTGCTTCCACCTGTGCACTGTGGATGGTTTCCGTGGGTGGTGATGGACCACCACTTGGTTGTGCGAGTACCCTTTGTTTCCCGCTCTTTTGGTGCGGATTCGCTTATTGCTTGGCGCATTGTGCTTATCGCCTGGTGCATCATGTTGTTTGCTGGTGCCATCCCTTGGCTGCCGCCCTGCGCAGGTCGGCCTGAGTGCCACGCTCCCCAACTTTGAGGACGTGGCCACCTTCTTCCGTGTTGACCCGTCCAAGGGCCTGTTCTACTTTGACAACAGGTGAGCCCGATTCCCGGCACATGATGCCTAGATTTTCACTACTCTGACAACAGGTGAGCTCCTTGCCCTGCATGCAAGCCATGGCCTGTCACACACAACTCGATCATTCCAAGTTGCCCTGTTCCATGTTTCCCGGATGCGCTTACCGCATGAAGTGTAGAAAGGACTGTAGAACTCCCTAGGCGTTCTACATTGACAATGGTTGACCCATGGCCCCTGATTGGTTGTCACGGACGCGCCGGATACGTGCAAGTGGCACCAGCCGGTTTGCTTTTGTATCAACCTGGTAAACCCCTTTTGGAGTGATGGCAGATGAGGAAGGCATGCAGGTTGTGGCTGCACTTTGGTTGCGCTTGTAATAGTGTCGGCGGCGTATGTGCATCAGTGGGCACTGTAGAAAGTTCATGTCAATAAGAGAGGATCGGCATTGCATTGGGGCCATTGAATGGTATGGATTTGCATTTGAATCTTGCACCATCCTTAAAAAGCTAACCTTTGGTATATTAACTGGATGTCTTGTACTCACTGGTCTCTCCCCCTGTGACCATGCCCGTTGGCCTTACTTTCCTGGCTGTTTTGCATGCGCATCCTGGCCCACGCACATCGGGTCCCCCACCTCTGCGTGCACTTGTCTTGCGCAGCTTCCGCCCATGCCCCCTTGCGCAGACGTACATTGGCGTGACCGCCAAGAAGCCACTGCAGCGCTTCCAGATGATGAATGACATCTGCTACGAGAAGGTGAGCGGCCTTTGGGTGGTAGGCAGATGAGGAATGGCATCCTCTCCGGGAAGGTGAGCGGTTGTTGCGTGCTAGGGGCGGAGCCTGCAGGGTGACAGCGCTGGCATTAAGGTGAATCTTGTATGCTGCGGTTGTCCTGGGCATCCACATCAGTGACATGCACCGAGGCAGTCCACAGCCTTGAGATGATCTTTCCTGTCTGTAGTTACAGCCTCCGAGCTTGCCTTTTTATCCCCGATCACGTACCCAAGCCTGCATGAAGTGTGTGCTTTTATCGCTTTTCGCTCCCCATTAACTCTCGGCCAGACGCTCCTTTGCCCTTTCCATGACACCATTTTCATTAGCTGCTGTTGGTTTTCGCCATTGTTCTGCTTTGTACCACATTGTCCCTGTCATGGCGCATGGCAGGTGATGGAGGCGGCCGGCAAGCACCAAGTGCTCATCTTCGTGCACTCGCGTAAGGAGACCGCCAAGACGGCCAAGGCGCTGCGCGACGCCGCCATGACCAACGACACGCTCGGCCGTTTCCTCCGGGTTAGTGCCTGGACACCCATGCATGCTGTGCCCATTGTATGAGATTGAAGCCCGACTACTTGAAAGTTCCTCGCTGGCTATGCTCCAGTCTTAGCAGCTTGCGGGTGGGCGCGGTCTCATACGAGTTGCATCTCGCTTAGTTTTGGTGTTTCTGGCATGAAAGATCATCATCAAGATCATCAAGGTCATGGTGCTACGGCTTCTGGTGCTTGGCTTGCGATAATGTTGTGTTCAGATGGCCGGCGGTGGCCACGTTCACGCCACTGCCGACAGGGAGAATCTGTGTGGCTGCACCGGGAACCTGGCCGCCCTGCTTCCGTGTGGTGCTATTTGTTTCTCCCTGCGGCTGCGATTTGCCGGTCCAGCCGGGTATAACTCGCCAAGTACCTACAGGATGCTGCAAGCCAGCTGTCACTCTGAACTGCCCCAGCTGATGCCCTTGTTGGCAAGTTTATGACAAAGCGCCTTGCAACCCCTGCAGGGGGTCGGCCAAGTTGTCAGTAGCAAGTACGTGAGCGTGCGAGGGGTGGCTGGCACATCACCTGCCTGAGGGGGTGTTCCATGGTTGCACAACTCAAGCAGAAAGCATCGGTCATTGGCACTAACGTTGTTTTTTCAACCTTTTTTTACTTTCCCCTGTACCCTGTCCCATTTGTTTGGTTTCCTTTCGCTGTGCCTATCACGACGTGACCTGTGGCAGGAGGACAGCGCGAGCCGAGAGATCCTACAGACAGAGGTGGACAGCTGCAAGAACACCGACCTCAAGGACCTGCTGCCGTACGGGTTTGCCATCCACCACGCAGGCATGGCACGGCCCGACCGCACGCTGGTGGAGGATCTGTTCGGAGACGGACACATTCAGGTGGGTGGCGACAGGCCATGGCTTGCGTACGTCACGTGTTTTGAGCGCGCTGGGAAGGCTGGTGGCGCCCTGTCTCTCTTCTGGTGGGGGCAGGGCTTACTGGCAAGCTAGGACGTCAGTGTTAGCTTTGGAGATCAAAGCCTGCAAGCAAGTTTGCTTGTCGACACCATTCAATTCGTTTCAAGGTTCATCGTAGTCATGGCTCAAGTGTGGCGGACTAGTCCTTTTATCCTTCAACCCAATCCACTGACCCACCCCACAATCGCCTCCCCCACCCCGACCCCCACCCGCATCTTTGCCCGCCGACAGGTGCTGGTCTCCACGGCCACCCTCGCGTGGGGTGTCAACCTGCCCGCGCACACGGTCATCATCAAGGGCACGCAGGTGTACAACCCCGAGCTCGGCGCGTGGGCGGAGTTGTCGTTCCTGGACATCATGCAGATGCTCGGGCGCGCAGGCCGCCCTGCGTTCGACACGTTTGGCAAGGGCATCGTGATCACGCAGCACAGCGAGCTGCAGTACTACCTGTCACTCATGAACCAGCAGCTGCCGATCGAGAGCCAGTTTGTCAAGAAGCTCGCCGACAACCTCAACGCCGAGGTGGTCCTGGGCACCCTGGGCAACGCGTGGGAGGCCTCGGCGTGGCTCGGGTACACGTACCTGTACGTGCGCATGCTGCGCAACCCGGTGCTCTACAGCGTGAGCCCCGAGGAGAAGGAGAGGGACCCGCTGCTCGAGGGGCGGCGCGCGGATCTGGTGCACACCGCCGCCACGCTGCTGGACCGGTGCGTGATTGTGCAGGGTGCAAGCACAGGTGAATAGTAGCAGGTAATGTAGGGTGGAAGAGCGTGCGGGACTCCATAGTAGGTGCCCTCGATGTGGCATGCGATGGTTTGATGGCACGGGCTGGACCGCTGCCTAGGGGAGAGCGTGGGGGCCAGTGCGTGTTATAGGTACACCCCCAGGTATAGGTCTGCGCAATACACGGCAGGCTTGGGCTACACGCAGGATTGTGCGTGTGCAAGTCTGTGCAGGGTGGTACAGGGCAGGGTATGCATGGGACGGTGCAGGATATGGAGGATGCTGGCCCGATGTTGTTGAGCGATACGGCCGTGCGTGCAGGGTAGTGTGTGATGGTATGCGACACTGTAGGGCACTGGATGGTGGTTTGGACTGTGCTGTGTGGCCTCATGATGTAGGCGGCGCAGGATGGAATGTGGGGTTGAAGGGGGGGTGCAGGATGGAATGTGCAGTAGATCTTGCAGAGTAGAGTGCATGCGATAGAATGCATGTTAGTAAGATGGCATGCACAAGGAGTGCATGGGATTGAATAGTTAATTAATTGAATTGCATTGAATAATCAATCCAAAGGGTACTTCTAGGAAGTGTGCACAGGAGGGTACCTCAGTTGTCTAAGTAAAACATGTAGGGTATATGCATAGGGTATATGCAAAGGGTATATGCATGTAGGTTCTGTGTACCAGCCAGTCACATATCTTGTGGGACGGATGGGCATCCGTGGGTAGAAACAAGCTGGAAACAAGCTGGGAAAATCTTACAAATCGGGAAAATTTTACGAATTGGGTAACCTGCACATGTAAGCATGTTTGAACCCTGATTTGACTTGGCGTGCTCCTTTTGGGTGCGACCCTTCTGCCCCCCCCCCCCCCCCCTCCCCCAATGGCATCCTGTTGGGTGCGACCCTCCTGTGTCCCCCCCCCCCGCCCCCTGCCCCTCCAAACGGCATCCCGCAGTCACGGCCTGATCCGCTACGACCGCAAGGGCGGCGCGCTGCAGGCGACAGACCTGGGCCGCATCGCTTCGCACTACTACGTGACACATGGCACGATCGCGACGTTCCACGAGCACCTCAAGCCGAGCATGGGCGAGATCGAGCTGTGCCGCCTCTTCTCGCTGTCGGAGGAGTTCAAGCACATGGGTGTGCGCGAGGAAGAGAAGCTTGAGATGGCCAAGCTGCTGGAGCGCGTGCCCATCCCCGTCAAGGAGAGCATGGAGGAGCCGAGCGCCAAGATCAACGTGCTGCTGCAGGTGGGCCCAGAGGGGGTGTTTGGGCCGCATGGGGGTGGGACCTTGGGTTGATTCCTTTCGGTCCTAATGTATTATCCTTCTCTGTTTGTTATTCCCCCATTTGCCATTCGTACCTTCGGCTTTCCAGGGTTATTTGTCAGCCCGGTAGCTGGTGATGTGTAAATTTTATGTATCAACAATCTAAATTTTGTGCATCTAATTCTTGCACTTTCCGGTTTCTCCTCTCCCTCGGCCGGCTTCTCCTCTCCTGTTGGCCCCCACATCACGCGCGTGCCCCCGTCGTGCGCAGGCGTACATCTCGCAGCTCAAGCTCGAAGGGCTGTCCCTCCTCGGCGACATGTCCTTTGTGACCCAGTCGGCCGGCCGCATCATGCGGGCCATCTTTGAGATCGTGCTGCGCCGTGGTTGGGCGTCACTGGCTGAGAAGGCGCTCGCGCTCTGCAAGATGGTCGGCCGCCGCATGTGGGCCTCGCAGACACCGCTGAGGCAGTTCCAGGGCTTGCCGGCGGTACGTCTTCCCATGCAGCTCCTTGTTTGGACATTTTGGTCCGCTTTTGGTTGTCCGTTCTGGCGAACCTGCTTGTTTTGGTCGGGGCGGGTCGGGGCGGGGCGGGGCGGGGCAGGGCGGGGCGGGGCGGGGCGGGGCGGGGCGGGGCGGGGCGGGGCGGGGCGGGGCGGGGCGGCGGGGCGGGGCGGGGCGGGCGGGCGGGGCGGGGGGGGGGGGGGGGTGGAGTGGGGGGGGGGGGGGGGGCTGGGCTGGGCTGGGCTGGGCTGGGCTGGGCTGGGCTGGGCTGGGCTGGGCTGGGCTGGGCTGGGTTGGGTTGGGTTGGGTTGGGTTGTCACATCCGGGTTCGGTTTGACGTCCTGCTTGTTGTCAGTGGTCAGTTGCTACCTGCTGTTTCCATTTGCATGGCTCGTGGCTGCTTGTCAGCATACAGGGTCACTGTTGCCAACATGCATGTTCACTGTTGCCAATATGCACGTGAGCGAGTCCTTTCTGGTGTGCTGGAGGCTCATAGTTGACTCAAAGGTTGTGGTAGCTGCTCCTTGTTCATCCCCCGTCAATCTCCTTGCCGTACGGCTGGTCCATCCCCCTGGTCAATTCCTTCCTTCATGCGCCCCTCCGCCGCATGGGGTGGGGTGCGTCTGTTGCGCACCAACCCTGTGCCAGGCGACCGCCATGTGTCATGCGTGGGAGCCAATCTGCACTAGTCCGTTGACTAGTTCTAGTCCTGGATCATAGGGTCTCGCCCCAGCATGTGCTCTGGGCTGGGGCGGAAATCAGCAGAATAGGCATCATGTCACGCTCTAGGTATCCTCTCACGCTGTAGGCATAATGTCCCGCTGTAGGCATCATGTCACGCTTTAGGCATCCTCTCCCGCTGTAGGCATCCTCTCACACTAATGGCATCATGTCGGGCTATAGGCATCCTCTCCCGCTGTAGGCATCCTCTCACGCTCTCCTGCAGATTCTTCCCTCCTAACGCGTTGTACTTTCACTTCACCCACATTCCAACCTTGTCCCTTGTTGGAATGGCCCTGCGTGTCGACCTTGGCATCCCTGCCCCGCCTGTGTGGCCCTTGCCAGGACATCTTGTCCAAGCTGGAGAAGAAGGACCTGCCGCTGGAGCGGCTGTACGACCTGTCGAGCGCGGAGCTGGGCGAGCTGGTGCGCGCGCCCAAGATGGGCAAGACGCTGCACCGGCTGGTGCACCAGTTCCCCAAGCTGGAGCTTGCGGCGCACGTGCAGCCGCTCACACGTGCGCTGTTGCAGGTGGAGCTCACGCTCACGCCCGATTTCCAGTGGGACGAGAAGGTGCACGGCTTTGTGGAGCCGTTCTGGGTCATCATGATGGACAACGACGGCGAGGTCATCCTCCACCACGAGTACTTTGTGCTCAAGATGCAGGTGGGTGCTGCGTGCGCAACATGCAGGTGGGTGGGCGTTCGCTCAAGTTGCAGGTGGGCAGCCAGCCCAGTCCTGGTGGGGGGGTAACGGCTCTATCTATTGTGTGATATATCGTGTGGTTATCAACTCGATTGGGGGGGGTATCGACTCTATCTATTGTGTGTTCTATCGTGTGGTATCAACTCGATTGGGGGGGTATCGACTCTATCTATTGGGTGATCTATCGTGTGGTTATCAACTCAACTGGGGGGGTATCGACTCTATCTATTGTGTGTTCTACGTTTGGTTATCCACTCAATTGGGGGGTATCGACTCTATCTATTGTGTTATCTATCGTGTGGTTATCAACTCCATCGGGGGGCGATCGACTCTATCTATTGTGTTATCTATCGTGTGGTTATCAACTCTAGTCCTGGCCAACCCTCCTGGGAGCTAATGGCATGGGTAACCATCCTGGCAGCAAATGGCTCCCGTACAGGAGTGGTACATCCTACCATCCTTCATACTTTCAGTGCATGTCCATTCAACTATATCCTTCATACGTGATATGGGGCGGGCAGTAGTTGGTGGGGTTTGCACGCGTTTGATCCGTCATTTCTTGACCCTTTGGTTACCCCAGGCTGACAGGGATGTGTGCCAATCAGGCCAATTAGGCCACTTAAGGGTTGCACTTAAGGATAAATGCATCATGCGGCTGGCTTGTGTGCTTCTCCCCTGGCCGTGCGGCACGCTGTGGGCGTGTGCGCTGGGTGAGTTGCCCTCTCTATTTGGGTGCTTCTCCACCTGTCCTGCAGACGACTAGTATTTTGACAGTTTGGTTGGAGGATATGAAGTTTCTAGTGTGTTGGACGTGAAGTACTACTTGAAGTTGACCCCACCAACAGTTGCATGCTTTTCTGGGATTGCGGTGTGTGGGGCCCACGCACCAGCCAAGAGCATGGCCAGTCTGACATGCCTGTTTTCTGTCCCATGGCTGCCGTGGTACTGCTGCCACACCGCCATGGTCGTGCTCCCACTCGTGTGCCTTGTAATGCTGCCACTCCGCCACACAGTACGCGGACCAGGACCACACACTCCACTTCACCGTCCCGGTGACCGAGCCGCTCCCTCCGCAGTACTTCATCTGGGTCGTGTCCGACCGCTGGATCGGCTCCGAGGCGCTGCTGCCTGTCTCCTTTCGCCACCTCATCCTGCCGGAGAAGTACCCGCCGCCGACGGAGCTGCTGGACCTGCAGCCGCTGCCGGTGTCAGCGCTGCGCAACGCTGAGTTTGAGGCGCTCTATGCTGGCTCGTTCCAGCACTTCAACCCGATCCAGACGCAGGTGCGCGCCTGCGTAGCTGTGCGAGGCAGCGGCTTTGTAGAGTGATGGGAATTTGCTTGTACACTCGTACAGTTCCCTTCTATGTGCGTGCGCTTGGTGCTGGTGGCAATGCGGGTCATAGTGGCGTTTGTTGATGCGCTGTGTGCTTGTTTGCTCGGTAATCTGTTTGTGATGGGGAGTTCAAGCCGCCGGAGCGTCTATGCGCTTACTACACAGGTTTTGAGGTGGTGCCTTGTGTGTTCAATGAAGCCAGTGGTGCAACCCGTTGTCCGATGCTCAGGAGCTTGACCAGCCTGCTGGCCAGTGGCTTGCAAAGGCTGCACTAAAGCGCATTTGGATGGCTATGTAGCACTGATGAATGACTAGGATTGAAAGCTTTATCGAAAAAGTTTTTTTGTGCTAGATCTAGTTGGAAAGAATCGGAGGTCTCAAATGACTGTCTGTGGCCGCGCTGCACCCCTGGTGGCTCCCCTGCCAGGTGTTCACGTGCCTGTTCAACACGGACGACAACGCGCTGGTAGCGGCGCCCACGGGGAGCGGGAAGACCATCTGCGCTGAGTTCGCCATCCTGCGCGCGCTGCACAAGGCCAGCGAGGGCGCGGGCACCGGCAAGTGCGTCTACGTGGCGCCGCTGGAGGCCATCTGCAAGGAGCGGCTGGCGGACTGGCAGGCCAAGTTCGGCGCGCAGCTGGGTGTCCAGGTGGCGATGCTCAGCGGTGACACAGCGCGCGACCTCAAGCTGCTGGACAAGGCGCAGATCTTGATCAGCACACCCGCGCACTGGGACATGCTTTCCCGCCAGTGGAAGCGGCGCAAGAGCGTGCAGAGCCTCGCGCTATTCGTCGTCGACGAGCTGCACCTGATTGGCGGCGAGAGCGGGCCCGTGGTGGAGATCATCACATCGCGCATGCGCTACATCGCCAGCCAGACGGACCAGCCCATCCGCATCGTGGGCCTGTGCTCCTCGCTCGCCAACGCAAAGGACCTGGGAGAGTGGATCGGAGCCTCCTCGCATGGTGAGTGGCAGGCGCTGGCGCGAAACTGATGAGAGCTGCGAAGTGTTGCCAGTTCTCTCACTGTCAATGTACGAAACTAGTGCCACCCTTCGCCCTTCCTGTGTGCTGCCGGACATTGGTGGCTTCCCCGTGCTGATTTGCTTGTTTATGACATTCAAGTGGCGGAGGCGAATGCTCGAGCGCATATTGTCCGTGGTGCCATCACCCAAGGTCGCCGCTGGTTGTGACTGCCGGCAGGTCGCCCAGATCGCTGGTGGAGGGCAAGGGTCCTCTCTTTACTTTTGACCCATGAGGCATCTCTTGCTGCAGCGGTCGGGAGATGAGGTTTTCCCTTCTAACATTGTGATCCTGGTGAGTGCTGAGGCTTCTCGTTCCTTATCACGGTGGGGCTATCCCAGTATCTCGTCTCTGTACTGTGTTGTCTTGCTTACGGTTCATCTGCGTTAATGCTGCGTGGACCGGTGTGCCCGCAGGCCTGTTCAACTTCCACCCAGGTGTCCGCCCAGTACCCCTGGAGATCCACATCCAGGGGCTGGACATCACCAACCTGGAGGCCCGCATGCAGGTATTTATTGCCCTCTTGCCCTCTTTCTGGACACAAGAATGTGCTCACGACAGCAATCTCCACCCAGCTGCACGGTGCGGGCGTCTATCATCATGGTTGGTGACTGCTGTGTGCAGTCTGGAAGATACCTTCCCCGGCGTCTGCCGTGGCCAGCGACGAATATTTCAGTCAGGACCATACAACCACAGGCAGAGGCTGCCAAGTGTTGCTGTAGTGCTTCTTGGAAATGGCTACCTGGCATTACTAGGCGTGCTTGGATTCCAAGCGGGATGTAACTGGGGATTTGCTGTTCTTCTCAGTCCCGAGAATGCGCAACGTTTTTGTGCTTTTTAATGTCTATCAAGCAGAAACCCTTTTTATTGGGAACAAAGTAAGTAAACCCTTTGCTGGGGCTTGTATGATCTGGTTTTGTGTATAAGATTGTGTCCAGGAAAGTGCCTTTGTTGTGTTTCTGGCACAAGGTGTTTCATTGGCTTGATCTCTTGAACATGGCCACCCACTATCTGCTCAGCGGTTGTAACGTCTCGCCAGGGCTTGCCTGGGCCCATGGCCGGGCGTGTCTTGGGGCTGCCGCCCCTCCTCTCGGATTCTCATTCCGCCTCCCTTGCCGCCTCCCATGCCGCCTCCCTTGCCGTCTCTCATGCCGCCTCTCATGCTGCCCTCCTTGCCGCCTCTCATGCGTCACCCGCCTGCCATGCACCGCCTGCCTGTCTCAATATATGTCGCCTCCATCTGTTCCCCTGCTCCCATGTTTCCCCACCTCCCCGACCCCAGGCGATGGCCAAGCCGATCTACAACGCCATCTGCGACCAGTGCGGCCCCAATGAGCCGGCCATTGTGTTCGTGCCCACGCGGCGCCACGCGCGACTGGCCGCGCTGGACCTGGTCACGTTTGCGGCCGCCGACAGGGCGCCGCGCCGGTTCCTGGCGTGCGACGAGGCCGACATTGCGCCCTACGTGGAGGCCGTGCAGGACAAGGCGCTGCAGCACACGATGCCACTTGGCGTGCTCTCACTGCACGAGGGGCTGTCCGAGGGAGACCAGGTACGTGCGGGTTTGACTCCCGCCCTCAATTGTGGTTGTTTCTCATCCTAATCGTATGCTTGTTTCCCATGGCATCCCCTATCAAAAGGGTGTGCTTGTTTCCCATGGCATCCCCTATCAAAAGGGTGTGCTTGTTTCCCATGGCATCCCCTATCAAAAGGGTGTGCTTGTTTCCCATGGCATCCCCTATCAAAAGGGTGTGCTTGTTTCCCATGGCATCCCCTATCAAAAGGGTGTGCTTGTTTCCCATGGCATCCCCTATCAAAAGGGTGTGCTTGTTTCCCATGGCATCCCCTATCGAAAGGGTGTGCTTGTTTCCCATGGCATCCCCTATCAAAAGGGTGTGCTTGTTTCCCATGGCATCCCCTATCAAAAGGGTGTGCTTGTTTCCCATGGCATCCCCTATCAAAAGGGTGTGCTTGTTTCCCATGGCATCCCCTATCAAAAGGGTGTGCTTGTTTCCCATGGCATCCCCTATCAAAAGGGTGTGCTTGTTTCCCATGGCATCCCCTATCAAAAGGGTGTGCTTGTTTCCCACGGCATCCCCTGGTGCCGCAGGTGGTGTGCAGGATGGCGACCTTACCTGGTGCACTTCATGCCTGTACCTGTGCGTCTGTGTGCGCGTACAGGAGCTGGTGCGCAAGGTGTACGCGAGCGGCGCGGCGCGCGTGCTGGTGGCGTCTAGCCCCATGGCGTGGGGCATGTCGCTCACCGCACACTTGGTGGTTATCGCAGGGACCCAGCTGTACGACGGCGTGCTCAACACGAACGTGGACTACACCATCCCTGACATGCTGCAGGTGGGTGCCCGTGCCCGATTCTTACTACTGGCGATCTTTACTGCGATTTTTACTACGTTACTGACTGGAGATTGGAGCTGAAAAATGGAGGTGATGGAGCCGCGCAGCAACGAAGCGGTCGCTTGCGTTTCCTGCTGCTTTGGGCGACTAGACGCCCCAAGCGCGCACCCTGGCACGCGGCATGGTTGGTAGCCTGTTTTGTTTTACACTGACAAAACCACTGACTTGGTTGTAGCACTGACAAAACCATTGCGAATCACGTATCCTTGGTGCGTGGCGCACACATCAGTCCTTGCACGGTTCAAGTGGCTCCCTCCCATGGCTTCTCCTTTTGTCCCAGGGAGTTGACTCCATCCCCTAGGAGACACAGCAGTGTGGCTGGAGTTGCAGGGCTGATGGTTTTCTGGCACTGGGTGGATGGTTGGCTGGCGTGTGTTGCAGATGATGGGACGCGCGTGCCGGCCGCTGGTGGACAGCATCGGGCGCGCGTACGTGTTCTGCCACGCTCCCAAGAAGGAGTACTACAAGAAGTTTTTGTACGAGGCATACCCGGTGGAGAGCCACGTGGACCACTGCCTGGCCGACCACATCAACGCCGAGGTGGTCACGCACACGATCGAGACCAAACAGGATGCGGTCGACTACCTGACGTGGACGTTCCTGTACCGGCGACTCAGCCAGAACCCCAACTACTACAACCTGCAGGTGGGCGTCGTGGCACATCATGGTGTGACACCTGCAAGTGTCCTAGAATCATGAAATTCGACCCTGTCAGGAGAGGGGTGGCCCCGCAAAGCCTGTAGGCCATGATTAATTCTGTCTTGCAATCGACTTGGTTGCCTTGCAGGCTTAACCTGTCTGGGTAGATATCATATGCCTCTCCAGCCTGTTTGGGGCCATGCACGTGGCCCACAGGAACAGCTCGTGCCCCACACATTACCGATCCATCGCTCGTGCTTGTCATGCTTACCAATCCCCAGGCTTGCTAAAGCAGAGAGCTTTCCGCAAAATGCTCCCTCTGTTTGTTTGATATTTCTGGCAGCCTAGTATTTCCTTACTGGAAGATTTCGTGCGATACATATCCATCAGTAAGAGGCATATTGTAGTATGCAGCTGGCATGAAGTGGTACGCAAGGATGCAGCTGTGTGCGTCTTAGCGTGCCGACCTTGGCGTTCGGTATCTGCATATGAGCCATGAGAGAGCTCACCTGTTGCATCGCGCCCCATTTTGTTCACTTCACTTTCCGCTGCTGGCGTCCCGGCTGCGTGAGCGTCAGGGCGTGAGCCACCGGCACCTGTCGGACCACCTGTCGGAGCTGGTGGAGAACACGCTGGGTGACCTGGAGCAGAGCCGCTGCATCTCTATTGAGAACGACATGGACATTGCGCCACTCAACCTGGGCATGATCTGCGCTCACTACTACATCGCCTACACCACGCTCGAGCTGTTCAGCTCCTCGCTCACCGCCAAGACCAAGATGAAGGTATAGCA
Source organism: Mesostigma viride (assembly GCA_009746045.1). Lineage (NCBI taxonomy): Eukaryota > Viridiplantae > Streptophyta > Mesostigmatophyceae > Mesostigmatales > Mesostigmataceae > Mesostigma > Mesostigma viride. The sequence goes on from RPFO01000448.1 coordinate 1,049,481, forward strand.
ATCACGTAGGGGCCAAGACCAAGATGAACGTATAGTGACTACATAGGGGCCAAGACCAAGATGAAGGTATAGTGACTACACAGGGGCCAAGACCAAGATGAAAGTGGGGGCATAAGTGGGATGTGGTGAAGGCAGGTTTTGAGGAGGGGAGGGGGTTGAGGATGGGCAGGAGGGGAAGAAGGTTGGCGGGCGGAGGGAAGTAAGGCGGACTTCCATGAAGGCATATTTGGCCAGCTTGGGGATGTGTGGTGGCAAGGATATTATGCAGGCTCTGCATCTCGGAGAAAGAGAGGGGGAAACTTTGCTTATGAGAGGTTCATTGGAGGAAAGGCTTGCTCTTGTTTGGTTTGAAGCCAGCCCTGTTAGAAGACTGCATCAGAAGGAAGCTTTGCATTTCGCGGGCCGCATTTTCGGACGCCATGTGGGGTGATGGTGAGGAAAATTAGGTGAACTGCGCGGGGCATGTGTCATGAGCCATGTGCCGGTGTGTTGTACGGTGCTGAGGGTGGTGGGGTCTGGGGTGGAGAATGGGCGGGTAAGGATCCGCATGGCTGCACTCAGCCCTGTCATGGCACTGATGGGTATTGAGTTGTTGGTTGGGATTCAACTGAATTGACCCGTTCGGGCCCTGGCTGTGTTAATGGCCCCGGGATCCTTGGTCTAACCGCCCCCAACCCCACTCCTAATGGATGGCGCGCCCACATCCGCAGGGCATGCTGGAGATCCTGTCGTCTGCGTCCGAGTACGGCAAGCTGCCTGTGCGGCCCGGCGAGGAGGAACGCATCCGCAAGATGATCAACCACCAGCGGCTGGCGCCCAGCGAGCAGCCCAAGTACAATGACCCGCACGTCAAGGCCAACACGCTGCTGCAGGTACATATTATGAGGTCGATGTCCAATCATGTATATTTCCATGCGGACTTCTTAACGTTTTGGCACTTAGGAGTATAATTTACTCTACAAATGTATTTTCACATGAAGCACTCGGGGTTGCTTTTCCCTCAACTACGGCTACAGCTGGCTGGTTTAGCTACAGCTACTGCTACAGTTTAGCTGACCACCTGCTGGCATACTTCATGACCACCGGCTGACCACCGGCTGGCATTCTTTGTTTTGCTTTTTCTGTAGTATGCAATGCATCCCTCACCTGTACACCTTTCGCCACATGTAAGATGCCGCAGCTGACACGGTCCAGCTAGACATTAGACATTGGATTCAGCTGCCCTGCATCCTAATCGTTTTCCACTGCCCCCATCCCTCTCCTAATTTGAGCTCTCCCCTTCCGGACCCTTTCACGTTTTCCACAGCGGGCTCACGCACCAACTTCCTGACCACCATGCCTCCTTGTATTTCACACTCTCGCGCGCAGGCGCACTTCTCGCGTCACGCGGTGCACGGCGACCTGCTGCTGGACCAGCGCGCGGTGCTGGCAGACGCCCCCCGGCTGCTGCAGGCGGCCGTAGACGTGGTCAGCAGCAGCGGCTGGCTCAACCCGGCGCTCGTCGCCATGGAGCTCTCCCAGATGGTCACGCAGGCCATGTGGGAGAAGGACTCGCCGCTGCTGCAGCTGCCGCACTTCGACAAGGACCTTGTCAAAAAGTAAGAAGTCACACTAGGAGCTCTCTGGGCTGTTTTCTCCTGGGGGGGGGCAGGGAGCTGAATATAAAAACATGGTCTCCTGGCTGAGTCATGGGGGGTCGTCCAAGTGTTTCCGGGGCAAAGTTTTCTTCCCCTGTTTTTGCTGGGGGGACAGCAAGGTCCTCATTGCTGAGTTGCAGCTGCATGTGCTACTGAACAGCTGTAGTTGTTGTTGACTACCCAGGTTAACCCAAACGCCCCCCATAATACATTTTAATATTACCCATCATTTTCATCCACCGGCCGGGAACATACATATGGCTAGCCAAGGAATTGCTGTCGCTTATATGTGCATCCTTCCTGGCAGCATGCCGTTCATGCTTCAAGTGGAATTGCATGCTTTCGGCCTTTATTCAGGGCACTGCTGGTGTCCGTCTTGCCTGCCCTTTTCTCCATCATCACCGCCCTCCCCCTCCCACCGTTTCTCCGCTCCTGGTTCCCCCTTTGCCCACCATGCCGCTCGCTCGATAATAATTCCGCCATCCGGACGCTATATTTGCCCCCACGCACCACACGTGCCGGCCCCTTAGTATACTGCCCCTGCCTGGCCCATCCCTTAGCTCTCACTGCCTCACCCCTTCTCTCCCCTTTTGTCCTCTTTTCTCGTGGTCAGGCCCTCCCTCACCCCACATCACTTGGCTGGCCGGCACATGCGACTTGGATCGCTGCTGCAGCGACACGGTCTCCTTTGTCTTTGCGCTTCGCCTGTTCATGCGCTCGTCCTGACCATGCGCTCTTCCTGATCATGCGCTCGTCCTGGCCATGATCACTCTCGCTCGCGCTCACCAGGTGTTCGGAGCAGGGCATCGAGAGTGTGTTTGACCTGGTGGACATGGAGGATGACGAGCGGCGGGCGCTGCTGGCGCTGTCGGACGCACAGCTGCTCGACATTGCGGCCGTGTGCAACCGCTACCCGAACATCGACATGAGTTACGAGGTCGCGGACAAGGACGAGATTACGGCCGAGGAGACGGTGCGCACATCTAGTGGCGGGCTAAGGGGGGGCATATTGCAGCATAGACAAGGACTAGGTTCGCCGTTGAGGCATAGTTAGCACGGGCAAAGGGGGCATCTTATGGTGTATAGTGTTGGTTGTGTGTAGGTTGAATACTCAATACAGTTATGGTGCTCAAGCACGTTGGCGGTTGCAAGCAGGGGGCCATGCGGGGCAGGGTGGTGCCACCCAACTACAACTTTGGAATCCCACCCCTCAGAGCAAGCCCAATGTGGAGGTGGCTAACAGCAAGGGGTGGCAGAGCCTAGGAGATTGGGTGATCTGCGTGGCATACTGGTGGTGTGTCGTCAGTACAAGTCCGGATTGCCACCCATCAGGAGTACCCAGTCCAATTCGACTCGTGAAGCCGCTATTGCCGTGGGCCACCCTTCCCGTTCGCTGGCTCCATGGCACCTGACTATTGTATCCTGCTGCCGCGGATTAATCATGATCGTGCCTTGTGTCTGACATGGTGTGGCCAGGTCACGGTAAATGTCACACTGGAGCGCGAGATGGATGCGAACCAGGACCTGCCACCTGTCACCGCCGCGCACTTCCCCGCTCCCAAGGAGGAGGCCTGGTGGCTCGTGATCGGCAACCCCAAGTCCAACCAGCTGCTGGCCATCAAGCGCGTGGTGCTGCAGCGCCGCTCCAAGGTGGGTGGCTGCTACTGGAAACTTTGGTATGTGTGGTCATATGTTAGCATGTCTGTGGTCGTATGTATGTCGCGTGTTAATGGTAAAATAAAGTAACTTACTGATCACCATGGTATCTTCGATAGCAATGAATTGATGTTGTATTGCTGTAGCTTGTGCATCGATTTCCCCATGCCCGCGTTGCTCAAGGCTGGTGTCGGAATCAGCCTACACCATCCAGCAGTTCCCCCCCCATGATTTGTGCCAAGGTGGGGTATGCTGTGTGATGGCTTGGCATGGAACGAGTGAGCATGTACAGGCGCTATCTCTCTGTCGTACTTTTTAGTGGCTCCCTATCGCATTTGTTCTTGTAGTGGAGTGGAGTGTCAACATTTCACACCGCAAGCATGTGGAGCAACCGTTTGGCCACCAATAGAAAGCCAAGCAGCTCTACATCGTCGTAAGCATGTGTTGTCATATGTAGTAGTAGTCTGCGTCTAAGTTGTATTGGCTTTCTTTTCATGGCGCAGCGCATGCGGCTCAACTGTTCTGCATAGGTATCCCAAGCATGGACGTAACGGGAAAGTGATGGAAGTTCGTAAGGTTGCCGACCTGAGACACTGCAGCACTGTCCCGTTCCGCCTTTTCATCTGTGTCTAACCGCGCCGTTCAAGTATTGCCTACTGGCCTTACAACCGAAAATCGTGGGAAAGAGGCATCTTTGGTTGGTTGCTATTAGGACAGCTTTTTTATCCCACGTATGCAAGTTACGTAATTGTATCGATACGTCTGAAGTTTTATTTTGCATTTACCATCATAGATTCTTCGTCGAGATATATGTTGTGTGACCTATTGCTATGTTTACCTCTGAACGTTATTTAATGCAAGTCCGTGTTGGAACTTGCTGCTTGGCTCCTACCGCAATGCATCGCAGGTCAAGTTATCGTTCCAGGCACCGGAGGCTGTGGGAAGCCATGACTTCACATTGTACTTCATGTGCGACTCCTACATGGGATGCGACCAGGAGTATGAATTCAGCATCGATGTGAAACCTGATGACGGTAACAGCGACGATGACAACATGGAGGAGGATTAAATCGGATTGCCTGTTGTGCTACCATGTGGGGTGGAAAAGGTCACGTGCAGGCAAACAGGGGATTCTGTCAATGTGGCCTGTGGCTCCAGGACATGTATATTTCCAGTAGTAGGTTGTGGCCAGTCAATCTGGCTGTACATGCTGTTGCTTTGTTGGATGGCAGCGGTCTGCAGCCTTTGACTGTAAACGCCGGGAGGATTCGTAGTGCAGGGCAATAAGTTGCTAAATGCAGGGCACATAACTTGAGAGTTTCGTTTGGTTTCCAAGCATCGTCTTCACAAGCTCTGAAGTGCTGTGAGCAGAAGGGGAGGGATAGCTTCGAACGTTCCTGGCGTGGAATGTAAGAGAATAAGTTTGGATTGCAGCCCCCAAGTGCCTGCGCCTATATCCATTTTCACATTATTGTACAAGGGCTCGAAAGGTATATAAACTAACATAATTGGTAATATATATTCATTGAGAATGATAGATGACGGAGGTGAGATGGGCATGCAACGTAAGGAAAAACCGAAAAGAGAAGAACCCTGAAGAAAGTAATAGGAATCTGACACGGACATCCAAGGATCACGCCAGCTGCACAAGGTACAACTAACTACATCACAAAACTATGACACGCAGCAACATCGCTGCCGGCCCACCATTCAGGCCTGGGAGGGATCGATCTAGACCGCATGGGTCGCGACAAAGTCGGCCCGGGTGCGGCGGAATAACACATCAGCCACGGTGCGAGTGAGGGCGAGTGACAGGTGCTGCCGCCAATTCGAGGACCACGTGCGGGCAGACCATGGGGCGGTCTGACCCTCGAGGTCGAGGCGGTCTTCACGGCGCTGGCAGCACTCGTGGAAAAACTCTGCTGTCTTGGGGCCCATGGCCCCGAACTAAGTCCTCAAGGACAAAGGGGATGACCCAGTGGGGCCCCACATTGCCGTAGGAGGCAAACTTGTTGCGCTCAGCCACAGCGGCAGCAGCGCCGGCATCCACAGCCGCCCGGAGGATGTGGCGACCGTAGAGCGGCCGAGCCACGGAGACATCGATGAGCAGGTGGCAACCCTGCCCGTCGTAGTCAAGCACGGTAATGTCGGGGCGGTGGTTGGGTGAGTAGAGGGCGGCCCCATCCGCATCCTCGCACTTGATGGTGGAGTGGGGAAATCGGTAATATATATTAAAAATATAATTACTTACAGCAGAGTGAAATCACTCAAACCAAAGCAAACGCCCAGCTATAAACCTATATACAGAGCCATGTCAAAGCTCTATACTACGATAAGACCAATGGAAACGCCTAACGGGAGGAACCTAATAGCCCTGCTGCACCGCAAAATCAGCCCGCGTACGGCGGAGCATGATGTCAGCCATGGCCCGAGTCAGCGCCACCGACAAGCGCTGACGCCAATATGACGTCCGGCCAGGTCCGCGCCGACCATGGGGGCCGCTGGCCCTCCAGGTCCAGCCGGTCCTCCCGGAGCCGGCAACACTCCTTGAAGAAGGCGGAGGTCAGGGGCCCCATGGCCCCAAACTCCTCCAGGACAAAGGGCACCACACGATGGTGCCCGACGTCGCCGTAGGCCAGGAGCTTGGCCCGCTCCGCCCGGTCTGCCGTGTAACCTGCCGTGAGGGAGGCCCCAGCCACGTGGCTAAGAGCCAAGGGCCGCGCCACCGAAACGTCAATAAGCAGATGCATGCCGGCCACCCCCCTCAAAGTCCAGCACCACGATGTCAGGCCGGTGGTTGGGGGAATAGAAGGCAGCGCCATCCGCATCCTCGGACCGGATGTTCGCGTGGGGGAAAACCGACCGAACCATGGCGAGCACCACCGTCCCGAGGACAGTGTGCAAATACAAATACCAATTCTGATTCTATTGGCCCCCCATGCAGGCAAGGTAGTGAGTCCCCGTGGGATCCAGCGGCTGCCCACAGCTACCACAAGGCCGCCCGGCCGGAACAAGAGGCTGCCGGGCATGCTTGGCGGCAATGTCCTTCACCGCCTGGGCGGTGAGGCCTGCGGTGTTCTGCAGGACCTCGATAGCGATGGCATTGTCCTTAAGACGCTGGCCGATGTCGCGGAGCTGGGCGGTGATGGAGTCGGTGGAGGCGGAGGGGGGGGGGGGTGTGGAGGCGAGGAGGGTGGCGGTGGCGGTGGGGATGGTGGGGAGCTCAGCAGCCAGCGTGCGCCCCACAGCTGCCACATCTGCAGCAAGGGGCGTCACGTGCTGTGAGAGGGCGTCGTGGAGGTGGCGGAGGAAGGTGGATTCGGTAATGGGGGCGGGTTGCAGGAGGTCCGCGGACGAGCGCTTAGTGAGGGTAAAGAGAGCTGCGAGCTGAAGGCGGGGGCGAGACCAGCCGGCCATGTTGGCCGAAGAAGGGGCGTCAGATACGCTATTGGAAAAATTGCCGTCAGCTCCATTGCGGAAAAGGTGGGTTCTGGAATGGAACTGCTCGCACAGGGCCAGCAATGAGGCGTGGGACCCATAAAACACGAGCTCCAGTATTTTGATGGATGGCAATGCGAAAAAGCTAGGCAGGCCTCTTGACGTCGAATTCGGCAAAGAGCTGATCAACGTCAAAATCACGCTCAGACCAGCCAGGTTCGCTTGGGCGACTGCACTTTGGGTCAGGCGACGCTGCTGGCGAGGCGAGCCCGAGAGGGGGCTGGGCGACCACTAGAGCTTGGCTAGTGGCGCCGCTGCCTTCTGGGCCAGTGGGCGAAGCTGCAGCCGGAGCTGCAGACGTATTTTCATTGCTGAGCGCAGCCGCCAGGCTGCGTTGCGTCGAGAGGCGTTTGCTCATCGTATATTGCGTAATAGCTAGCTTCGGAAAATTATATCAGCATGTGCGTCGTAGGAAGACGCGTCGATTGTGATATTCACGGCTAAATTCGGTGCTCAAACGTGAAAGTTATGAGCTCCGCCGTCAGCCACGGCTACCTCGTGTCTCTGGGATGTGTGCTACATATACTCCCAAGGGAGTTATGTTCCTAATTAATTAATATGCGACAGGTGCACCTCCCTGAACCCTTGGGTATTCTGATCCCTTGGGTATGGCCGTGTTGTCTCCCCACGCACGGCCCATGCATTGCTGCTAGCTACAGCCAGTAGCTCAATCCAGGGTAGCAGCTTGTCTTCAGGTAGAGGTAACTAATGCCCCTAAAGATAGCCATTAGCCGCTACACTACTGCATCACGTCGGCCATCATGACTGCAGAAGATGTATAGCTCGGATGATGATAACATCCCAATCTAATGAAGCTATAGGGTTGGGGCATGATCATTGCAGATGGTCTTCGCTTTTAGCTCTTATGTACATTATTATTTTACTACCTACCATTATGAGATTAGCATAGTACTCCATGGCGTGCCTTTGCGCATGACACGCACGTACTCACTACTTTTGGGAGTCGTGCCGCCCCCTTCTTGTCGTGCAACACACATGGATTGGAAGCACCCGAAAGTGCTCCACGTTCTCCCGTACGGGTTCGTGTGCGATCCAAAATTGTTTTATTAAATTTTGTAAGAAGGTTCGGCAGAGACACTGCACAGACAACAGCCCAAGTCATAAGATCATTACTACCTGGAGCCAGGCTGCCTGGAGCCCTGTGCACCATGCTTTGCATGAGTAACAATAGACATGTGTATATTGTGACAGATTATGGCAATCCACCGCACTGCAGCATTATGATCTTACTCTCCCAACAGCGGCCCACCAACTAACTGCATAGTATTGTGGGTTACATGTGCCTTCCAACTTCCATCTACTACACCATGTTGTCAATCAAACAAGCAGTGAGTTTACACATGCTTTCACAGCACAGAAGTACAGGTTATTGTCTCGAGAAATTCCCTAAACAGTGGCCTTGAGCTCATTTAGCTCATCTTTCAAACGAGCATTTTCTACCTTCAGGGCTTGAACCTCACGTTCCAGCGTCAGAACCCAGCCCTCTGCAGTATCAAAATCTGCAGGGGGCGGCTGGTATGGTACCAGCATATGCTTCGCAAAATCCTTAATGGAGTCGACGCCGCGAAGCTGCGTTTACAAACAACGGTTGCAGGTAAGCCACCAGAAAAGGAGTATGCTTCAATAAGTTCCCAGTACGTTATGCTATTGGTGATAGGAATTACCAATATTTTCATGAACTAGTCAATATGGGGCCAACATCACAACCCCCACCATCCGGGCTGCTGCCAGGGCTGCTTGTGCTAGCATCAAACTCTAAACGAAAAGGGATATGCAGGAAGGGGGAGAGCTGTACTGGAGAAACGCCCTGGCGAGCCGCCTACGTGCAACCAACATCACAACTCTGTGTGAAAGCCGGCACCACAGGACTGAAGAATCGCTTGTGCATCAACGGCATGCCGTGCTTGCTGTTGACCCCACGTACCAGGCAGGTACGTGCGGTCACACATGGATACATTGCTGTGCACAACGGAAACAACCAACTGTGAGTGCGCGGGTGGATAAGTGGGTAAATGCGTGCGTAAGTGGGTGAGTATGTGCAAGTGTGTGCGGGTGCGTCCGTTGTTGTGATGAAAGAGTGAGGTTATCCATCCTTTCAGGTCCGCAGGTGGGTGGGCAGGCAGGCGGGCGGGCGGGCGGGCGGGCGGGCGGGCGGGCGGGCGGGCGGGCGGGCGGGCGCGGCGGGCGGCGCGGGGGCGGGCGGGCGGCGGGCGGGCGGGCGGGCGGGCGGGCGGGCGGGCGGGCGGGCGGCGGGCGGGCGGGCGGGCGGCGGGCGGGCGGGCGGGCGGGCGGGCGGGCGGGCGGGCGGCGGGCGGGCGGGCGGGCGGGCGGGCAGGCGGGCGGGCAGGCGGTCGGGTGGGTAAGCCAGCAGTAAGAGGAATTATTATACAGCAGCCACCCACCTCCTCTGGCTGCAGCGGTAGCTGGATAATGTGGAAGTCCTCGTACAGGTCGTGGTACTGGCGAATGTACTTGTTCTGCATGTCCATGCGAGCTCGAAGCAGTGGGTCCAGCACTGCCGAATGGCAGGGTGCGGCACAGATGGCATGCAGATGCCGGCCAGCACAGGAGGCCATAGGGAGAAGTAATGAGCACCAGAAAATGTGGGGTCGGGAGCAAAAAGCGTGCTGAGAAGTTGTGCCGAGCAGGAAGTGCGTAAGGCAGAAAAACTACCAAAAGACAATGCCATAACAACCGCAGCAGCAGCCCCTCACGGGATACGCTTGCCAAGCCACGTGTTTGGTCGTGTGCGTCGTGACTCACGGTTCTTAGACATGATCACTTGGTTGATGATGATGTTGCGCGTGTCGATCTCAAACTTGGCCAGGTCCTGGATGAGACGCTCCGTCTCGTACAGCGACAGGAACTCGGCGATGCAGACGCAAACAAACGTGGTCAGCTTCTGCATGCCGGCGAAAAATGGGCCGCCCCAAGATGCAATGGGGGGGAAATGCGAGGGGCACCAGGTAAAAAGGGGGCTTAGGAGATGTTGCATTTGGAGATATTCTGGGATGTGAATGGGTGATCCCTGCGGGGAAACAAGTACGAAAGGGATTAGGACCGATAATGCTCTCAAGTGCTGTGGACGCGGCCAGGATGCACGAGCAGAACAGCGGATGGAAACCCAGAGGGCCAGGCAAAATACCTGTATATAGATAATATGTGCACACACAGGATAGAATATCCCAAGCGGCACATGATGTCAGCGAGACGCTCAACGTCACCAACGTACCTAGGCAATATTCATCACGCGATGTGTTCCTTGCTTCTGACCAAACAGCGCGTTAGTTTGAGGTTCCCGTGTTTATTTGGACACCGTAAATCCAATCCTTTGGATGACCATGGCACCATAGCATTCCTTCATTCCTGGCCGATAACCCATACCAAAGATTTCCCTATTATGCCTTACTCCATCAACGTAACGCAACGGTCAAGTTACCATCGATTGCCCCATGCCATCCTGAATGACATGCTCAACTGGCTGGCCGCAAGACCATGGCTCTCACATGGAGTAGGCAAGCCATCTCATGCAAACAGTAATAGAACACAGTCATATGTCTGGGCTTACTGGCAAGGGTATCTAAAAAGCACAACGGCTCTTCGAGCCAGCAAAAAATGCTGCCGGTACAAACAACCAGATGGACACAACAGATCTGTAGATCTCGGCCAGACGGCCACCATGTGCCACGCACCGGATCCCTGAACTGGGCATTCACATTGGACACCACGGCCTTGATACCGTCCAGCTTCCCCAGCAGCTGCTCCTCTTCAAACATGTCGCCGCCACCGAACATGGAGGACATCTGGATCGGATTGCACGGGCCATGTACCCAGGACAGCAGCCCACAGCAGGATTAAGCGCGCACAATGAGGGAGGCAGCCAGGGACATGCCAGAGAGCACCAAAATGTCATACTTTTGCAGGAAGCAAGCTAGTGCGAGCTAGTGAGAGGGCTCCCTCCCTCCTTCTCGTCGTGCACAGGGGTTTACGGTTCCTTCAATGGTACCCGTGTGAGGCAGTCACGTGATTTAGTTAGCATGTGGGAGTCAACCAAGTCCAATTGATACATTCATGCATTCTTGTCACGTGTGTGTTGCGGCATAAGAAAATCTGGCGTCTGCAAGGCGACCAGCAGTGCCAGATGGGAGGACATGCCTCTGCCAGGTAAGGAGATCCCGCCAGATTGGCCTGCACTTAAACCCCCAGCAAAAGTGCTCAAATATGTCCGGTCTGTTTGGTCAATGCGCGCAAAACGTTGCAATGCTGCCTGCGGTGCAGGCCCAAGTTGTGGCAAAAACATCCAGGCACCCCACCCCCCCCAAAAAAAAACAACGCTGAAGCGATGCTTTGTCTAGGGCTCATGCCTCCCGTTTTGTAACGGAGCATTATGAAAACATGGCATTGAGCATGGCAAAACAGCACATGTTGTGCTGGTTCTCAGGAAACAACCGATTGCAGGACCTGCCGAGGCACCAGGATGCCACCTGTGCCCTGCTCGTGGATCAACCAGGCTCGTGAAGCTGCGACTGCCATGGAATCCTCTGTATAGCCCAGCCTCTGCATAGCCCAGCTGAGCGTGCACCAAGACTGGCGCACGAGCATTTGCAACATCTCACAAGCATTAGACAAGCATTTCACCAAGAGGTGAAGTGGAAGTATCAAGATGCATGTTGAATCCCCCTCTACTGACTGGGATCACCTGGATTGCCGTAGCTTCTACGACAGCAGCATTCGGTGCAGCATTTCCTCACTCATGACAGGACATCCCAGTACAGTCATTCACGCCGTTGGGTTCGAGGTTTTAATCGGGTCAACCCAGCTTGAGGCGTGAACCCAACTTAAGGCGTGAATGGCTCTACTAAATTGTACTAATTTGAACCAAAGATACTAAAACATACTACTCTGAACTTCGAACTCAAAATGCCGAAATACTATTCGACCCAACTTAAGGCGTGAACACAACTAAAGCCAACCCAACTTAAGGCGTCAATGACTGTACATCAGCCAGGTAGGATCGCCCCATAGAAAGCGGCTGCAATGAGTTCTCTTGACTGCAAAGCAGGCGGCATGTATTTTGACTACGACAGTACCATATTGTTCATGAGTTTGGACCTCTCAGGGCACACTGCCAGCTGGATGAGTTAGGTAGTCAGCTGAGCGCCCCAAAGCCTCACGCTGCGCGAGCTGGGGGCTTCCTCCAGGGCACCATGGGGGCATGACCCCCAAATTCCTGGCATATGCATTCCACTGAGCCCACACCTCTGACATATCGGGTCACACCTTCCACCTATCGGCAAGAGCCACCTGGGTATGCTCCGCCACGACCCTCCAACTGTTAGCCTGAAGCTGTTATCCATGGAAACTTGAAATGGCTACAAGGTAGGATTACAGCCCAGTCTCTCAGTCTCAAATACAGGTCATGTGCTTGAGCGTGTGTGTGTCCTTGCTGCAGGACACGCTGCGTGCTCATGGGGCGCATCCAGCAAGTCCCACTTTCGCAACTGCCCACGCCCATGAGCGATGCAGCGCAATCATGCCACGTCCGGCTTTTAAGACATCATTGGGCAGCTCAGCTCCACTTCTATTATTGCACACAATGCCTGGTTCCTGGGGCATTGCGTCCGTTTTTCAAAGCTCCACTGCACTTGGTCCTACTTAGCAAGTTCAACAAATCTGTTTGCCAAATCTCAGTAGTAATTGTAATTTCAAAATGATGATTTCCGGTACGGCTACCTCTTCCTGCCTCAGAGATTTTATGCACAATTACAACAAACATGAGCTCAAAATACTAAAAAAAAGACTAGCTCTATACCAATTTCCACTACATGTCGCAGTGAAGACGTGAGACACCGTTTGTTACAAACCAACCTGTCAGGTAAGCCTGATGACAGGCAGCTTCCCTGACTGCCATGCATGCCATACAGCCGCAAAGCAGCCCCTTACCCCTAACGTGCTTCTGTAATCCCCCAGCTCCCTGGCCTTCGACCAAGGCAGCTGTGCATTCATCCTGTCCCTTGCGAAGCACTGGGTGTGACACCACGCACCTGCTGCAGCATGCCCGAGAACTTGCCCTTGAGCGAGATCATCTTGGACAGGCCCTTGTCCAGCGTCGACGGCAATTCCAGCAGCCGCAGCGTGTGGCCCGTGGGCGCGGTGTCAAACACCACCACGTCGTAATCCATGCTCTGCACCAGCCTGCGGGAGGGGTGCATGCAACCAGTTGGGATTATTATTACTATTATTATTGTTATTATTATTATTTCATTTATTTTTCTTTTGCAGCCATCAACAGTCGCTAAGCAGCCTAGCCACCACATCGTCCACTCACAAAACAACACAGAAAATGAGGAAGGAGGGATGGTCGGAAAAGACCACAACAAAGTCACGTCGCGGGATGCCCATCAGATCATGTCGCTCACTGGGCATGTTTTGGGACAATGAGGCAAGCACATGGCCGGATGCAAGTTGTCTGGCTGCCTGGTGAGCTTCCTAGTTAACAGGCAGTAATGGTAGAGATGAGAGGGAACGTTGCGCTCTCAGGGCAGCCAACCTCTGCATGCCCGAACCGATGAGCAAGAGCAGGAGGTGTCTAGCGCTGAGGATGGCATAACAGCTTTCCATAATCCATACCATATCTGGATGCCATTACAATTAGTGCTGTGAGAAAAAAGTATCCGACAAAAACATAAAGCACTCTATAATGCTATAGTAACAGCCATGCCAGGAATTCAATTTATGGAATAGAAAAGGTGGAAAATGGAAGCTGGGGAGAACTTTTCCTATTCCATGAACTCCTATGGTTCAACCAGTTTCCCAAGCAGGCACTGGGAGCCGCAAAATGTAAGCTTTAGTCCGCCAGGCAGCTTCACGTCATCTGCTTCTACTTGACTGGCACAATCGTATCCTACCAACTCACTTAAGCATCTCGGCAAAGCTCATGGCCTCATCGATCCCAGGAATTGCGCCCACCAGGTCCGACATGAGCCCATCCGCGCCACCGCCCAAAAAGTCCACCGCATCTTCGTCCATTGACGGGTCGATCTCCTGGTGATGCAACACAATGGGCACCAAAATACATAAGGACCTTTCTGCATGTGCAACATACTATTCATGCAACGCCCATGGGTAAGCCAAACAAGCCTGAAGCATCAGGACCCCGCCCAGGAGTCAGCGCCATGTGATGCATTCTATGTCAAATGCGTGTGTGCCCTTTGTGGCAAGCCTTACGCTGCCACTTGTGGCAACACATCAACTGTGCTTCCTACTGTACTTCCTGACTTCCAACTTGAAAACAAACGCATGGATGGACCTCTCGCATGCTGGCACTGCAATGTGTGTGAAAGGAGATGGTGGATCCGCATCCAACAGAAGCATCCAAGTTTGAAAAAACTCATCCTGCCAACTGTCACATCCAACAGAAGGCTGAGCTTTCCCAAACTCCTTTCCGGATAGAAAGCGTTTCCTGCTCACTTGCGCTCCAGCACCCTCCCTGACAGCGTGAACTCAGGACAAGTATACACATACATTATGCAAAATCTAAGCCCAAGCGAAAATGGCAGCACCTTGTTGGCAGTGCATGCTCCTGCTGCGCACAGGGCATGCACACTGGCTAAAAACGGGATCGATTCCGAGGCAATTTCAGAAATCCATGAACACACGTCTATGTCCTTTGTTGTAATGATAGTCAAGACTAGTTCGGTGCCCTGCCACCAAGAGTGACTGCCAGCTGATTACACATCGTCGTTCGTGCACTTCCCAAGGAAAAGGCATGGGTAGATGAGCAGCAAATACATGGAATAGGCTTATTCGCCACATCCCGCACAGTAAAGATGTGGGTCAGGAGATTGGGTACATGGGGCAGCCCGCGTACCCAATAAGCGTAGCCCATTTAGCCCTCGTAAAGCGACAGTAAAGCGGAAAGGGCGGGAAAGAAACAACGTCTATGAATCGCCTCTCCAGGCCGAAACGTCGTTGCCCCTTGGCGGTCCTGGCATCCCTGTTCGGTACAAGCATTCTAGGATTGCAAAGCTAAGTTGGCCCAGGTACCTGCCGCGAACAGCACATACCATTGCGAAGAGGTTCGTAAAGCCCTGTACAGGCGCCGGGCTGCGTGAGAACTTCTGCCGAAACGCATCGCTTAGGTTATGGGCGGGGTCCGTAGAAATGATCAGCACACTGCTGCGCACTTGAGCCAACAGAACCGCCAAGCAGCAGCTGCAGGTTGTCTTTCCCACGCCGCCTTTTCCACCAACGAAAATCCATTTCAAATCTCGCTGATCCAGAACGTTCCGAATGCTCGGGTCGCTTGCCATCTGTGCAGGCGTCCACAGTCAGTTAATAAGCTGCGGGCATGCCGCCAGAAATCCGAGCGCACAATCGACGGGCAAAGCTACTTTCTTCTGCCGCGGCTGACGACCAGGCTGATACGAGTTCAACGCGGTACGTCGAATTTCCACGCCGACCAAGAGTGTTCGCATTAGGCTTCACCAAACTGCTTTTCCTACGCAGTAATTACAAATCATGGCTGATGTAGCTGCAACTTGTCCAATTTACCTGATAGGCGAGCACGTGACAGTATGGCGTGCACAAGTCACAACCATACCTAGCCATGTTACAGTACAGTCATACCCGCGTTAAGTTACGATCGCCGCCAATTTCAGGGCGTCGATAACTTAACGCGGGTACGTTACTTAACGGTAGAATTAGGCTAGCAGCCCACCCCCTCCTCCTCTGACGGACTTCTATACGGCAATCGACAGCTCTCGTCAAGCCCGATCCAGCTGCAGCATCTAAGTCGCCGAAAGTCCATTTTTCAGGCTAGATATTTTGGTCAAGGCCGGCGGTGAGGTATACGCCGGTTGTAGCCACACAGTGCCTGCGTTTTTTACCAAAACAAAACTACCGTGTTTCAACCCCTAAACCGACAACTAGAGTTACTAGTCAGATCCAAAATCCGCTTGCCAGACCGGGAACTCCGTCCAATACCGTAGTGCATTGAATTGAATTGGAACATAAATCCTTCTTTCCGTCACCCTCGATATGTTTTCGTACAATACTACAAATTCACGCCAATAGAAATTCACGTCCGAACATATATCTCGATAGAGTCATGCCTCTTATTTAATTTCAAGGTACCTCTTAATTAATCTCGGCCCCCGCCCTGTGAGAATTTGAGAATTGAGAACTCTGGAGCCAATTTTACCCCGACTAGACTCGGTAGCGGATCCCTATTCCAGCCGGCATCACATTTGCTCAGTACAGTAGCAAAACAATGGGGACCGCAGTGGTGAGGGAAGCGTCCTTCATTGTCAATGGCCCCACTCGGGTCAATGGCTGGTCCCACTCGGGTCCAGTGACACAAGCTACACATGTCAACAATAATAACGTTGCAGCTGACGGCGACTGAGGCATGCGTCCTTGTCAGGGAACTGAACGGGACAACCCGTGGTTACCAACGCCTTCCATTTATCACGGACATTGTCCCCGGCCTCATTTTCCTTGTCCGGCTTTGCCCTTCTGTGCTTTCGGCATGACGGTACACTAGTGTGATGTGACTTGCCTCATTGCGGGCAACCTGCATGCACCTGGCTAAAAGGATTTTTATCAGTTGAGATGATCAGTTGTACTTTGCCGCCGAAACGTTACATTGCAAAACCATCACAGTTGGCGGGTTCCTTCGTCCGGACTTGTCCATTTTCGCGGTCAAAAGTGGCCTTACGCCCAGGTTACGCCTTGAAATTGGGCCATAACCGGGTTAAGTTGCGGTTGCACCCAGGCTTAAGTTACGGTCGCCGCCCAAACTTCGGCGTCGTAACTTAACGCGGGTACATAACCTTAAGAATCGTAACTTAACGCGGGTATGACTGTAGTTCACGATAGAGTCCAACAGCCAGTTACTGGCTGTCCGCGACACTCCCGGAGCTAGTGTACACAGGGGGGGGGCTAGACCCCCCCCCCCCCTACCCCCAAAACTGGGGGGGCTGGGGGTGAAGGGTCGGACCCCCCGCCCCCCACACACAGAAAATGGGGGGGGGGAGGGTTTAGGAGGTTTTGGATGCAGACTCCCCCCCCCCCCCCCCCCTTTTTTCAGGGGGGGGGGGGGGGGGGGTCGCCAGCCAAATTCTTTATTTTGGCTAAGGGAGCGGGTCCAAGAACACATCCGTCGCACCCATTCTCCTAGCCCTGGCTATGATGGTAGGCTGAGCACAGCGTGCCTCCAAATTCAGCCATTTGTGGCATGAATTAATTAATTAATTAGACTCGTGCTCCCGTTGGGGAGTCACGGAGCATTAAACCCGATGGATGGATGCAAACAAGCCTACCGGTCTAACTAAGCTATCTACAACAACTATCTACAACATCTATCTACAAAATCTATCAACAACAACTCTACCCTAGGGGACCTGTCTGGCGTGCTTCCCGTATGTTTGCACACGCGGGCGCTTCCCCATGGGGGGGGGCTCGTTGTCCGTCCTCTATAAGTAAGTAAGTAAGTACTTGCGTGTCATGCGCAAAGGCATGCCACGGAGTACTACTATGCTTATCTCATTAGAAAAATAATTACACAAAAGTTTAAACAAATATCGTCTCCATCATCCCCCAACCGTTAAGCGCTAGATGGGGATGTAATCCTCATCCGAGCTGCCCTCTAAGTACTGTAATGGCAGACGAGGCGGTAGTGTAGCGGCTATCCTCAGGACCAATAACCTCCACCTGCGGACGTCTACCCTGGCTAGCAACGGGCCGCGGGGCCCGTGGGGAGAAAACAGGAGCATACCCCTAGCTCAGAAAGGTGCTTATCGCACACGGCAGCCCATTTCTCCTTGTCAATCATGCGGGCGCGGAGTACTGATAGTCCCAGAAGCGCCCTGCATCTTCAAGCAGTTGTGTCACATAGGTCCGGGTCGCGCCGCGCCGGTGCCCGGCGCGCGCAAGTTTGCCAGTGGGTTGCGATGGGACAAGGGGACCCTGCCATAGGAGGAGGTGTTGTTACGTCGCGTAACAATTCGTTGTAGTTACGGACGTAAATTAGGTCCTTGGCCTCGGTTGTTCCTAGGTTTGCGTGTAGTCCTAGCTGGGACATTATTGTCCTCGTAACAGTACTGTGGTATATTGGGTGCCTTTGGGCGCCGCGCCGCGTACTTTATTAGTGGTCCTTATCCTTTGGTAGAATGTAGTGGACCGGCGTGCATCTGTGCACCTTCCTGTGTTTCTGTGTTTCTGCAGGCGAGGGCCAGGTCGGCCCGAGCCTGTTGGACCGTTGGTGACCATTTATGCACGTTCCACTCCTTGTGTGGTCACTCGGCGTGTGTTAAATGAATTAACACATATTAGCTTGGGTCACGGCAGTGTAGTTGTGTTTCCTTCCTCTATTCCTGGAGTAAACGGGTTTGGTTAAATGGCTTATGGTGTATTACAGTAGCACATACGTAAATGCATTGAGATCTGGATCGTCTCGTTCGTCTTTCGCTAGGGGTTTAACTAAAGGCGGCCTTACTAGTTTAGGTAGCATCAGGACAGGTAGAGGTAGAGGTGGCGGTAGAGGCTTGCGGCGTAACAATGGACTCGGAGGTAGTTTATATAGAGAGCGAGACGACGATCCTCTGCAACATACGTCATTGAATCAACCCTTCCGCGGCTGGGAAAATGAAGACGACACCTACTTGACAGGTAATGGGCGGGTCGCCTGCGAGCTGGGGGGGTAGTGCTGCCCGATTCGGGACACGCCCTGCCTAGAAGATAGACCTGCTCGAAGCGGAAAATCCTTTTATAGATAGCTCCTTTTCCTCGTTTTGTTTTCCTGAGAAATGTTGCTTACTGTCGTAGAAAGGTGATGGTTTTGGTTCTACGGTAGAGAGACGACTAGCGTCTCGTAGATTACACTTTTTCTGCATCTTGCCTGCTTTGTATTTAGACGACCCATCGCCGGACGCAGAATTCTTGAAACCGGATACTTACGACCACCTGGCGCTGGAAACCTCGTCCCTGCGTGCGTCGTCAATCTGGTTCGGTTTCAGACACCCGAGATAAGTCGCCTTCTCCTCGTTCTCCTCATTTGACTACTCAAGACCTACCAGGTGCGTTAACATGAGCCAGCGACGTCCTTTTCCTGCTCCTTCTCATTCGACTAGTAATAATAGCTTAGCGAAATATTACGTAGTTATTACCCCTCAATGGGCATCTATTTTCTTATCGTGGGCCGATGCTAGGAAGTTCGTTCAGTCGCGTACTTATAATGTCTCCAAATATAAGAAGTTTATGTCCTTTGAAGAAGCTCAGACCTACCTCTTAAATCATAGTGAATCAGATTTGGGTCTACATTCTCGTCCTTCTCCTCATGCTCGTCCTGCTGTAGATAGTCTTGTTTTCGTCACACCACCTCCATCTCCTCCTTCGTCTCCCCCTAAACGGGCTGCATCCTCATCTAGCTTAGATATGCCTCTCACTTTGGAGTTTGGCTCCCTATCCATTACTGTTGCTAAAAAGGATTGATTTAAATTGTTTTTTTTGTTGTAGGACATTAAAAGCTTTTCCTTTTTCCTTTGTTGCTTTCATCTAGATTCCTATTCCTTTACTTAATTAAAGACGGATCCAGTGGGTGGAGATATGTCGCCTATACCTACCAATAATAATAATAATAATAATACTAATAATAATAACATAACAATACTCGTGGTAACCGACGGGACTCCTTGGAAACGGTACACCATCTCACTCCTCAAGGTATTCTGCGTACCTCACCTCCTTCTCCTGTTACTGGTGGTCGCCGTCGTCCCTCAATTACCCCACCTACCTATGAACAACGTATTTCACAAGTCAGATTTAGTGATGAACCCTCTTTTGCTGTGAACCAGGCCCCTGCCCCTTCTGCAACCTTGGCTCACCCCTCCAGCAGGTCCTCACTCACTAACAATGCTTCTAGGCCTCCTTCCCACCCTGTGCCTTCCATGCCTGCTTTAACACGGGTCGTACCTCTGCCCCTGTCGGCCCTTCTGGGCGCCCTAGTGCAGTTCCCTTTTACCCACCTGCTTCCTGGTCCTACCCTGAGACGGCCTATGAGGCTGCCCAGGTCCCTACCCGTGTGGCTGATTTAGAAGTTAATAATGATTTCAGTACCATGCCCCTAGATGATAGGAATTATGATCATTTTGCCTACTCCTCTCTTCGTGAGCAATATACTGTTCCCTTCTCCTATGGGCACCATCCTGAAACGGTGGCTCCCTCTAGACCCCTACCCAAAACTTTTCCTATCCCTTCCTTCTATCCCGCTTATGTAGCAGTGGAAGATAGTGGCCCTATGGGAAAAACTGATTCTTCTAATCCCCCTAAGCCTCCTGCTCTTCCCCTCTTTGCCAACCTTCCTAAGCTGGATGTCAAGTCTACCCCTCAACAGTTTTTCACTTTCATTATGTTGCTCACCCAGAACACAGAGTCTGGCAGAACCACAATAGGTGGCGCCTCTCTGATGCTGTACTAGTTCCTCATTATCTTACTACCTGCATTACTCCTGAGCTTGCTAACCTCATCCAGTGTGAGTCTCTTGCCTCTCATGCCTACCCAAACTCTGTAGCAGAATTGTTTAAGCGTTTAGAGAACCATTTAGTCCCTCCCGATGCAGATTGGCAGGATAGATTAGCCTTTGGTACCTTGCAGCAGGGTACCAAATCCTTCAAAGAATATATGAAAGAGTTTGATGCCCAGATGGTACGAATTAGGGATTTGTCGGGCGCAGAAGTACGTGCCCGCTTCCTTCAGGGCCTCAGTAGACCCTTATTGCGTGAAGTCAAGCGCCAGTTCTCTGCCTACCGTTTTACTGACCTGCCCCTCAAGCATGTGCGCCAGCATCTTTTACGAGTAGCAGATTTCTTCTCCACGCCTTCTCTTCCTACCCGTTCCCGTATTAATAATATTAGTCTTACCCCTGAGGAGGAGAACTCCTATGTAGAAGAATTAGATATTTGTGTGACTGACCTTTCAGCTCTGGATGTCTCTCATATCACCTGCTATCATTGTAAGGAAGTAGGTCATCTTAAACGTGAGTGCCCCAAGTTCCTTTCGGGTGCTCCCCCTCATCCCGACGCTCGCCCTCCTCGTACCCCTCAGCGTGCTCCTATTCGTCCCACTTCAGGACGCATTCCTCAGCTACCCCTAGTAGGCTGAATGCTGTGCAGACAGGACCCCAGGGTTCCCCTATGATAATCAGGCTCCCGCACCCTCTTCAATCCCTCGTGACCCTCCAGCAGTGGCTTTTCCGCCAGGGTCTTCTTCGGGGTTAGTTCCTATGGATTTGGGGGGGAGGGGGAACAGTAGGCCTGTCAGCCGGGGGTAACCTGGACAGGTCCTTAGATAGTACCCCAGATAATAATTTTTGCTTGCCTGTTTTTATAACCTCTGTAGGAGCTGAATCATCCCTACCACTACGTGTGCGTCCTCTTATGTTCTTGAATGGTGGCTTAACCGTCCTCATACTGTTGTAGACCCCTTCTTGCATGCTGATGAACTCTTGAATGTCTCTGTGTTAGTGGATAGCGGTGCGGCTAGCTCCTTTGTGAGCGAGGCCCTAGTTAGGCGTTTAGGACTAGTCCCTACCCCTCACACAAAAACGTCACTGTCCATTATGCTGACGGTCGCACCAGTCATTCCCCGGGTACGGTGTCCCTTCCCCTGGTCATACAAGGACGTACGGTCAACCTGACGGCCACTATAGGCCCTATCACTACAGCTGATGTATTACTAGGATTAGATTGGCACCAGGATAATAAGATTACTATTAATTATGATACTATGGTCATTTGGTTTCCAGATAGCTCTTACTGGGTACCAGAACGTCATTATAGATTAGAAAATTTATCCTTGGTAGATATTACTCCTCCTACACCTGTTGATCCTCCTGTGAGACCTATACCTGAAGTATTAATGTCCAATGACGAATTGCGATCTGAACTAAAGGAATATGGATACCTATTATGTATGTTCCTTCAGTTAGAAGTACAAGAGATACCTATCACTAATAATAGTGTGGATATAGATGTAAACACAGTGGATACAATAGGAGTGGGATTTACTGAAAATGAAATAGTAAGATACATGGCTGTGATAGATTCCTCAAAAGTATTTGAAGAAAAGACTCCTTCTTATCCTCCTCCTCGTTCTGTTTTACACCGTGTAGTTATCAAGGACGGTGCAGTTCCTACGCACTCTCCGATGTATAGAATGGGCCCTACCGAATTAAAGGAACTAAAACAGATTTTAGTGTCACTATTAGAAGCAGGATTGATAGAGCCTAGTAACTCCCCCTACTCCGCTGGTGTCCTGTTAGTTCCTAAGCCAAATGGCAAGTTTCGCCTAGTTACTGATTATAGGAAGTTAAACGATATTACTGTGAAGTCTAAATACCCTCTACCTCGTATTGATGATATATTTAATAAGGTTAAAGGTTCTACCTGTTTCACAGTACTAGATTGTGCGGATGGTTTTTGGCAACTACGTATAGCTCCTGAGGATTGCCACAAAACCGCCTTTGCTACCCCTTTTGGGCATTACCAGTTTAGAGTAGCGGCTATGGGACTCTGTAACTCTCCTGCCTCTTTCCAAATGTTAATGAATGAAGTGCTTAGACCTGTTATGGGAAATTCTCACCTTCCTCAAGTGTCCTCTGATTTAAAGGATCCTTCCTTCTCCTCTGTTTCTTTATCTGAGCATGACCGTTCTTGTGCTCAAGCTTACTTAGATGATATCCTTATTTATTCTCCTGATTTTGAAACGCACCTACGTGATTTAAAGAAAGTATTAGAAATCATGGCTGAAAATTCTTTATGGGCACGCCGTGCTAAAGTTCGCTCTGGTAGGAGTGTCCCATTTTTAGGGCACGTTCTGTCAGATGCCGGGGTTGCTACCGACCCGGATAAAACTAAGTCAATTCAGGAATGGCCTACCCCTACCGACGTTAAAGGTGTACGTAGTTTTCTAGGAATTGCTTCTTACTATAGGCGTTTTATCCCGCGTTTCGCAACTATAGCAGCCCCTATTAATCATCTATTAAAGAAGGATATCCCCTTTGTTTGGAGTAGTGAATGTCAGTCGGCTTTTCAGTGTCTAAAATCCCTACTCCTCTCCCCTCCCGTACTCATCCTACCGGATACTACTAAACCCTTTGTTGTAGCTACAGATGCTAGCAAGGTAGCTATAGGGGGCGTCCTTCTCCAGGATCAGGGTCAGGGCTTACAGCCAATCGAGTATATCTCTAGGACAATGCTTCCTGCGGAGCGTAACTATCCCGTACACCAGCAGGAACTATTAGCTGTGGTGTATTGTTGCCACGCGTGGCAGCACTTTCTTAAAGGTGCTCAATTTGATGTTTGTC
Source organism: Mesostigma viride (assembly GCA_009746045.1). NCBI lineage: Eukaryota > Viridiplantae > Streptophyta > Mesostigmatophyceae > Mesostigmatales > Mesostigmataceae > Mesostigma > Mesostigma viride. The sequence continues at coordinate 1,072,656 of RPFO01000448.1, forward strand.
TGAATGAACCCTGCGAGATTGATCCTTATAGATTAGTTATCCAGACGGACCACCGTCCCCTTACCCATCTTCTCTCACAACCCAACCTTACCCCTCGTCAAGCGCGCTGGATGGAGTTTTTAGCACAGTTTTCCCCTTTTAAACTTCAGTATGTTAAGGGTGTAGATAACATAGTACCAGATGCACTCTCCCGTCGTGCAGATTACTCCTTTTTCGAGGACCTTGATGTTCTCAATACTACTCTAGTTCCTACTACTATGGGTGTAACCCCGTATGGTGAACTACCTGATGATTAATTAATTAATTAATTAAACTCGTGCTCCCGTTGGGGAGTCACGGAGCACCGAAGTGCTTTTAATCCCTGTGTGTGCACTACAGGAGAAAGGGCAGAGACCCCCAGTCTCCTTCATGCCAAAGGCATGCCACAGCTGCAATCGGGCGCGGCTAGCTAAAAGGACAGGCTAACGATCCGGCAAACTGTGGGTGCAATAAGACCCATGTGAGCATATCATAGCAAGGAGCGTGGGCAAGTAATCTGAACATAGCCAGGGCGTAGCATGGCTGTACTAGGACTAGGCCTGTACCTGATGATGAATCCTATGCCTACCTCTTTCATACAGCTGTTCGCATGCCTGATCTCCTTTCTCACGTAGGACTCTCTCTCCCGTGTGAGGCCCTTCCTGTGGCCTCGGTGGGGGGGGAGGGGAAAAATAAAATTTCTATACCGCTTAGCCATGTAGCGACTAGGTCAGGAAAGTCTTATGAAAGCATAGTCCCTCTAGGACCTCCCCTTCTCTTTGGCAAGGCGGTAGGAGATCTCTTTAAACCTGTTCTGGATACCTCTGTAGCGATGCCTACCTCTGATCTTGAACGCCTTATTAGTAGATTTACGGCCACTGAGCCGGAAGCATTAGCTGCCATTGCTGCCCATCCCCAACAATTAGGCAAGCACCCTTGTAAATTTGTAGGTGGATTTTTATATGTGCAGATAGCAGATTCTCCCCCTCAATGGCGCCTGTATGTCCCTCCTATCTGTCGCTCCTCCTTGCTCTTTGAGTTGCATGACTTAGCTGCTCATCAGGGTGGTAAACGGGTACGGGACCTAGTAGCCCGCTCTTACTACTGGCCTTCCCTTTTAAAGGATGTAGATGAGTATGAGGGGATTCATAGGTGTTTGCTCAATTTCACAAGTCTTCAAATGAGTAAAAAAAAAATCTTTCAGATCTGAGGGTACCTAAAGCTGGACTGTTGCAGGCAGCATGTAGACCATGAAAATAGACCACCCACGAAAATTGGGCTCATTCTGAGCTCAAATGGTGACATGTGACAGCATACATGTGCAGTTTTTCGTCATTTCCCCCCTTTACTTACATGAAACAAATATGAATAGTGGACAAATGAACTCATTTCAGGCTGGATTGTTGCAGGCAGCATCTAGACCATGAAAATAGACCACCCACGAAAATTGGGCTCATTCTGAGCTCAAATGGTGACATGTGACAGCATACATGTGCAGTTTTTCGTCATTTCCCCCCTTTACTTACATGAAACAAATATGAATAGTGGACAAATGAACTCATTTCAGGCTGGATTCTTGCAGGCAGCATCTAGACCATGAAAATAGACCACCCACAAAAATTGGGCTCATTCTGAGCTCAAATGGTGACATGTGACAGCATACATGTGCAGTTTTTCGTCATTTTCCCCCTTTTCTTACATGAAACAAATATGAATAGTGAACAAATGAACTCATTTCAGGCTGGATTCTTGCAGGCAGCATGTAGACCATGAAAATAGACCACCCACAAAAATTGGGCTCATTCTGAGCTCAAATGGTGACATGTGACAGCATACATGTGCAGTTTTTCGTCATTTTCCCCCTTTTCTTACATGAAACAAATATGAATAGTGGACAAATGAACTCATTTCAGGCTGGATTCTTGCAGGCAGCATCTAGACCATGAAAATAGACCACCCACAAAAATTGGGCTCATTCTGAGCTCAAATGGTGACATGTGACAGCATACATGTGCAGTTTTTCGTCATTTCCCCCCTTTACTTACATGAAACAAATATGAATAGTGGACTTGTAAATGAACTCATTTCAGGCTGGATTCTTGCAGGCAGCATCTAGACCATGAAAATAGACCACCCACAAAAATTGGGCTCATTCTGAGCTCAAATGGTGACATGTGACAGCATACATGTGCAGTTTTTCGTCATTTTCCCCCTTTTCTTACATGAAACAAATATGAATAGTGGACTTGTAAATGAACTCATTTCAGGCTGGATTCTTGCAGGCAGCATTTAGACCATGAAAATAGACCACCCACAAAAATTGGGCTCATTCTGAGCTCAAATGGTGACATGTGACAGCATACATGTGCAGTTTTTCGTCATTTTCCCCCTTTTCTTACATGAAACAAATATGAATAGTGGACAAATGAACTCATATCAGGCTGGATTCTTGCAGGCAGCATTTAGACCATGAAAATAGACCACCCACAAAAATTGGGCTCATTCTGAGCTCAAATGGTGACATGTGACAGCATACATGTGCAGTTTTTCGTCATTTTCCCCCTTTTCTTACATGAAACAAATATGAATAGTGAACAAATGAACTCATATCAGGCTGGATTCTTGCAGGCAGCATTTATACCATGAAAATAGACCACCCACAAAAATTGGGCTCATTATGAGCTCAAATGGTGACATGTGACAGCATACATGTGCAGTTTTTCGTCATTTTCCCCCTTTTCTTACATGAAACAAATATGAACAGTGGACAAATGAACTCATTTCAGGCTGGATTCTTGCAAGCAGCATCTAGACCATGAAAATAGACCACCCACAAAAATTGGGCTCATTCTGAGCTCAAATGGTGACATGTGACAGCATACATGTGCAGCTTTTCGTCATTTGCACCGGTTTCTTACATGAAACAAATAGGAATCATGACCAAATGAACTCATATCGAGCTGCCAGGATTCTTGCAAGCAACATTTAAACCATAATACTACACCACCTACAAAAATTGGGCTCATTATGAGCTCAAATGGTGACATGTGACAGTATAAATATGCAGTTTTACGCCATTTTCATCGTTTTCTTACACGAAATAAATAGGAATCATGACCAAATGAGCTCATATCGAGCTGGATTCTTGCAAGCTACATTTAAACCATAATACTAGACCACCTACAAAAATTGGGCTCATTATGAGCTCAAATGGTGACATGTGACAGTATAAATATGCAACCTTTTGTCATTTGCACCGGTTTCTTACATGAAACAAATAGGAATCATGAACCAATGAACTCATATCCAGCTGGATTCTTGCAAGCTACATTTAAACCATAATACTACACCACCTACAAAAATTGGGCTCATTATGAGCTCAAATGGTGACATGTGACAGTATGAATATGCAGTTTTACGCCATTTGCACCGGTTTCTTACATGAAACAAATAGGAATCATGACCAAATGAACTCATATCAAGCTGGATTCTTGCAAGCAACATTTAAACCATAATACTAGACCACCTACAAAAATTGGGCTCATTCGATCTGAGCTCAAATGGTGACATGTGACAGTATATGAAAAGAGACAACAAACGTGGACTGAAGCATTGGCACGCTGAGCCCCGTGCATGTCTGAGACCAGTTGTCTGAAAAGAGACAACAAACGTGGCAGCATGGCACGCCGAGCCCCGTGCATGTCTGAGACCAGTTGTCTGAAAAGAGACAACAAACGTGGAAGCATGGCACGCCGAGCCCCGTGCATGTCTGAGACCAGTTGTCTGAACTGAAACGTAAAAAGCGCGGATCCGCGTAAGGCGCGATGTCTACTGGCTCAGGACAGTATATATATTAAAAATATAATTACTTACAGCAGAGTGAAATCACTCAAACCAAAGCAAACGCCCAGCTATAAACCTATATACAGAGCCATGTCAAAGCTCTATACTACGATAAGACCAATGGAAACGCCTAACGGAGGAACCTAATAGCCCTGCTGCACCGCAAAATCAGCCCGCGTACGGCGGAGCATGATGTCAGCCATGGCCCGAGTCAGCGCCACCGACAAGCGCTGACGCCAATATGACGTCCAGGTCCGCGCCGACCATGGGGCCCGCTGGCCCTCCAGGTCCAGCCGGTCCTCCCGGAGCCGGCAACACTCCTTGAAGAAGGCGGAGGTATAAGACAGTATATATATATATAAGTAACATTTAAACTCAGCCCAGTTTTGACGTCATTTCCAACTGAAAAAATTATTAATTAAATAATTCATTGATAAAACACGCGCTCCTATTGGGGAGTCGCAGAGCACAATAATACATGTTAAAGTGCTTTTCATCCCTGTATGTTGCACGCTGGGATCTAAAACTGAAAAATTTAAACTCACATCAATAAGGCTAGTCTGAGTCTGAGTCATCAATTATGTGGGGAGGGCGGCGCTTGTGGCGCGGGGTCGCCTTCGCTTGCTTGCTAGCCGTGCCCCGGTGTGCGACCTGCTTCGATCCGAACGCACTCTACTATCTCCGCCTAACCTCGCGCAGTCGAGTCGGGTGGCAGATTGGGTAACTCTACACCTGGGCATGCGCAAAGCGCAGCTCGCACCTCATCTAACCCTACTATTTCATCGTCCCCGTCTGTGTAGAGCACATGGACCATGTTGTGCTCCTTATTAAACGCCGTCACATGGGCATGATACCGCTTCTCCCCTGAGTTTGGGCCTGAAAATATCTTGCATACCGGGGTCCCCACCAACCATTCCGGCTCGTGCACGTCCATGACATGCGATTTGAAAAGTGCCATCGCCGTCTTCTCCGCCATTGCTGATTCCGTTTTCTGTGCTTATTCCGTTTTCCCACCCCTCATGTTTCGCGCACATACGAAAAGGACTTGAATTTCCTTGCTAACAGGTCGGTCTCGGCAATTTCTGAGCTATCTGCTCATTTTATAGTTATGTTGCGGCGGGCTCAAAGGGGGCCGATCTGCCGCCTGTAGCGTAGCTCTACCGTACGTCACCTACACCATGTTAGGTGCTTGTTGTTACTTAGGACTAGAGAGAGAAAAGGGACCGGCGGTGCGCCGGTACTAGTGCCTACTGGCAACCGTGCCCGCCCTTGATTGAGGGGGGCGCGGCGCCTTGAGACATGTGCTTTGTTTTCCATTTTCACACCGTACTTAGAGTGGTGTGGTGAACGTAGGGAGGCCTTTTTGCAGCTTCGCAACTTGATCCCAGCATTTGCTGGCAAGGTCGGCTGGCCGCTATGGCGGCTGCGCTGAATGTAAGACGATGCTATCGGCCTCTCCGGGCGTGGAGAGGCCTGGAATAAAAGTCTTTATGATCGCCACCTACCGTTACAGGCCACGGTAATGGTTGTTGGGTGGGGGGCTCTACGATTTGAGTAAAAGGGTGTGATTTCCGGCGCTGGGCCCACTGACGATTCCCCTCTACCCCTGGGTGCGGCAAGCAGCTTCCTGACACTGGGGAAGCTGCGTTTTTTAGTCGGACAACGTCAGGGAAGGAGCCATACAGGCCAGGGCCAGCGGCTACGGTGGAAAGAATCACAGGTGGAGGCGAATCTGCCTTAAACGTGGAGATGGCTAGCGTGGGGTGCCAGGGTAGCCCATAACTACCAGGAGCCTGACAGCGGACCCGATCTTTCGGCCTGTGGCCAGACGGGAGTTTCGGGGAGGATGCGGGGCTGGAGCGAATCTTGGTGGGAGGAGCGCGCTCTTCATAATTGCCCAGTTTTTCAGCAAAGGCAGCGGCTGCCGTGGGTCGGGGGGGGTCCTGTCGGCATGGGGAGGTCGGCAGGCACTCTGTACCCTCTCGGCGCTCCGGCGAGCAGGCCCCTTCTGCCCTTGGCGATAAGGGAGAGGTGGGAAGCTGCGGAAAACCGTGGGTATTCATGCGCACTTACAAAAAATCTGGTTAAGAAACTCTACAGCGCTTGGCAAGCCTGGAAAAAAAATTTCCCCTCGCGGGGGGCGCGTGAAAACGTCTAAGGCTCCGCTACGCCCGCCCAAAGGCGGCGGGCTCCGCTTTGCCTTTGCCGTTTTCACGCGCCTCCCACGAGGGGGGGTGCGTGTGGAACCCGGCAGTGCGGTCCGGCTTTGGTTTAAGAAAATGCATTATATACCATAATAAAGCTCCACTCGGCTGCGGCTGCGCCAAGGCTCGTGACACCATGGCGATGGTGAGCCTTGGCGCTAGGAGGTCCGCAGCCATCATTATCACCACGATGGGGGGTAATGGAGCCAGTGGCAGTGGCTCTACCCTCGGGAAATCCCAGCGGCTTTGCCGGTGGGCTGGTGATGGTGGTTGGGTGAGCTGGAGACGTTCCCAGGTGGCATAAGTCCTAAAGCGGCAGCACTGGGATGCGCCCCTCTAGGAAGGGGAACGCATGTGGCTCCGCCCTGCGTCCGCCGGGAGACCGTAGCGGCCACACGGGGGCGGGAAGGGGGGCATCATCATGCCAACAAGAGCCCAGCATTCCAAGTGGTTGCGTTCCTACCACCAGGGCTGGAAACGGCCTGGGTGGCCAGAGATGGTGATGTGGGACAAGATTGGACCAAGGGGGCATGTGCTGGGCCCCAGCATGGTGAACTGGCCTAACTTGACAATGACTTGTACAATGATTTTGAGGGTGTGGCTAGGCTCAACTGTTAAAGCCTGCACACACTTATTGTAATAAACTTGTTTCTCTGGTAGGAAGGCACTCCAATGGACCTTAGCTTCAGCACCTATTTTCTGAGCTATCTGCTCATTTTATAGTTATGTTGCGGCGGGCTCAAAGGGGGCCGATCTGCCGCCTGTAGCGTAGCTCTACCGTACGTCACCTACACCATGTTAGGTGCTTGTTGTTACTTAGGACTAGAGAGAGAAAAGGGACCGGCGGTGCGCCGGTACTAGTGCCTACTGGCAACCGTGCCCGCCCTTGATTGAGGGGGGCGCGGCGCCTTGAGACATGTGCTTTGTTTTCCATTTTCACACCGTACTTAGAGTGGTGTGGTGAACGTAGGGAGGCCTTTTTGCAGCTCCCACCCACCCACCCTCGCTGCTGTTGGGGACAAGATTGGACCAAGGGGGCATGTGCTGGGCCCCAGCATGGTGAACTGGCCTAACTTGACAATGACTTGTACAATGATTTTGAGGGTGTGGCTAGGCTCAACTGTTAAAGCCTGCACACACTTATTGTAATAAACTTGTTTCTCTGGTAGGAAGGCACTCCAATGGACCTTAGCTTCAGCACCTATTTCATCTTGCATTCACTGGAATTCACTCATCGAAGCCCCGAGACTGCCCGTCCAGTCTGAACATACGAAAAGGACTTGAATTTCCTTGCTAACAGGTCGGTCTCGGCAATTCATCTTGCATTCACTGGAATTCACTCATCGAAGCCCCGAGACTGCCCGTCCAGTCTGAACATACGAAAAGGACTTGAATTTCATGTCCCACGTAGCTCCCACAAAAACCAGCATCTTCATTAAAACAATAAGTGGAAGCATACATGTGACACTAATTGACATGCCCGGAGGCACGCCGTTCAAGGCCCTTCATGAAGTACGTTGCCCTAGAGGCAACCAAGACACGGGTGGGTGGGTGGGGAGCAAAGAAAGAGGCCGACAAAACCAGCCAGAGCGGCTTTTAGTCGCAAAACCTCCCTTATCCCTAGCTAACTGACGTCATTAAACCCTTATGTTTAGTGGATGCTAGTAAGACGCTAACCGTACAAACCGGGGGTAGAATATCCCGAATCTGCACGGCTAGTATTAAATAATGCGTAGGTTGTTCTTTTCAGGGGCACTGCACCTCACGCCCCGTTCCGCCCGGGTATAATCAACCCAAGCGCGGAACGCACATTTTATTTAATTCATTTTTCAACCATGCACTATATTGCATCTACTAATCACAAAAGCTCTAGCCAAACAGCTACGAGTAAACACTACGACCTATAAGCCGCTCATCCAGCGGCCTCTTGTTCCCGCATTCACGTATAGAAGAAACTCCATTCAAAGAACCCCGATTCATGTCCCACGTAGCTCCCACAAAAACCAGCATCTTCATTAAAACAATAAGTGGAAGCATACATGTGACACTAATTGACATGCCCGGAGGCACGCCGTTCAAGGCCCTTCATGAAGTACGTTGCCCAATCACCCCCGCCCTGGCTTTCCCTTGAAGCCGCACTCCACCTTGCTCGTTGTCACAAGTGACCGCCCTGCCGCAAAACGGGAGCCCCCCCACATCGGGAGGCGTGTGCCCGGCGGCTGTGGATGCATGGCCAGGCCCAAAAAGGCCCAGCGCATTTGCACTGCGATTGCGCACGGCCAGCCTATCATGACCCCTCTCGGGCCCCGAGTCGGTACCGCTATGGCCGTCTCCCCATAGACCCGGGGTGCTTCGAGAAAAAACGTGGACCTAGCCCAGGCCCCGCCAGCCCGGATGCCCGAGGCCACAGCCCCAGGCACCTGGCTGAACGAGAGTCCGTTCAGCCAAGACCGCATTCCCCCCCGAGGTTTCTATGCGTGGGGAAAAATTTTCTAGCTTAGGCGCTTTTCCCATCGCCGTCCCCAGCCCCAACCACCCCCCCCTCGGCGGAAGGCAATTGCAAAGTTTGCTGGCCAGCAGCAATTTCCGAAGAAAAAGCCGCAGGCCGCGGACCGAGACACGGGTCGCCAGTGCCAGCCATCCGGCTCCAACCCGGGGTGCAAGCATCCCCAGGTACGGAGCACCAGCTCGCGCACTGGGCCGACCAAGCGACAGTTGAGCACCTGTCACGGCATCCGGCCCACCAAAGACCCCAAGCTGGGGAAAAGGTGCGGACCGGAGGTAATCATTTTCTTTTCTTTTAGTTAACCGAGCGAGGAACTACGCCTGGCCGGTTAACAACTGGAAGTCTCACCACTGGCCAAGTGGCCAGTGCAACCAGTGCTTTTGGGATTTTGCTCCGCAGCACCCATAGCTGCGGCTGCCGCCGCAACGACAACGAGCAAAGAAAGAGGCCGACAAAACCAGCCAGAGCGGCTTTTAGTCGCAAAACCTCCCTTATCCCCAGCTAACTGACGTCATTAAACCCTTATGTTTAGTGGATGCTAGTAAGACGCTAACCGTACAAACCGGGGGTAGAATATCCCGAATCTGCACGGCTAGTATTAAATAATGCGTAGGTTGTTCTTTTCAGGGGCACTGCACCTCACGCCCCGTTCCGCCCGGGTATAATCAACCCAAGCGCGGAACGCACATTTTATTTAATTCATTTTTCAACCATGCACTATATTGCATCTACTAATCACAAAAGCTCTAGCCAAACAGCTACGAGTAAACACTACGACCTATAAGCCGCTCATCCAGCGGCCTCTTGTTCCCGCATTCACGTATAGAAGAAACTCCGTTCAAAGAACCCCGATTCCTTGCTAACAGGTCGGTCTCGGCAATTCATCTTGCATTCACTGGAATTCACTCATCGAAGCCCCGAGACTGCCCGTCCAGTCTGAACATACGAAAAGGACTTGAATTTCCTTGCTAACAGGTCGGTCTCGGCAATTCATCTTGCATTCACTGGAATTCACTCATCGAAGCCCCGAGACTGCCCGTCCAGTCTGAACATACGAAAAGGACTTGAATTTCCTTGCTAACAGGTCGGTCTCGGCAATTCATCTTGCATTCACTGGAATTCACTCATCGAAGCCCCGAGACTGCCCGTCCAGTCTGAACATACGAAAAGGACTTGAATTTCCTTGCTAACAGGTCGGTCTCGGCAATTCATCTTGCATTCACTGGAATTCACTCATCGAAGCCCCGAGACTGCCCGTCCAGTCTGAACATACGAAAAGGACTTGAATTTCCTTGCTAACAGGTCGGTCTCGGCAATTCATCTTGCATTCACTGGAATTCACTCATCGAAGCCCCGAGACTGCCCGTCCAGTCTGAACATACGAAAAGGACTTGAATTTCCTTGCTAACAGGTCGGTCTCGGCAATTCATCTTGCATTCACTGGAATTCACTCATCGAAGCCCCGAGACTGCCCGTCCAGTCTGAACATACGAAAAGGACTTGAATTTCCTTGCTAACAGGTCGGTCTCGGCAATTCATCTTGCATTCACTGGAATTCACTCATCGAAGCCCCGAGACTGCCCGTCCAGTCTGAACATACGAAAAGGACGAATTTCCTTGCTAACAGGTCGGTCTCGGCAATTCATCTTGCATTCACTGGAATTCATTCATCGAAGACCCGAGACTGCCCGTCCAGTCTGAACTTCATACTACCGTTGTACGAAATTCAGACTGCACGAACCTCGAGGATTGTCAATGAATGCCCATGAATTTCATTTGGTCGCACAAAAATGTTTTATTCAAGAGAACAGTGGCAATGGCATCAAACTGCATTGTTTTCCTTTCATTTGTCACCTTTTGAGCTGTAAACAGTCTATTTTGATGGTCTACATGCTGCTTACAAGTTTCCAGCCTGATCTGAGTTCATTTGTTCAATATTCATATTTGTTTCATGTAAGATAACCGAGAAAATGACGAAAAACTGCACATGTATGCTGTCACGTGTCACCATTTGAGCTCAGAATGAGCCCAATTTTTGTGGGTGGTCTATTTTTATGGTCTAGATGCTGCCTGCAAGAATCCAGCCTGAAATGAGTTCATTTGTTCACTGTTCATATTTGTTTCATGTAAGAAAAGGGGGAAAATGACGAAAAACTGCACATGTATGCTGTCACATGTCACCATTTGAGCTCAGAATGAGCCCAATTTTTGTGGGTGGTCTATTTTCATGGTCTAGATGCTGCCTGCAAGAACCCAGCCTGAAATGAGTTCATTTGTTCACTGTTCATATTTGTTTCATGTAAGATAACCGAGAAAATGACGAAAAACTGCACATGTATGCTGTCACATGTCACCATTTGAGCTCAGAATGAGCCCAATTTTTGTGGGTGGTCTATTTTCATGGTCTAGATGCTGCCTGCAAGAATCCAGCCTGAAATGAGTTCATTTGTTCACTATTCATATTTGTTTCATGTAAGAAAAGGGGGAAAATGACGAAAAACTGCACATGTATGCGGTCAAATGTCACCATTTGAGCTCAGAATGAGCCCAATTTTTGTGGGTGGTCTATTTTCATGGTCTAGATGCTGCCTGCAAGAACCCAGCCTGATATGAGTTCATTTGTCCACTGTTCATATTTGTTTCATGTAAGAAAAGGGGGAAAATGACGAAAAACTGCACATGTATGCTGTCACATGTCACCATTTGAGCTCAGAATGAGCCCAATTTTTGTGGGTGGTCTATTTTCATGGTCTGAAGGCTGGATGACCCCTGCTTTATTGACAAATATAAGGATTTAATCACATGTGGAAAAATTGAGTAAAATTTATGAAATTGAGCAAACACTTATGAATCCCCTCTATGTTAGAACCTGTCAATCTTGCCAGGAGATGAAACCCAACAATGTAGGACAGATAGCAGAGCCTAGGACCTTACCTGATCCCATCATGCCGTGGGACTCCATTATGATGGATTTTGTAGGACCTTTTAGGAAGAATGATAGAGGTAACGCCCAGATCCTTGTTTTCGTAGATCGTTTTACTCGTATGTGTCATCTCGTGCCGTGTCCCTTAGAACTCACCGCACGCGATTGCGCACGCCTATACCTTAATAACGTATATAGATATCATGGTTTGAGTAGGCAGTTTATTAGTGATAAAGATAAGTTATTTACTTCTGATTTTTGGCAGCAGTTCTTCGCTGCTATCGGTACCAAGGTCACCCTCGGTACTGCCTACCACTCCTCCTCGTCTCATTTAGTAGAACGTTTGAATAGGGTAGTGGAAGAAGCTCTGCGGCACTATGTGAATGGCTCTGGGAGTGATTGGGAGGATTATCTATGTCTGGTAGAGTTCTCCCTTAACAACTGCCCTCAGGCTGCGCATGGTTATACGCCCTTCTTCCTAGATACTGGTAGACAACCTCTTACCCCTACCTCTCTCTTAGCTAGTCCTTTAAGGGACAAGGATGATGTGTCCCGGGATACTGTAGAAGGTGTGCAGGCGTTATTAGATAAGATGAAGAATGCACACGACAACGCTATTGCAGGGTACCATAGGGCGCAGGCCAAGTACCTTAATTGCTAGGTTGCGTGCCTCATTAGATAGAAGAGCACCTGAGATAGAAATAGGAGATTTAGTCTTAGTAGAAGGCCCCCGTGTTGGCCGATTCGCTCACAAGTTCGAAGCTGAACTGAAAGTGAAACTTAGGCCCGCCTTCTTAGGACCCTTCCGTGTGTTGTCTAGAGTAGGTAATTTCCTGTATGAGATAGATATTCCTACCTCTTCAGTGGCAGACCCACTCGCGCACCTTTCATAGAAGCCAGCTGAAGCTTTATCATCAAAGCACGTTCGCTGGTAGAGAATTAGCCCCTGCCCCTTTAGAGCATAATCCTGATACTGGTGAGGTAGAGGACGAGGTAGAGGGTATCGTGGCCCATAGAGATATCAAAAAGGGCCGCGGTACCCAGCGCCAGTATAAGGTGAAGTGGATGTATGCTCGTAGTGAGGTAGATAAGGTCTGGTATACGGAGAGTGAGCTAGATGGGTGTAGTCGCCTGCTGCAGGAGTATAAAACCCTGCATAAGCTCTAGTTGTAGACCTTCTCCTCTCTTATGTTATGTCTGCTGTCGACGGGTGGTTGGTTGTCCCCTCCCCTCCGCAGCCGTCATGTCAGAGCCTACCCCTCCGGCGGAGAGCCCGCTGCCGTCCCCGCCCCCACCGGACCCTGAGCTGTACTTCGAGGCCCTTCCGGGCCGCTGGGTGTCACGGTCCAGTTATCCGGGTGGCATCGTGCAGCCGGCCCTCCAGGCCCAACATGCGAGTTTAGTCAGGGCTGCTCTCTTTGGGGTCGCGTGGTACGGCCCATCCCCTGATGAACCGCACCAGCTTGTTTTGCACGGGTTCGACGATGCCGGGCATTGTCTGTTAGGATGTGGCTCCCGCTGTCCAGCCTTGGAACAGATAGCTGCGGTTCTCCAGTGCTCCCGGGTGTTCTCCTACCTTTCTACCCCTGTGGGCCGCTCCTGCCTACGGGATGTGTTCCCCTGGCTTCCGGCTGAGGGTGATGCAGAAGTAGATGAGAACCCCTGCGACCTTCTACGGGCAGTAGAGTTCATGGAAATCGCAGACCAGTCAGCGGGGGTAGTAGTTGGTGCTCCTGCCCCTACGGACGCCCCAGTCGAGGCACATTACACTCCAGAATATTCAGCCTCGAGCGCAGCGTCCTCCTCCTCAGTGTCGGCTCCCTCCCCTGTCCCGTCGTCACCACGGTCGACCCGGCGTGCTTCAGTGGAGCCTACCCCTTTGGGTTTGGAGCGCGAGCCTGATCATCTCTCGGCGACTGTTTCGGCGATGCAGGCCCAGATTCAGTCCCTGACCACGGCGTTCGGGGCCTTCATGGCGGCCCAAGCGCAGGCCCGGCCACGCCAGGTGGGGTGTCTGTTGTGTCCGCGCCCCCTACCCCTTCGGTTGTTTCGGCACCTGTGGTTTCGCCTGCTCCGCGCGAGCCTTCGGTAACTGCGGTTTCCTCGGTTGCTGCGGCTCCGACACCTCTGGTTGCCTCTGTGCCTGCGACCGACGTTTCTGCGCCGCGACGCGAGTCTTCCGCCCCAGCGGCTGTGGCCTCCGTCGCCGCCTCTGGGCCGCCCGCTGCGCCATCGCAGCCAGTGCGGGGTTTCTTCAGCGACACGGGCGATCATCCCAGGCTTTGGGAGGGTGGTCCCCCGCAGAGGATTCCGGTGCCCGACTGGAGCTTGGATGGCAACCAATCTTATGCCGGACTGCCTGTCCCTACGGGCCCTATTTTCAATATGTGGCCTGAGGGTGCGCCGGCAACGGAGACCGGCGCGCCAGCTGCGGTGGCGGGTCCGTCACGGCCCTCTCTGGCTTCGGGTCCGGCGCGACCTCCTGTTGTACCAGTGCCACCTGCGTCGGTGTCGGCTCCCGCCCCTGCTTCGGCCCCTGCTTCGGCCCCTGCCCCTTCGGCCTCGCGGTCTTTGGCTGCGGTTGTTCGGTCCACCGGTCAGGATCCTCGCGCCACCCGCGCTGCCGATTCCCTCCGGGAGTTGTCCCAGGGTGATCGGGACAGGGCCCCTTCTGTGGTGCATGCGACGCCGGAGTCGCGCGACACGCCCGTTCCTGGGTATGGTATGTCCGCACTCGCCTGCCGCCAGTGTGACCTTCCGCGCGCCTCCGCCGAGCTTGCCATCTCGTCCATGTCCTACGGGTTCTCCCAGGTGTGTCGGGCGCCGCGGGATCGTGGCCTACCCATTGAGAGACATTCGGGTCGCGACAGTGTGCTCGTCGGTGGCGCTCCCGAGAGGTTCGGCACATCCGGATGTGGCCGTCCAACGTGGAGCCCCTGGTGGATCTGTTCTTCCCGACGGGTTTGCGCCCTCGGATCCGGTACCATCACCTCCTCCTGCGGGCCCTCTGTTTGATCGCGGTAGAGCCTTTCCTTCGCCTCTTTGCCTGTGGCTTCCTGGACTGGGCCCGTGGCCAGGTCGTTCTTACGCAGCATAGGTATTACTGGGCCTTTCTGGGCCTTTTTCCTGACGGCGTGTGGGCCGATGTTTTCCTCACCGTAGATAGGCATGACAATGCCGAGGATGTGGCCCACTACCAGGCCTACCTGGAGGTCCTGCTGGCCTCTCGTGGCACTTATCAGACGGATGGCCACTAGATAGAGGGCCTTAGGCCCGACCTGAGGGTGTTGTCCCTCCGGTATATAGAGTCGCCCTCATATTCTGGCCAGTTGGTTGGCTGTTCTTGGTCCTTAGTACTGATGTGTTTACTGTGTGTGTCCTGCCCAGTGCCGTCCCCCCCGGCAAGGACTCCGTTCCAGGCAGTTAGGGGAACCTCCCACCAGGCTTGGTGCTGGCTAACCCTACACCACCCGGCGTGGTGGTGGAGACCGTGTGAACTATTGGTGCTTTGTATCTGGGATGGTCTATCGATTGTGTTGGTGTGTGTTGGGTGCATTAGGTTTTTCCTACCCCTTTGGTTTCCTCCCTGTGCGTAGGGCGAGGGCTCCCTACCTTTTGTGGGGGGGGAGGTGTTACGTCGCGTAACAATTCGTTGTAGTTACGGACGTAAATTAGGTCCTTGGCCTCGGTTGTTCCTAGGTTTGCGTGTAGTCCTAGCTGGGACATTATTGTCCTCGTAACAGTACTGTGGTATATTGGGTGCCTTTGGGCGCCGCGCCGCGTACTTTATTAGTGGTCCTTATCCTTTGGTAGAATGTAGTGGACCGGCGTGCATCTGTGCACCTTCCTGTGTTTCTGTGTTTCTGCAGGCGAGGTCGGCCCGAGCCTGTTGGACCGTTGGTGACCATTTATGCACGTTCCACTCCTTGTGTGGTCACTCGGCGTGTGTTAAATGAATTAACACATATTAGCTTGGGTCACGGCAGTGTAGTTGTGTTTCCTTCCTCTATTCCTGGAGTAAACGGGTTTGGTTAAATGGCTTATGGCGTATTACAGTAGCACATACGTAAATGCATTGAGATCTGGATCGTCTCGTTCGTTTTTCGCTAGGGGTTTAACTAAAGGCGGCCTTACTAGTTTAGGTAGCATCAGGACAGGTAGAGGTAGAGGTGGCGGTAGTAGAGGCTTGCGGCGTAACAGGTGTCTACTAGCTTGGTTGGCCCGGGGACTCGCGTACGTCCAAAAGCCTGAAAAACTGACTTTAATGAATATCAGTTCCAATGCACGCGGGAACCATCTAGTGATGATTGAGTACCATAAATATGATGTTTGGACATTCATGCCACCACTTGTTGGGGGTACTACCCCCAACCACGCACCGGTGGCGAGCTAAAAATAGAAAAAGACGCTATTTATGAGATATTTTGCCCAAGACAAACCACTTATCCAAATGACCTGCCCATACATTTCTGCAAAGTTCCCCCACTTTTTTAAAAGCTGGGCTATTTACATGGCCAAAATGGTCACATTTGTTTGAGTTATTTTTTCCCGCAAAATGGGTACTTTTTTTAGCCAAAAAAATTAATCAAATCATTAACACATCAGATTGGGTAATCAATACATTTTATATTCCACTGATTGGGGGGAAACACAACCCCAAAGTTTGAGCTCATTCTGACAAGTGTAGCTCAAGTTATTGATTTTCCTGTGATGCCACCTGGGTAGACGCTAAAAGAGAATTGAGCTAGTGCTGAGCCAAAATGACATCTGTTTTTAACCCTAGACACCCATTAAAACATGCCCACTTTGATCACGGAGTGTGAGGAGGATGTCCGGAGCGACATACGCCCCACCCCTCCATCGGCACAGCCAGCCTTGTGAGTCTACCCTTAACAACAAGGCTGGTAGGACGACACGCCTGAGCAGCATATGTCATGCCTATCTCAGGCTAATAATATGTGATTTTGTGCCAACAACCAAGTTGTTCCACCCAACAACACATTAAAAACCCTCTTCCAAAATGCCCAACAAGCCGGACATGTGGAGGACCACACACGCAGTATATAAAGAGAAAATAAGCTGACTTTTTATCCAGCCAACCTGTGGCTAGCTGCTCTGGTTAGCATGACAAAGGCTATCATTTACTCAGTGGGAAAGATGAAGAGACCATATTTGGAACAACCTACCTGATGCATGTGCCACCAAAGCATGTCACGGACGCGAGCTATGTCATCCGGGCGGCGCCCACTATGCACAAGACCGGTGACGTGCGCAAGGAATTTGTTTTCTACGCATTTTCGACAAAGGCTAGTGACCGGGGGGGGACACTAGCACTTGCAGCATAAGAGCGGACGAAAGTGTACGTGCATGCGCGCCGGGCCAGGCACAGCTGGGCGCGCAGCACTGACTTGAGCGGACGGCAGCACAAGTGCGCAGCGTCGAGAGGATCATACGCGTGTTAGTGGACAGCTGGAGCTGAAGCTGGACTGCTGGACTTCAACAGCGCCGAGGCTATTGACAGGCCAGGTGTCTTTGTGGTGTAGAATAGCGGGTCAACGTTATGAGGACTGGACAGAAAATGAAAAAGGACAATTTGCGGTGCGGAGCCAGATCGCTGGAATGAATGCGAAATCGCTGGCAGCCCTACAAAGGGATTTCTTCTAGAAAGGAACGATTAGACGCAATGTTTGCTGGGCCACTCACACGCAAGGTGTGAGCGTGCAGATTGTCTGAAGGATATTATGCTTCGACCTTGCTGGACGTGACTCAATGTCGGACATTCCCAGGGACAGAAATGCCGGAGCCTCTAGGAGATGAGATCGGCAACAGGGTAGCAATTTAGATTTGTCGGGATGCCTTCCTGCTTTTGTTGGCATGTGTGGTAGAAAGCCAGGACGGCAACTGGAATGCGGTTTCTATTTGCATGGTTCAGGCAGCAAGATAGTTTTGGCATTCCTGGCTGGACTGACAAGTGTGGCGTGTGTCATGCGTGTGGCATGCATGACGAATGGTTTGGTTCATAGTCGAAGAGGACTCTCACGCAGCGTGTAGTCTCTTCGAGTCTCTCGTTAGTGGCCTTCGTGTTTCTCCCTTTCCTTGGGAGCAAGGCCGGTAGCATGTCATGGAGCGCTGCCTAACTGCGGGCTCGTGAGCATGGAGTGCATCGATATTGAGACTATCAACGTGTTGTAATTGTATTAACTTTCTCAATAAATTCCGCATGTGCGGCTTCATCATCAGACTGTGCAAAGTGTGTGTTGTGAAAGCATTGTTCTATAGCAGGGGAGGCAAAAGCACCCTCTTGCACCATCATATTGTCGCAATTAGAGTAGTTGGAGCGTCTAGCTAACGCCCCAGCAAGGATATTCAAACGCGGCACGCGACGGTACACAAGGGGATCAAGAAGGTGGTCATCAGGCACGAGGGACAGTTCCTTGTCCTCGGCTGAGAGCCCTCTTTTCATTACTCGAAGAGACTAGCTCCATCTGCAAAGGAACATTTTCATTTCAGCAAAGAGAGACGGTGTGCAGTTTTCTGGGGAAGACTAGCACACATAGTGGCCTGATCAACCATTAAGTCTTTCAGATTAGACCGTTGCTACTTGGTAGTGGTTGTGGCAGTTTATGTCATATCACACTAGGTCGGTCACAGCGTTTTTGGCAAGCCACGCAGGCTGTGCCAACACGGGCGTCGACACCGACGGGCAGGAGCTCTCCAGGGTCGATACCACCATCAACATGTCAGGAACTGACCCCACAGCATCAGGCAGTGGTGGGTCAGCGCCGGCAGCTACGGGCGGTCAAGCAACTGACCCGCCCAGCGGTCGTCTCGGCACTAGTGCGGACACCGCTTTGTTAGGTAATGGAGCGCCTTCCCTTTCTTCGGCAGGGGACGGTGGTGCTCTTACCCAAGTGCTGCGCCTGCTGCAAGAGCAAGCGGCAGAGCTGGCGGCACTCCGAGCTCAGCAAGCGACGCAGTTATCGCAACAGGCGACGCTTGTTGAAGAAACTGTGCGACTTGCTTTGGAGCGCGCGGAATCTACGGCTGAAGCGAGGCGTGCTACGGAGCGCGCTGAGCAACGGCGGCAGGCGGAGGCAACCACGGAAGCTGCACGCGCCTGCCAAGCTGCGGCCCAACGCGACGCCGAGGCCAGGCAGGCTGCCGACGAGGAGGCCGCTGCCGAGGAAGCGCGGCGACATGAGGCGCTGCGTGACCAACGCGGACACTTCGACGAAGAGCGCAGTGGGACAGGTCCACTACGCAACGTTGAGCCCAGTCAGCCACGCGTCGGACCAAGCGGTCAACGGCGGGGCGACGGGGAAATGGCGCAGGATGACGAGCTGCAGCCGAACGTCGGTCGGGTAGGCACCCGGTCGACTGCCGACGCATCTTATACGCTGGGGGGGAACCTACGGGCACCCAACCAAGGCACGTTATCGTGGCGCGGCGGGTATGGTGCAGCCCCCAGGGGGGGAGCATCAGGTGGCTTGTTTAGCACAGGTCGGCCACCCATGACGGCGGCAGCAACGCCGTTGGGTGGCACCGCAGGGCGGCCCAGGCTTGGCGGCACTCGGTCAGACTTCGGCTGGGGCCAAGTCGATCGGGAGGTAGCCAGCATACCATGGGGTGAGGGCGACGACGTCCAGCGACCCCACCGCATGCCGTACGGCGTGCATGGCGAATCCACTCGTGTGCCATCGCTGCCCAAGGTGGAGCTTCGCGAGAAGTTCACCTCAGCAGGCACGGGTGCGACTTTAGAGGAAGCCTATGAGCTCTTCCGAGCTCATTGTAACACTTATCGTTATGCCTCGGGGTATCCTCTTCGCCATGAGATGGTGATGGATTTTATTCACCTTTTTTTCCATGACCTGACCAAGAAGAAGGTCCAGGTTTTGGTCCAGCATTACCGAGCGCTCGTGGACCGATGTCATCGCACGGACATATGGTTTGCGCTCACGGACATGGGCACACCGGATCTCGACTCGATCATCTTCGATGTCGACCCGGCAGAGCAGCTGTGGCAGCAACTGCGGCTGGAGTACCCAGTTGAGCACGTCAAGGCCATCGCGGAATGGAATGGAGCGTTCACCGTCGCCGAGGGTGAGGATCCGGCTTTCTCCCTTGACCGGCTTCTCGCGTTTGCGGGCAAAGTGCCTGATTATACGCAGACCAAGGCTTGCCGGTTATGGCGGAGTGCAGTGCCCCTGCTGGCCATCGATCTTCCGGAGCCGCCCGGTGGGGAGTGGACTTTGGTGACTCTCTGTGCAGCATTCAAGCGGCTGCTCAGGAAGCGTGCGGAAGGCGAGAAGGGTATCTCGTCTGAGCTGGCTGAGATGCGCAAGAAGATGGCTGAGATGGAGAAGGCCATCGCGGTCAAGGGTGGCCAGCGGCTGCCTGGTGCGGGGCGCGGTGAATATGTCGGCACTCAGGGTGGTGGCAACGCCGGTCACGGGGGCAGCGGCGGTGGCGGTCAGGGTGGCAGCGGCGGTGGCGGTCAGGGTGGCAGTGGCGGTGTCAGTCGTGGTGGCGGCGGCAGTGGCTACGGTGGTCGGGGTCGCGGTGGTGGTCGAGGCGGAGGCGGTCGTCCGCCGTCATCGGATGGGACTCAGGAGGCGCAGGGCGTGCAAGGCGCGCTGGGCGCACCCACCCCGTCACGCGGTAAATGTTACCTTTGCGACAAGGATGGGCACCTTAGTCGCGAGTGTCCAAGCCGCTGCACGAAGCCGCATGGGGCAGACACGAAGTGGCACCTGATGAACAAGTGTCCAGCCGCGGGCATCAAGACGGTCCACTTCGCCGAGATGGCGGGCAAGACCGACTCGATGGAAGCCCAGGTGGCTGCCATCAAGCATGGTGAGGAGGCGACGGCGCCCCCCAACCAATTCGCGACGGTGTACCGGGAGGACCCATTCTGGGCGCCCATGCCGGGTGACGTCGAGATCAACGCTGCGGAGGCTACCAAAGGCAAGCAGGCACGCAGCCCGCTTTCTTTTCAGCAGGCACCCATGTTGCCTGCCGGGCAGTTGCCCGCGTCCTTTTCCATGCCGCTGGCTGGGGTGCAATCTGCTTTTGAGCATGCGAACCCTGCTGGGCTGGAGCAGCGTAGGCGATTGGCGCCTGTGTACCCAATGCCGTTCATTGTGGACGTACCCATGTTTTCAGCACGGCAGGTGGTCGACACCTTCGGGCAGAAGGGGGTTGAGTGGCTGGGGTCGGTTGTGTCCGAGATCCAGTTGTTCGCAGATGGGCATGATGTGCGCACCTTGCGCAATTCTGAGTCCGTCACCTACGGGCGTCAGCCGGTAGAAGCCGCAGTGCCCGTGGTGCAAGCGGGAGTGGTCAGCACAAGTAGCCAGCAGCGCACTAGTGCAGTTCCCCAGGTTCCCACGGTGGTTCCATACCCCAATGGTGAGCCGTCCATAGCGTTCCAAGCAGTTGGAGCCTGTGGAGATGTATGGAGCGACATGGTGACATGTCCGTTGGTTGGCGCAGTCAAGCTTGATAGCGGTGCTCAGCCGCTAGTCATCAGCACAGACTTGGCCACCATGCTGAACCTGACCTACGAGAACGGTGGCTTAGTAGAAAGCCCCGTGTCTGTGTCAGGTTGGCAGGGTCCGGCTAGTAAGCCGTACGCTATGACGGCGGTTAAAGTCAACGTGATTTTCAATCCGTTGCGCGCCTCTAGCATGACCACCGTGTCCGCGTATGCGCTGGTGGTCAACAAGTGTGGATATTCCGCACTACTCGGGGTGGATGTCCTTGCTCGCGCCATGGTTCAGGTGGACTATAGGGCGGAGGAGGCATCTTACATCCCTGATTGGGATGGGGCTGGCCTGAAGCGGGCCAGTGTGCCGGTCTCATGCTTCAGTTCTTCAGCCGGGGCTGCACGCCTCAACCCTTCGCGGCTGCGGGCGTGGTGGAGGTCAGCATGGTGGAGGTACGGGCGGCGGGCTCATCGGCGTGGGACAAGCATCGGACGGTGCTGCCTCAGCCAACGGCGAGCATTGCCAAGATGCGCACGCAGTGGTCGCTGGATGCTGTGACGTCCACGCGGCAGCTGGCTATGCGCAAGCGGGTGACTGAAGCCGTCATCACCATTCCTCAGATGGCCAGCCATGGCCTCACTTTGGTGCAACCGGGTGTCTCGGAGGCCCAAGGTAATTTTTCTGCTGCAATCTTACCGCAGGCCCCTGATTTTGCCAAGGGTGCGGTAGTGTTGGAACTGTTTGCGGGGATCGGAGGGGGCATTGCAGGCTTTTTGGCCGCAGGCGGCGTGTGCCGTAAACTCATCGCGGTAGAGCCATCGCACAAGGCGCGTCAGGTGTACTTCAGTCACTGTGGCGTGTTGTCGCGAGAGTATCCCGCGCAGTTTCCGCCATCAGCATGGCGTGACCCGTTTGGGGAATGTCCTCAAGATATCCGAGCCATCGGTGAGGTGCAGGTGCAGCAGTTGTTGCGCAGGCATCATGCCATCGACTTGGTAATTGCGGGTTGGGAGTGCCAGGGCCTGAGCCAGGCAGGGCAAGGGCGGGGGCTAGCCGATCCGCGTAGCGCGCTGTTCTGGGAACTGTTGCGTGTGGTGGGACTGTTGCAGTCGCGTCAGCCCCATCCGCCTGCGTATCTGTTTGAGAACGTTGTGGCGGGTGACAGCCCACATCAGGCGGTGCGGGAGGACTGGGCTACAATCGTGGCACTCCTGGGGGAGCCCATCGTGTGTGACAACGCAGGGCTGGGTGGGCTCACGCATCGTTTGCGTGCCTATTGGACCAACGTGGCGTGTGCGACCGGTGTGCAGGCGGTCTTGGGGCCGTCGCAAGGCAGCATCCGAGTGTGTCTGCGGAGGTAGCATTGCCTTCCCACCTAGTCACGCAGAAGGTGGATAGCGAGGATCGCCCACCGTATGCACGCGTCAACCGGGTCGGGAGCCCCATGTGTGCACTGCCGACCCTGGTCAGTTACCAAGGGTCGACAGCATACCGTGATCGGGGTAAGGGTCTCGTTTGGGACACTACCACCGGTCTGTTGGTGCAGCCACCCGCAGAATTTCGTGAGGCCAGCATGGGTTTTCATGTCGGGGCCTCGGCGCTGCCGGGCGTGCTCGAGAGTGAGCGCTGGTCTTTGATAGGCCAGGCTATGTCGGTGTTGCAGGTCGGGTATGTGCTGCTTGCATCGGTTGCCGTGCGCCAGTCTGGGGGGGCGTCCCCAGCCAATCCGCCTCAGCAGGTTGAGGCGCGCGCAGCCAAACTGAAGCGCCCTGCAGCGACGGGGACTTCATCAGCATGGGGGTGGCGTCTGCGACAGGTGTGGACTATCATTCTCATGACCGCCCTGCTGACCAGCACCGTGCTGGCCGGCGAGCCCACGCTGCATCGGGTAATACACCGGCGGCACGCGAGGCTCCGGCGGTGGGTGTCACACCAGGTGTGGCAGCCTTTTCCTTGTTCCACGACGATGCGGCTAGGGCGCCGCATCTTGAGGCACATGCGGTAGCTGTGGGTGATCCCGCGGATACGCACCCCTGGGCTATTGGCGAACACCTTTCTGATGCGCAGCGCTCAGCCATGCTAAAGTGGCTAGGCACTGCAAGGGGGGCCTTCGCTTTCACAAGTGATGAACTGGGGTGTTTCAATGGTGGGACCATGCGTGTTCCATTGGACACTGACACTCCTTTGTTCCGACGCCAGCATCGCCTGAGTCAGGCCGAGTTGGATTTTGTAGCCGAGCAATGCAAGGAGTTAGAGGATGCCGGTATCATCAGGCAATCTTCCTCCAGCTATGCTGCTGCCGTTGTCGTTGCGCCCAAGAAGGACGCTATCACCGGGGCATGGACGGGTATGCGCATGGCCACCGATCTGCGGTTGCTGAATGCACACACACCCGTGGACCGTTACCCCATGCCACGTGTGGATGATGTCCTGGATAAGATATCTCCTCATGTGAAGTTTGTGTCCTCGCTGGACCTGCGTAGCGGCTTTCATCAGATCGCAGTTGCGCCGGAGGATCAGCGGAAGCTTGCATTCTGGGGGGCGGCAATTTGTATGAGTGGGTGCGCATGCCCTTTGGGCACCGCAACGCTAGTGCTGTTTTCCAACGAGCTATGGACAAAGTGCTTGCAGGTCTTCCTTTCGCCGCTTGTTACATTGATGATGTAATCGTCTTTAGCGCGACATTTGAGGAGCACCTGGCGCACTTGGAGCAGGTTCGCTTGGCTCTCGAGGAGCATAATATGCGGCTGCACCCTGAGAAGTGCAAGTTCGCCCAGCGGACCCTCTCATTCCTTGGTCATCAGATTGTGCCGGGTGGCCGGACGCCTGATGCCGCCAAGGTCGAATCCATTGCGCAGGCCGCCGTACCCACGGATGTCTCAGGGGTGCGGGCGTATTTGGGTTTGGCTGGCTATTACCGAGGTTACATTGAGAACTTCAGCAGCAAGGTGAAGCCCTTGACCGAGTTACTCAAGAAGGGGTGCGTGTGGGCGTGGGGTCCCGCACAGCAACGCGCCATCGAGACAATCAAGCAGGAGCTCACGTCGGCACCGATTCTGCGCGCCCCTGACTATGCTTTGCCATTTGTGTTATATACCGACTGGTCCAAGGTAGGACTGGGTGCGGTCTTGGCGCAAAAGGATGGTGATGGGCGCGAGCACGTTATTGCTTATGCTAGTCGCAGCAACAACCCAGCGGAGAGCCGGTATTCTTCCTATGAGGGGGAGGCACTGGCTGTGGTGTGGGCCATCAAGCACTTTCGCCCGTATTTATTTGGGCGCGTGTTTACTCTGGTGACAGACCACCAGCCGCTTCAGTGGCTAATGACCAACACCAACCTGACGGGTAAGCTCGCCCGATGGGCCATGATTATCCAGGAGTACCACATGACCATTGTGCATCGGGCCGGCAAGGACCATGTCAACGCCGATGTGCTATCCCGATACGCCATGCCTACCACTGTTGACCACACTGGAGCCCGGGCCATGGGTGCCGAGGGCTCGTCTGGTTCTGTGGTCTTTGTGAACGCTGCTGGGTATGCGGCCGACGATGAGGAGGAGGCGTGGTGGCGCAGTGTCGAGTACTCTGTGGCGGACTTCGGCATCAGCGACGACCCGGTGCGGCCGTCGCCATTCACGCCATCCAAAGCTGTGTGCGCTATGGAAGAGGGTAGGTCTCTGTCCTTTGACATTGATCCTTCTCTGCAGCAGCTGATCGCTGTGCAGGCTCTCTTAGCGCGTAGCTCTCTTGCTGATTGCTACACCGCTGATATCTGGCTAGATGGTCGAGTGTTGGAGCAAGTGCAGGGTGCTGTCTTGACTCCTACTCCAGTCGATTGGACTCCTGCTCAGAAGGCGACGGAGTTGAACAGGGTGCAGCACAGGGCTGCAACCTATGGTTGGGAAGATGGGGTTTTGTACAAGCTGTTGGGCAAGCGTAGGGTGGTCGTCCCACCGCCTGACAAGCGCGTTGCTATAGTGCAGGCGTACCACGAGCGGTATGGTCACTTGGGTGGCAATCGCACGCTCAGCCTCGTACGGACCAGCTATTGGTGGAATAACATGCGACACACGGTGGCCCAGGTAGTGGCCAGCTGTGTCCCGTGTGCTCGAACCAAGGCTAACTTTAGCGCAGATCATGGTGCCAAGGAGCTGATGTCGCTTCCCATCAAGGGCTTGTTTTATCGCTGGCACGTCGATCTGTGCGGGCCGTTTCAGGAGAGCCCTGACGGCAACCTCTATGTCATGGTATGCGTGGAGAGCTTTAGCAAATGGGTTGAGTTGATCCCCATTGCTGACAAGCATGCCGCTACCACAGCGAAGCATTTTGCGGACATCATACCAGGTTTGGGGCTCCCGCGGAGGTAGTCACGGACCAGGGTGGTGAGTTCAGGGGTGAGTTCCAGGAGTTGCTGGATGGATGTCTTATTGATCACCGTCGCACTTCTCGGGAGCATCCTCAGGCCAATGGTTTGGCTGAGAGATTGGTGCAGACCGTCAAGCAGGCGCTGCGCAAGTGGAGCCTGCAGGTGCCGGAGTCGGCCAGGTGGGATCGCGAGTTGGCATGGATTGCCATGGGTTATCGCATGTCTCCCCAGGAGTCTCTCGCTACCTTCTCCCCGTATTTCCTTCTGTTCGGGCGTAATCCTCTTTTGCCTACGGAGGCACAGGTTGCGCACCCCGAACCCATGGCCTTCGACAACGCTCAGCAATTTTTGGTTGAGGTGCTGGCCAGGGCAGAGACTTTTAAGAAGGTCATGCCCATCGCGATGAACAACTTGTTCATTGCTCAGCACAGGGACTCCCTGCGTTACGCTCAGCGCCGGGGGGGCGCATACATGGCTCGCCAGCTGCGGTTTAGGCCAGGGCAGTATGTTTTCCTGCGCACTCAGCTGAAGCACACTTTGGATGTGGAGGCGGGGCCCACCATTTTGCGCATTGTGGCTATCAAACCATCGGGAGTGGCAATTTTGGAGGGCGCCGACGGGAGCCGTACGACTGACAACCTCAGCAATCTCAGTCCCTGCTCGCTGCCCAATTTGGTCCACGACCTCCAACCGCACACGTCTCGCCGAGTCAAGGACGCCCAGTGTCAGGTTTGTCACCGGGTCGATCAGGCGGAGTCCATGTTATTGTGTGATCAGTGTAACTGTGGTTGGCACATGCAGTGCTTGCAGCCAGTGGTCACCAGCATTCCGGAGGGGGATTGGTTTTGTCCAGTGTGCACCGCTGCGCAGTTTACCTCCCGCAGCTTGACTGCGGTCACCGCTGCCCTTGTCTTGGTACGATCGCTGTCTTCGTGATGGGGCCGGTCGCCAGCGAGGGGGGGAATCATGGGACAGGTCCTCGCCCACCCCACAGGGCATGCAGTTAAGGCAGGCACGTCAGCTCAGCTCATTTGGGTTTTACCAAATTAAGCTGAGTGGCCAGCCGCCATGGTGGCGCCGGAGATTGTGGCACGCAGACGCGACAGCTGTCACGGACGCGAGCTATGTCATCCGGGCGGCGCCCACTATGCACAAGACCGGTGACGTGCGCAAGGAATTTGTTTTCTACGCATTTTCGACAAAGGCTAGTGACCGGGGGGGACACTAGCACTTGCAGCATAAGAGCGGACGAAAGTGTACGTGCAGCGCGCCGGGCCAGGCACAGCTGGGCGCGCAGCACTGACTTGAGCGGACGGCAGCACAAGTGCGCAGCGTCGAGAGGATCATACGCGTGTTAGTGGACAGCTGGAGCTGAAGCTGGACTGCTGGACTTCAACAGCGCCGAGGCTATTGACAGGCCAGGTGTCTTTGTGGTGTAGAATAGCGGGTCAACGTTATGAGGACTGGACAGAAAATGGAAAAGGACAATTTGCGGTGCGGAGCCAGATCGCTGGAATGAATGCGAAATCGCTGGCAGCCCTACAAAGGGATTTCTTCTAGAAAGGAACGATTAGACGCAATGTTTGCTGGGCCACTCACACGCAAGGTGTGAGCGTGCAGATTGTCTGAAGGATATTATGCTTCGACCTTGCTGGACGTGACTCAATGTCGGACATTCCCAGGGACAGAAATGCCGGAGCCTCTAGGAGATGAGATCGGCAACAGGGTAGCAATTTAGATTTGTCGGGATGCCTTCCTGCTTTTGTTGGCATGTGTGGTAGAAAGCCAGGACGGCAACTGGAATGCGGTTTCTATTTGCATGGTTCAGGCAGCAAGATAGTTTTGGCATTCCTGGCTGGACTGACAAGTGTGGCGTGTGTCATGCGTGTGGCATGCATGACGAATGGTTTGGTTCATAGTCGAAGAGGACTCTCACGCAGCGTGTAGTCTCTTCGAGTCTCTCGTTAGTGGCCTTCGTGTTTCTCCCTTTCCTTGGGAGCAAGGCCGGTAGCATGTCATGGAGCGCTGCCTAACTGCGGGCTCGTGAGCATGGAGTGCATCGATATTGAGACTATCAACGTGTTGTAATTGTATTAACTTTCTCAATAAATTCCGCATGTGCGGCTTCATCATCAGACTGTGCAAAGTGTGTGTTGTGAAAGCATTGTTCTATAGCAGGGGAGGCAAAAGCACCCTCTTGCACCATCATATTGTCGCAATTAGAGTAGTTGGAGCGTCTAGCTAACGCCCCAGCAAGGATATTCAAACGCGGCACGCGACGGTACACAAGGGGATCAAGAAGGTGGTCATCAGGCACGAGGGACAGTTCCTTGTCCTCGGCTGAGAGCCCTCTTTTCATTAATCATGGGACAGGTCCTCGCCCACCCCACAGGGCATGCAGTTAAGGCAGGCACGTCAGCTCAGCTCATTTGGGTTTTACCAAATTAAGCTGAGTGGCCAGCCGCCATGGTGGCGCCGGAGATTGTGGCACGCAGACGCGACAAGCATTGTGTCCCGCAAAATGCACACTGCCTCCTTTCTAACAAGCACGAGCCACTTTCTTTAGGAGACAGGTGCCAGCTCGTCAGTGTCTGGGGAAAATGATGCCGCTGCTTAGGAAGACCGCGTGAATTTCCTCGAACACAACTGTCTATAAAGCAAAAGAAATTTCAGAGAAGCATGGAAATAAAAGCATTACGCCTTCCCGACAGGTTGTGGGCCAGGCGCTGCAGCAAGCCCTGAGCCACGTCACAGACGAACTTGCTAAAAAACATCCAGGAATCCAGCGATGCAGCGCCAGGACCCGCAACTTCATGGCTGCATCTGGCCGGAAAGAAGGCAAAAAGCTTACGCTCAACGAGCTAAGAAAGCAGGAAAGCGCTATCTTAGGACGTTTAATACAAGAACGTACCATAACGGGCATTTATTCGTGCCCAGGCGCACAAGAAAGGCCACCCTTTCATGGAGAGGTCGGGCGCGCATCGCGCAGGCCTAATGTTATCTTACCGCAAAATGACGGGAAAGGTAAAGATAGCAGCGGGAATTTTTACGGCTTTAGAAACATAATTAAACTAGCTTCCATTAGGACCATCAAAACTGGCAACAATCGACAATCACACCTGCAGGCATCCATTATACTTTATTCATCCCGACAGAAATTCAGGCCGGACCCCCCCTGCCCATGGTAAAGAAAAAGAGCCCGCGACATTATAGATCGCAACTATCCCACCATAAATTAGAATCGGTAACTAATTTTCTCCAAGAATCGAGCATTTTTTCTGCTTTCCGCGAGCCAGATTTGTCACGTTTCGTCTAAAAGCAGTCTCCATGGCCACTTCCGCAAGGGGTGCGCGCACCGTGCACCCACTTTTCACGGTACGGAGGGTACCGCGGAATTTTTTTGGCGCGGAAAATATTCGCCGCGCCGAGTCCCCGGCAGGGCCCACATCAGTCGGTATTCACCCATGGTCTGTGCGGGCAAGATGGCCGGCAATTGCATGGCAAAGAGGAGGCGGCGGAGTCGGATGGTATTATGGGTGACAAGAGGGAGCTCGCAGTAGAGCTCGGCCCGGGTGCGGCGTTCTTGGTAGCGGACGCCGAGGATATGACGGAGCATTCGAGTGTCACGGTGCCATCAAGCTGCTGGCTCAGCGCCTGGTCCAGGGTCCACGCCTCGCAGCCATAAAGGAGGATGCTGAGGACAAGGGCCTTGAACAGAATGCGCTTGCGTCGCTCACTCAGGTAGCGGCATGGGTCCAGAACCTGTCGAGGCGGCAAAGGGCCGGGCCCAGGCCTGGCCAATGCGGGTGTTGATGTCGTCGGCCGTGGAGGGAAGCCAACTACCAAGGATCGAGCTTGAAGCGAGTCGCCGCGGGGGGACGGGGCTGCCGTCCAGCAATTAAGAGGAGGGTGGGTGGGGCTATCCCAGTGCAGGGAAGCCGATGGCCATGACCTCCGTTTTCTTGCTGATCATAAGCCCCACCGCCCGTGCTTCCAGTGATAAGCTGTCTAGCCAGAGTTGGGCTGACTCCGGGGTTTCCACGAGTGTCGTGTCATCAGCGTAGATCAGATCGCTCAGGCGGTAGGGTGGGTCAACCCCGCCGCGTATAGCTGGCGTACTCCGTGACCTCGATCCCCGGCGGGCGCCCCTCCACCCGGGCGAAGCGGGCTTGTGCACGCCACATAATATAGTCCACCATAATGATGAATAGATATGGGGAGAGGACCGCCTCTGTGACCTATAGCTCGCGAGAGGTGAAAGGAGGCATGTCTGACGGGTCGCCAAGCGGGCCGATCAGTGGGGGGACTAGGTAGTCCGCCGCTGACCTACTACAGTAAGGCGGGGCCGGGGGCCCGGCGGGGCCGCCGACCAGGGCAGCCGGGCGGGCGGCGGCAGCTGGGATGAGCAGGGCCGGGCCCGCGGGGGCGGCGCAGCTGTCCCCACGACCTCGGCCGTGGCCGCGGCCCAGGTACGAAGCCGCTTGGCGGGGGCGCCAGGAACGTCGTGGCGGTGGGGCCGGCCGAGGCCGTCCGGGTGCCCGAGGCGCTTGTACCAGAACCATGCAGGCCCCCTTGCCGTCGTGCTTCTGCTGGCAGCTGCGCAGGTCCTTGACCATCTGCTGAGCGTCTGCCTTCTCAGCCTGCTCGTAGGCGACCCGCAGAGCCGCTTGCAGCCCCGGTTTGGCGGTCGGGTCCCTGTTGCGGCGGAGCATCTGCCTAGCGGCGACCACTGTCGGTGCGTGGCGGTGGACAGCACTGGCTGTCGTCGCGGAGGCAAGGAGGGGAGGGTGCGGGCAGCCAGACGGTACTTGGCAGCGATACCGCGGAGGATATCACTGAAATATCACCCGGCGGCGGAATGGCGTGTAACTGCTGGCGACTGCCCCTGGCGTCGAAGACTGCCAGGAAGTTGTCCCGGTGCGATGTCATAGCGGCCTGCTCCTCTGCTGACATCTTGTCAGCATCCTTCAGTACAATCCGGAGCACCTTGAGATCTGGCTGAGGCGCCAGTTGTCGCGACGGTTTCACACCAGGGAACCGCAATCTGATGCGGGCGAGCACGAGACGGTGATCAGATTCCACCGTGCTGACAGACACAACGGTCCGAGCCCCGCCAAAAACGACTATCTCATTCCGTCCTAGCCACCAAATTGGCGCGAGATCCCGAAAATCTGGTGGGCGGGAAGGTGACGACGAGGCAAAAAGTCACGCAGCACCCATTTTGGCCGTGAAAATCCTAGCGACCGTCCTGAGAACACATTACGGACAGCGAATTCATTTTGAGCCTTCATAACTCATCTACTTCACGTAGATATTTTTTTATCCTAAAGAAATCGGCCCATTTTTTCAGGAAAACAGAAAAAGGGCGGGCATTTTCGCGAGATCGGGTCAGGTCCGCTGCATTTTGCAGTGGACCCCCAAAAAGTCACACTTGAAACTTATCGAAAACGGCGACAGTGTATAGCTCGAGGTAAGCCGCTCGCACGATTTTATGACTAATTCAAAAATTTTTGACCGAAAAACTTTTTGATAAAACGACCGCCATTGTAAATGCCTCGTTGCCGCAGCAGTTGGAACTGCATGCCAGGAGGGTGCGTGCGGGGCTGATCATGGCAACGCACGTAAAAATATGCCACTCCCTCGTTTCTTTCATTTTTGGCATCCCATTTGCGCAGGGTGCTTCAACAACTTCTAGAGCGAAGCCCAGCCTGATTTTTTGCTGGCTCTGTAGTGTAGACCTGCGCTCATCACTGAATAGGCACCTCATGCAAATGGCACCTCCTGACGTGGGCCGGGCCCAGTGATGTTAGACGCCGCAAGGCCCGCACCTTCAAAGAACAGCTATAGTAGAGGACATGGGGGGCCTATAGGCCTCTCCGTGATTTGGAAGAAGATGATGGACAAGGCCAAGTGGGCCCAGGTCATAGAGGACAACGAGCCCCCCCCAGTGGGGAAGCGCCCGCGTGTGCAATCCCGTGGGAGGCACGCCAGACAGCTCCCCTATAGGGCAGCGTGCGGCTGTCTAGATAGATGTTGTAGTTGCTGTTAGATATAGATGTAGTAGGTAGCTGATGTAGATAGATTAGACCGGTAGGACTGTTTGCACCCATCCATCCATCCATCCATCGGGGTTAATGCTCCGTGACTCCCCAACGGGAGCACGAGTCTAATTAATTAATTAATTAATCGATCACTGAATATCGCCTGCGATCGTTGCGAAATGAAGCATGAATACGCCTTGCGCTGGTTGAGTCGACGCTGTACAGTGGAACCTGCTTTTTCGGCATCCCGATCCAAGGTAGGGTGAAGCCAGCCCCGTTCGCCATCCAGATTTTCTGCCTGTCTCTTTCCCCCAGGCTCGTGAAAGCGCCTCGTTCATGTTACGCCGGACTCCTCGTCAAGCATCGCTGCTCGAGAGGGAGATGTAAGCCATGGCCAGCCTCCCCAAACAGCGTGATGTGCGCCTGTTCATTCTTCCAAGTGTAATTCATGGCGTAGGAAGCTGAGCCTGAAGGCAACAAACAGAAGGTACATGTCCTGTATTCAACAGTCAGCACATATAGGTGTGTTGATGTGCAACCCTGGAGCTTATCCAGCTTTAACAGGCCATACAACACGCAGTGCTGGGGCTCCACTTTAGCGGACTGTTGGTAAGTATTTCAACCTCTTTCCTTGGCCAGATTATAATGCACCATGTTTATCAATGATGGGCGGCGTGTTCTGATCTGGGGCTGGGAGGCACGAAGAAACCAGGGGGGAGCCCAGGTACAGTATGTGAAGTGCGCAGATGCTGTTGCTGCCTTGGGAAACCCAGGATCATTGCCCTTGTTACATTCAGATATGTTGAAGCAGGCTGAGCTGTACATGGAAGAAGGCTGAACTATACATGGTGGAAGGGGGCTGATTTGTCTTTGATATGGTTGCTGCCTATGATGATGAATATTGTTGCGGGCACAACAGAGTGCACAATGGGCTTACAGCATTGCGTTAGAGGCATGAATCTCACCAGGACACCTTCTACGGGCTCACAACAACATCACAATAACGATTACCAAAGTGCTTGCTGCCACACCACTGCCACATCACTCCCCACCACCCCAACACACCTACAGTACCAACCCGCGGTAACGCAACTAGTTACGCAACAATGGTACTTTCCACGGCGACCGATCGAATGTTTGTTGCGTAACTACCAAGGACCGATACGGCCCAAAGTGGTGGCGAATTTCGTACTTGAAGTTCCGCACGAGACAGACTGACTGACTTGTTACGAGCTGACCACCGGCCCAACACGTAATGTACCTACAGAAGTACAGAACGTAAAAGGGGCCTGGCTGTGTAGTGTATACGTGCGAAGGTGGCCATGGCGGTGCGCGTTCCATGAAAACTTGCCTAATTTGTCGGCCGAAATGCAAAAAAGTTATGGAGATCGATGCTGTATGAAAGATACTCCAAAAGATGTTTTGTTGACGAAATATGCATTAGGTATGAAAGACCGCTGCCCTTCTTTAACCCACGGTTGCGAGGGGGTCTGATTCGCAAATCTGGCCGCGATGAATATATTAGATTGGCTTCTTGCCAGAGTGATAGCCAAGATTCCTGGTATTGAACGACGCAGAAGGGAGGGGTTTAAAGTGAGGAAATAGGAATCAAGCGAATTAGCTTTGATTTGTGGCCATTTCCGGTTTCCTTCGGAGGTAAAGTAAGCAGGCCTGCGCGAAGCGCATTCCAGCCTGCCATGGTTAACTCGCTTTCCTCGCGTGCCAGGCAGGTAATCAGGCCTGCTGCGGAAGGCTCTTTTTCTGCACCTCATCTACCAATCTGTTTGCGCTTGAACAGTCCGTTATGGCTTGGTTTTAGCGTCATCTCCGGGATGTTCTTACCGTTTTGTTCGCCGTTTTGTTTCCTCGCCAAATTTCCCGCAGCTTTTGCTATTTTGACTAACGTTTCCGGTGGCGTGCTTGTAAGATTGTCGAGAACTGGCCAGGAAGACATTGATTTTGCTGCACGTGCTTCATTTATTTTTTAAAGTTTGTATTAGAGAGTCTATATTGCGTAGTCAGGAAACCGACCTGACCTGCCTGGTGGCGGCGTCCTTGTTCCAAGAAGCGTGCAAAAGACTGGTCAGTTTCTAGGCGTTATTGCTGTTATTAACGGCATTGCTACATTTTAATCAGATTTTACTTTTCTCAGCATGCCATCTGCAAATTTTGTGGTCCATGCCTTACATGCATTCAGGCGTGCTGAATGCCTTGTAATCCATAAGCCCCGTGCTTTGTGGATGGTGGTTGGACATTACTGTAGGAGGTGATGGCGTATGTGCGTGGATGGTGCTTGAATGGTGGGGGGCTGCAGCAATGCGTGTGTGGATGGTGGTTGGATGGCGAGGGATTGCTGCCATGCATGCACTAATGGTTGTTTGATGGTGGTGGGCTGCAGCCATGTGTGCGTGGATGATGGTTGGATGGTGGGGGGTTGCAGCCATGTGTTGTGCGTGGATGGTGGTTGGATTGTGGGGGGTTCAGCCATGCATGCGTGGATGGTGGTTGGATGGTGAGGTTTTGCTGCCATGCATGCGTGCCGATGGTGGTTTGATGGTGGGGGGTTGCAGCCATGTGTGCGTGGATGGTGGTTGGAAGATGGGGGGTTGCAGCCATGTGTGCGTGGATGGTGGTTGGATGGTGGGGGGTGCAGCCATGCATGCGTGGATGGTGGTTGGATGGTGGGGGGATGCTGCCATGCATGCATTAATGGTTGTTTGATGGTGGTGGGCTGCAGCCATGTGTGCGTGGATGATGGTTTGATAGTGGGGGGTTGCAGCCATGCGTGCGTGGATGGTAGTTGGATGATGGGGGTGTAGGGAGTCCTTGATGGTGGGGATGTAGGGACTTCTTGATACTTCTAAGTCATGGATTATAATTAATGGATTAAAGTAAGCTTGATGAGACGAAATTTAGTTCAATTGACAATTGACAATTGACAATTGAATTGACAATTCAATTGACAATTCAATTGACAATTCAATTGACAATTCAATTGACAACTCAATTGACAATTCAATTGACAACTCAATTGACAGTTCAATTGACAATTCAATTCAATCAATTCAATTCAATTCAATTCAATTCAATTCAATTCAATTCAATTCAATTCAATTCAATTCAATTCAATTCAATTCAATTCAATTCAATTCAATTCAATTCAATTCAATTCAATTCAATTCAATTCAATTCAATTCAATTCAATTCAATTCAATTCAATTCAATTCAATTCAATTCAATTCAATTCAATTCAATTCAATTCAATTCAATTCAATTCAAGTCAATTCAAGTCAGTTCAGTTCAATTCAATTCTATTCAATTTAAATAATTCAATTCAACTTCGCATAGTCTAGCCGTAAATTTCTTGGATCATGAACAATGGGCAGTTGCAACCACCATCCATGCACGCATGGCTGCACCCCCCACCATCCCACCACCATCCACGCATGCATGGCTGCAACCCCCCACCATCCCACCACCATCCATGCACACATGGCAGCAAATCCTCACCATCCAACCACTATTTATCCACGCACGCTAGCTGCAGCCCCCAACCATCCAACCATCACAACCCTAAACCCTAAACAGTTGTAAGCCCAGCTCAGCATCTTATAATCCTCCTCCTCCTGGCTAAACTGTTTATTTTGACATGACATGGCCAGCATACTGACTGGCACATTATGCCCATGGTTTGTCACCAAGATTTTCTATCACCCGTATAAGCTTGAAAGCACCCTTGAAGCAGCCCATGGCCAAACAATCACGCAATATGAACGTAGCAAAAGAATAAATAACATCTATGAATGTTATTCAACGCATTTAGCGTTAGAAACATGCACTACCACACCATGGTGTGGCATTTGCATGGTAAAAAAAGAGGGCTTTAGAGAGGGCCAGGCAACGGTCGAGAAAGATCATCAAGGCTGAAAAGTGACAACGCCTCACAAGATTAAATTCATTTACAAACGTCAGGAAACCATGGGGGAACGATAAACCAGCCATACCTTGCATGGCTAACGTTACCTTGGCCCAGGCAGTGCCCGCAAAAGCGGCACTTTGCGGCACACAAGCTGTGATGTGACAGGGTGGTCAAAATCGTCACATCTTTACTGCCGCTGCCTATATTCAACGACGATGCATGATAACAAGTAATTAAATAAACCTAGACACCCGCCGGGTTGCGCCGTAAAGCACTTGTAGTAATCAATTCCGTCGAACCTGCCTGATCGCAGTTTTTCCCAGCAAGAACACTGACGGCACGTGGTAAATCGCATCCCCGCGAGCTAAAAATTGATCCGAATCATATTTGGGACGTATAAGCTCTATTTCCTGAGTTTGGCCGGGAAATTCGTCCGCAAACGTACAGTAAATTGCAAGCACGGGTGCAAAGCCGCCATGGCTAAGTCGTGCATTTCCGAAACGCGCACGGTGCCAATTCACGCACTTCAGGTTGCACGGTGTGGTCGTGCGATTCTGAGAAGTGCGCACCCGGGGGGAAACCGGCCCCTTGCGCACTCCCTAGTTACGCACTCCCTAGTAAAGTCGATAGATTGCGTACCTACACCTTTGGAAATGGCATTGTTTTCTTTCAAACGCACACTCCAGGTTGCGCGCGGTGTGGTTGTGCGATTCTGAGAAGTGCGCACCCGGGGGGAAACCGGCCCCTTGCGCACTCCCTAGTTACGCACTCCCTAGTAAAGTCGATAGATTGCGTACCTACACCTTTGGAAATGGCATTGTTTTCTTTCAAACGCACACTCCAGGTTGCGCGCGGTGTGGTCGTGCGATTCTGAGAAGTGCGCACCCGGGGGAAAACCGGCCCCTTGAGCACGCAAGTCGGTAGATTGCGTACCTTGGGAGACGGCATTATTAGTACTTACATATGTGTCAGAGACGGTATTAGTACATAAGTGTCAGATGAGGGTACACATGTATCGGCTTCGTTGTGGATCACGCCACTAAAATGACTAAATACAGTAAGATAAGCTTACATACCAAGCGCCGACACTTAGCGTGTGGCATGGCAGTACATAGACCGAAGTGGAGCGTGACCCACAACGACGTTGTGGGTCACGCCACCACATAGATGTAGATACCAAGCGCCGACACGGCGTGTGGCAGTAGACCGAAGTGGAGCGTGACCCACAACGACGTTGTGGGTCACGCCACTAGCTACATACCAACGACACTTAGCGTGTGGCAGACTGGTAGTAGAGCATGTACCGGGCTGTTTCTACTACATAATACACCCGGCGTGTACACCTGTGTACACCCGTAGTGTACACCCGTGTGCACCCACTTACAGGCGGACTTGTGGATGATCAATTATATTTGTTCCTTTTAAAAATGATGATTTAATGTTTATAAATTGCAAGCTAAGATCAAGTGATGATGTATTGTAATTGTTGTACTATCTCCGACAGGACAACAGCTATCTATCAATGACCGACAGGACAAACAGCTATCTATCATCATTGATAGATAGCTGTTGTCCTGTCGTACGTACACGTGTATGTAGTATGTAATGCGTGCGCCGGACGAGGGTACACGCCGGTTCACGATGATCAAGTGTGAAAAATACGTACACCGCGCCCACAAATTTTTTGGTACATGCACGTTATCAAAGAGACAACCAGCGCAGGCCAGAAATCGGGAGAATCCGGACCATGGTAGCTCGAGCCTGCCGTTATCTTTTCCGCGTTTTCGAGTCGTTCAGGATGATGAAGATGAATGGTGATGGAAATGTGTATCCTTGTGCATTGAAATTATGGCTGGCTTACGTGTGGAGCGACGTTATGCACGTCCGATCCACGATTAGTACTTTACATATTAATGTGAGGATTTCGCACAAGCCATCGTCAATGATGCTATGCTTTCAGTACATATAAACAGTCCAAGCGAACACATTATATTTCATGAGCCTGTCGGGCAAAATTAATTTTGGCGTGTATGCCAAATTTTAACACGTCGATATGCCATGGCGGACCTGGTACTACGTACTGTACGTACCGGTGGCAGCCCTTACGCACCTTTCGTAAATACGAGGAAGCCAGACGTAATAACTGAGGATCGATCAATTTCAGACTTCTGACTTCCGCCGCATCCTTTTTAACCGCAACGCGTCAGTTCATTATTGGCCCCTACATCGAGGGTACCCCATGTTTGTTGCGTTTCTCCCTCGTTGCGGAACCGCAAAATCGGTGAGTGCCTTTTGCGGAACTGGCTATGGCGATTCTTCCTGACCCCGTATCTTTCTGTAGACATAAGCTTTTACGCAACGGAAGGTGGCGTTGGGTAGCCCTACACTTCCTTCATATAAATACGTCATTTAATTTTTTTTGATTAGTTGCGTAACTAGTTGCGTTACCGCGGGTTGGTACTGTACCACTGTTACGCCGTTGTTAGCAGTGCCACGATTGCATAGCAATACCAACATTCCTGTCGACCGTTAGCATGGAGGACCACCAGGTGCATCGTGTGCGCATACCCATGTGACAGATATTATAGACTCCCACCAGGAGCAACCTCCACCACTCATGAGTCTCACCTGTTGGTGTAACTGCTGGCAGTGTCCCTACAAGTCAGTATGGAATCTGCCATAAACGATAACGCCAGGCCCTGCACCATTGCTGCCACAATCTGCCATATTGACTTCGCCCATCGCAGCCTTGATCGTGATGTTTGCAGCCACAAGTTGTTCCTGCCGGCCCTCTTCATCTCTTCTATCGTAGCACCAGAAACTGGGGCCACATTTAGCAGCATCGGCAGCTGACATAGCTGGCACCTGGCACAACAGATAATGCCAGTAGTATCAAAGAAGGCACCCTACTGCTCACCATTGCTATCAATCACTGGCATGATCAATCTGTCACTACCACTTGCCAGCACCACAGAATATCATGACCTGGTGTGTTGCCACGGAAATCTGGATGGAGAGCTTTCACCACAAGCCCACCCCAATGGGTTGGTTTGCACACTACACCACTGTTGGCTGTACCGTGCCACCTGCCACATAAATTTCCCTTCCATCATGCAGCAGTAGCAACATAACCTCAAGGCTACTAGACCATATAACATCTATCTGCATAACCGATAGCCTTCATGATCGCTGCCTCGATCGTGCCACTGGCCATACTACTGCCATCGGCATTACTTTCTACCACATGTGCCACTCTCTTCTGCATCACTAGATCCCACTACTGCTGCCTAACCTGCCTGCTGCCAGCACATTCGCTGGCATCAGCTCATGGCATGCCCATGGCCACATCCTCCATCTGCCGTGCATAGCCCATGCTTCACTAGGATTGTTAGTCCAGGGTGTCTGCACAATGAACAACACATAAAAAAATGCCCATGCACCTTTAGAAGATTGTTTGGCATGCGAGCTAGCTGCATGGCTAGTTAATGTGCTAGAGATGTTAGATAGCTTAACTGCAAGCAAATGTAGTGTGCAGCCATGTTTGCTTCGAACCACTATTTGACTTACCAACTAGTTGCTCTCTCTCAACATGCCCCACCATTGGAATGTTGGTAGTTAACCCTTAAATTGTACTGAGTCCGTTTTCGTGGCGCCAGTTGACCTGGCGCCACTCTAACGGACTGAGTTTGTGCGCCTTGCAGGCGCCGCGCCAAAAATAATTTAACGGTCACACCTGGGGGGATCGAAAGATCTAGATCTCAGCTTTCCGTAGAGCACTTCAGACCGTACTTTGGACACTTGGCCAGGGAGTACTGATCTGGCAAACCCAGGGGGGTACCCTGGTCCTGGGGTACTTTCGGCAGGAAAAAAATCTGCGTTTTTTGCAAAAAGACGTGCACGACGACGAAACGACGTTTGACCTCGACAGACATGGCGTCGCCTACTGGCCAGCTGCTGGCCACATTTCGACTGAAACTTGGAATCAAGGTGGCATTGCCTCCGGCCTACTTCGGGGAGGCATGGGCAGTGCAGGAATTCGGTGTAAATCATGCGCGCCACCGCGTAGACGGCAGGGTAGCGGAGTTGGTACGCGGCCAAAACGTAGCATGGTGCAAGTTTCCCGGCGATCCATTAAGGTATAAGTTGACGAAAGACGAGATTTTTAAGTGGCTGAAGATAGGAGATGCCTCTAGGCCTGCGGAGGATGAGGTGGAGGAGGGAGGGGATGCAGGCGACGATGGGCAGGGGGCTGGGAGCGCAGATGACGACTCAGATGCCCCGGAGTCTTCATCGGAGCCCGACAGCGATGACGAGCAGGATAGCGAGGATATTTCCTCCTCCCCGCCCAAGAAACGTGCCAAGCGTCGTGCAGGCAACCCGAGGAAGACTCCTGCCATCGCGCCTGCTGCATGAGGAGGCGTCTGCAGCGGCTGCCCCCTCCGGATCAGCCCGACTCCGAGCCCAGCGACTCTTCTGATGACGACGACATCGTTCCCGAGCTTGTGGACAGCGATGCTGAGTCGGAAGATGCGGGGGATGATGCTCCGGATGGTGGCGACGATGGCGGGGATGAGTGGGTGTTCGGCACTGGCAAGCCGGATCCTGCAGAGCTGCCCCGAGTTCCGCATGGTGCGCCGTTTGACCGTGAGCGCAAGGCGATGTATCAGAACATCCCGGGTGTTCCTCACAGGTTTTCTCCTCTCGACTTGTTCCTGCTGTTTTGGCAGCCTGCCCTCGTGCTGGAGCGGATTGTGACCGAGACAAACCGCTATGCCGAGGAGAAGCAGCGCACGGCATCTGCTGGGGCACGGGAGTGGTCGCCTCTTTCCATGAACGAGCTGGGCAAGTGGCTTGGCATCCTCCTCAGTGACCATGTCACTCGTGGGCATGCCTGCCCGGGACGATTATTTTTCTGGCCAGCCACTCGGTGCTGCTCATGCTGCCAACCTGCAGAACGTGATGCCCTTGCGCCGCTTCCAGCAGATTACACGCTTCTTGCACTTCCGGGACTCTGCCCAGCGCCCCCCCAACACGCTGACACGCGATTGGCGACTGTACGTGGCAGTTCTTGTGGCTGCATGGAGGACATCTTGAACAAGGCATACAAGAGGTACTTCATCCCAGGCAGCGCAGCCGCCATCGACGAGAGAAGCATCGCGTGCAGGCACAAGTTGTGCCCGATCAGGTGCTTTAACCCAAGCAAGCCTGCCCCCTTCCACCTGAAGCAGTATTGCCTGAACGACTGGCCCAGCGGCTACCTCTACCATGCTAACACGTACGACAAGCTGCCCCAGGTCAACCACACCTTCCACGTGGTGAGTGAGCTCGCCAGCACGCTGCCACACGGGGTCCACATGGCCATGGACCGGTTCTACACCGGGCGTGAGGTGATTGAGACATGCCACCGCATGGGCCACCGCGTGGTGGGCACAGTGCTCCCCAACCGCCGTGGCATCCCCGTCGCCCAGGTCAAGGCCCGCATGCCCCGCAGGCCAGCCCAGGGGGACTACGCATGGGCTGTCAACAAGGATGGGCTGACCCTGTGCGCCTGGCAGGACCGCAAGCTCGTGTGGGTGCTGGGCAAGGGCATCCCCTTGGAGGAGGCGATGGTCAGCCGCCACGGTGGCCGTGACCAGCGCGTCATGGTGACTGCCCCGTCCCTCATCCCCGCGTATTGGAGCTGCTACATGGCGGTCGACAAGTTTGACCAGCTGGCCAGCAATTACGACCTGCAGAAGGCCCTCGTCTCGCGGGTGTGGTGGCACCGGGCCGCCACAGGGCACCTGGCCAACTCAGTCGTCAACGCCTACATCCTGCAGACTCTCACCCGCGCCAACCGCCCCGACTGCCTCTCCCACCTGGGGTTCCTCAGCTTGCTCGCACAGCAGCTAGTGAACAACCAGTGGCATGGCGCCCGGCTGGACATCGATCGCATCCTGGGGGACCACCAGCCTGGGCTGGACGGGCGGTTCAGCGGCACCCACCTCAGGCCCGAGCGCATCCCGTGGACGGAGTCGGCGCAGTGCGTGGTGTGCGCCACGATCCCCGAGCGCAAGCGCACCATTGCTTCTGGTGCAAGGACTGCAACCAGGCACTGTGTACGGGCACGTGCTGGAACGTGTTCCACGCAGGGCCAGTGGCTGGCCTCGACGACGACGACCGCCGCCAGCGTGCCATGCAGCCCCTGTCAGCCCGCAGCCCGGCTGGCCGCGCGTGGGCTGAGGCCAATGGCCGCACGACCCGCACG
This sequence comes from Mesostigma viride, assembly GCA_009746045.1. Lineage (NCBI taxonomy): Eukaryota > Viridiplantae > Streptophyta > Mesostigmatophyceae > Mesostigmatales > Mesostigmataceae > Mesostigma > Mesostigma viride. Next base: position 1,114,208 of record RPFO01000448.1, read on the forward strand.
CTGGCAGCTGGCACCCAGCTGACAGGGCCTCGTAGGAGGCAGTACCTGCGCACCCAGAGGCGCAATCCGGCGTAGTTTGGCATATATAGCCAGGTAGCCTTGACAGTTAGCTACACCCTTGGCTAGTCATGCGCTACCGCGCGCGCTAGTGCCATTTTGGCCCCTTGTGGCATGTTGGCATGTGTTATATGGCATGGTCTCTTGTTTTATCACCTGGGTATGGTGCATTATGCCCATTTGGGCATCCCTTGATGTTTTATGCCAACTGGAATAAATTTTTGTGTTGTTAAGCTACCATTTATACCCCTGCCAGCTGGCACCGTTATAACGGTGCCAGCTGGCTTCGGCCATTTGGTAGCTAGCGTTCACAGTTTTGTGACATGTCATGTTGCCAATGCATTTTTGGCATGCCTGTGAATATATTTAACTCCTCTCAAAGGGCCAGGGCCAGCAGATTTGAAGAAATGGTCCATCATGCATTATATGTGTCTCGAACCCCGTGGGCAGTGTACCCCCCTGAGGGGGGTGCTATTTTTAGCAGGTGTAGGGCATGGATATGTGACCAACCAAATTTCCTAAACATTATTTGATATAAAAGCATGCTTGGTTCCAAGGGTGGGCCAGAAAATGTTATTTGGCTAGTTACTCTCAGGCGCACAAAGATACCCAAACTCAGTCCGTTCTCGTGGTTCCAGTTATGACAGTTTAAGGGTTAATACTACTGATGTATCAAAGAGACAACTGTTCGTGTATTTCCATGATGAAGTGCATGCCACATGTATGGGTGGAGATAACCAAGTTGGAGTTCAACCTTAACTCAGCTCATACTGTTATGGGGTATGAACTTGTAAGGAAATATTATATGATGTTGGCTGCTGTCACGTGTCACTGTGACACGTCGTCATCTGTGGTGTGTCTGAGGTAATACTTGGCAATCATGTTCAGCATGCTCTATTTAAATCGCATTAAAAATTTCAGCTCTGTCTGAACTCATTTGCGCTGCCTGTGGTGCATTATATATCCAAATCTTATTATATATCTGTGGTTTATAGCTGGGCGTTTGCTTTGGTTTGAGTGATTTCACTCTGCTGTAAGTAATTATATTTTTATTATATATCCAAATTTTGCGCGAGAGTGACGCGTGACAGCAGAATCATGTAACTAGTTGGTGTTTAATCAAGGTGCAACTTTGCAGCCAGCCTGCAGATGTTGCAAGTAAAGTGTTTGCTCACTTCCAGGTTAATCTGAGCTCATTTGCATTGTTGGGTGCATTTAATGATCCATAAAATGCTCCAAATGACCGAATTTGTGACGGTTGACAGCATAATTTCTGGCCATCCCATCTCTATTAGGGGTGCAACTTGGTACTTGAGCTGCATATGTCATATTTAACGTGTCTGCCCATTTCCAGGTCAAAACGACATTAAAATTGTGTTGTTTGTGGAATTAATTATATGAATAAAACTGGCAATTTTGGCATTTTTTATGCTTTTGGACGTCACCATTCTGTGAGCACCAAGTGGCCAACCACCAAGGTGTGACTTGGCACAGTAAATCTGGGTACCATGGGGAAGCCAGCCACCAAGTTTGACCATCATCCGAATATTAGTGCAGCTAGGAGGAATAAGATGGGTGTTTTTTGGCACTTTCAGACCGTTGTGGAATCTTGCAGCACGCGAGCATCGACCACTGAGGGGCGCTGAGCCCGGCGTACGTACGCAGATATAGTCAAGGCACACCACCCGATCCGATGGCCCAAAAAAGATGGCAAGCTGCTCTGCGGGGCGTGCAAAAGAAGCATTGCAGGCAACCAGCGCAGATTCTGCCAGCAGATTCGCAAATAGAGCCGTGTTACCATTGGCTGTCGTGTTGGTTGCATGGGGATTACTGCATATGAGCGCGCCCCCAGTGCCAACTGGCAGCGTGGCGTTGGCGTCGAGCAGCATAACCAGGAAGTGCCGAGCTGGGATGTTGGCCTCCTCCTCCTTGAGGGCGCTGAAGAAGGCCTCATGTTCCGCCTGAGCTCGACCCGCATGTGGTGCATATCCCACGATAACGGTTAGCGTGTGGTGGGAATGGCCCTCAGTGGCCGAAAAAGTGGCCACTAGCACAGGCGGGGATCGCAGCACGATGGACCGGAGGTGTGCTGATGCTGCCGGTGAGCACAAGAGGCCCACACCACGTTGACCCGGCGCGTCGCCTCCGGCTCCACCATAATGGAACCGCCAGCCCGCACGAAGGTCGTCGACCAGAAGACCGTTGACCCCTTGCTGAGGGTCGACGGTGCGCCGGTGCTCCTGGACCTCGAGGACAGCGATCTTGTTGTCGGCGCACAAGGCGATCATCAGCTCGTCGACGCGGGGGCGTGCTGGGGTGCCGCCGCTCGTACATAGAAGGATCTGCAGGGAGCTTGCAATACCAAGAATGGGCCGTTGCCCTATATTAGCGGGGGGGTGGGGGTGGAGGTGGGGGTGGAGAAGGCCGGTAGTGCTGGAGGTGGGGGTGGGGGTGGAGGGGGTGGGGGGGAGGAGGGTGGCGATTGGGGTTACTGCTTGTCTTTCTTTCAGGGCGGATATGCGTCGTCTCTGTCCTGTCTGGGGTCGCCGGCGTGTCGACAGAGCTTCATCCCGCTCAAGGCGGGCCAGGAGGCATGTGAGGCTGGTAAATTGGCGGGAGGGTTGACCGTGGCGTGCCTGGCGACCTTGCATCCTGATCATGCTCGCACGGTGCGATATGAGGATGGAAAGGGGCTTGTTTATTAATAGGCTGTGCCCAAAGCCTATTGTACCGCGAGGCCGCGAGGGTGTGCCCGCTTACCGGGTGCCCTCGATCCATGTACCGGGGACGTGCGTTGACGACGACGATGCAGCTGGAGCGTGCTTGGGGTGGGGCTTGACAGTGCCGCTTAAGCTATTGTTAGGAACCTGCACAGCCGTGCGCTTCCCGTCTATGAAGAGAACGGGGGTGTCGTTGACAAGGCGGAGGTAGGTGCAAATGCCATCGCGCCTTGCCTGGACCGATGCGTCGCTGCCCAGCAAACCGTTCTTGATGACAAGCTGGGCTGGGGAGAGTATGTAGGTCGTCGAGGCATCAACCAATCAGGCACCAACCAATCTGGAATAATTAAGGATAACACATGTAATAGTAGGGATAAGGATAGCACATGCCTCGTAGTAATATGTGCTACATGATCTCCCAACGGGGTCATGTTATAATTTAATTGAATTTTTTCATGATCGTAGTCGTCATCGCTCACAAGACTGACAGGCCTTGAGGCCGACATGGTATGGATGAAAATTGCAGAGGGATGATCAGTGAGCGGCAGTGGCCGGGGCCGAGGCAGTCGGTGCATGATGAGCGGCCACCACTCCGCACCCCTTTTTGAGTTCTTGAGTGACAGCCAGTTGAGTAACTCTAGAGCCCTAGGATCTGGCTCTAAGTTCCCCATGTCCGTCCGCACGCCTTTCGCTAGCGACCGCATCGGACCGCCGGATTATAGCCGGCGGCTTAGCGGACATGCTCTGACATGCATCTGTACAGCGCGGGAGAATTCCCGGCCCTCACAACGCGGGAGAATTCCCGCCCGGGAGAATATAAAATGTATAAAATATCAAGGAGACAACCAGCGCAGGCCAGAAATCGGGAGAATCCGGACCATGGTAGCTACAGCCTGCCGTTATCTTGTCCGCGTGGTCGAGTCGTTCAGGATGATGAATAATATGAATGGTGATGGAAATGTGTGTATAGTAGCCTTGTGCATTGAAATTATGGCTGGCTTACGTGTAGAGCGACTAGACGACCTACTAGACGGTGGGGCCGGAAACAGCTTGCTTGATCAGGGCGTGTGTTTCGAGCCTACATGTAACTGGCCGGGAGTGTATATATCAAGGAGACAACCAGCGCAGGCCAGAAATCGGGAGAATCCGGACCATGGTAGCTCGCAGTGTACAGGCATACGGCGTATAATGCGCCATACGATGCGTATTATACGTCAGGTGTGCGCTGACCGTTGATGAAGAGCACGGGGGTGTCGTTGACGAGGCGGACGTAGACCTTCGTGCAATTGTGCCTGGCCTGGACGGCTGCGTCACTGCCCAGCAGACCGTTCTTGATGACTAGCTGGGCCGGGGAGAGTAGGTCGTCGAGGCTCGGCGCGTTTCTCCCGCCCAGGAGCTTGCGGGCCTGGAGTACTTTCACCTTGCTGGCCATATTCGCGAAGGTCACCCGGATGGGGCCAGGCTGGCCCGCCATATCCATGCAGGCTGCCGACTCAATGCGGAATTAATCATGCGTTCGTTGCATGCCCAAACGCAGCCGGCCCACAATGAGGCTGTGGTGCAGGCGTTGTGCTAGCATCAGCTCCGTTTCCGGCTGCTGCGCGACCTCGAAATACCGGACCACTATACTGCGCATGAGCGTTGGTCCTCCTCGATCGACAGCGGTCTTGTGGGCCGCAGCCCCCTTGCGTGCGGCATCCGCCATCAGGTTGGCAATGTCCGTCTGCTTCACCATGTTAGCGTAGCTGGTGGGTGTGGGGGCAGCTGGCTGTGGCGGGCTGGTCATGCAGGGCGGCCTCACAACGGTCCGAGCCCCGCAAAAATGTAGCCTCGTAAGAAGGACCCGAAAAGTGGCGCGAAATGCGATTTTTGGTGTGTGCGTGCACGACGGTGACCGAATTTCCACCGACAGGCATGGCGGCCTGGCAGGCTACCGTGAGCGAATAAAAATGCAGTATAGAGGCTGCGGAATCCTTCGGCATTTTGGCGTCATTCACAGGCCGGGTTGGTCTGTACGCCGTACGGATGCGAAAAAATGCGGGATAAAGCATATTTTAGGCCTCCGCGTATTATACGCGTACTTTACTTCAGACTCCGCGGTTTGGACTTAGAATTTTTCGGGGGTACCAGCGGGCAGCGGGCACTGGCGCGGTGCCCACCAGGTTCTGGGCGCGGCGCGCTCACTGCACATTTGAGATTTTTACTACTAGAAGTAGATGCGTACGCCGTACAGTTCTTTTCATAAAGCGCAAGCCTTGCAAAATGTTTGGCCATAATTGGCTAATAAAAAATATACCCATTTCCCCGAAAAAAATGTTTGGCCGGTAGGAGACAGCTAGGACCAGGTACATAACGCATAATAACAGTGTGCCAGCAAATGCCAGCTGTGCTACTGACGGTGTAATGCAATATAGCGACGCGACGAGGCCAGTGCGACTGAGCGACAGTGTGCAGCCATTTTCGATTTGCAGCCATGAAGAAGAAAGGGCCTGAATGGGATTTCGTTCTCGAGAAGAAAGAAGCAGTCACAGATGCTGTTAGTAACAAAACGCAGTTTGTGTCGAATAAGTTCTGCTCATTTTGCAACAAGAAGTTCTCATACGGGGCGGGGGCAATCAGCGTATTCCGAGTCCGTGCACACTTTGCCGGAATCGCAGGGGAAGGGATGCTACCCTGCGACAAAATTCCACCGAATATCCGGAGCAGGTTTCTCAGGATTGCTAACAACAAGTTGCAGAAGTCAGATGCCAAGAAGCAGCACAATTTGAACAGGGCAATGGCGGAGATGGGAGGGGCTGCGCCGGCTGACTTGTCGTCGGTTCCCAGCAAAGGCCAGCTGAGCATCACCAAATGGCTGGTTCCCGTCGACGAGAAAGGTGTCCAGCTGCTGGCTGCCGAATTTTTTATCGAGAACGGCATTGCCTTCAATGTGGTTGTGGGATCCTTGAAAGCATGGTCCGTAGTTGTGTCTTATGTCCTCTCATGCATTATTATATAGTGGATGGCTTTCCTTACAATTAATTAATTAATTGATTCCTTACAATTCCCGTTGCAGCATGCTCCCCCCTGCATTTAACAAATCATAATCAGATAGGATTGCAGGGCATAAATGGAAGATGTTAATAAATAAGCATATACACCAAATTTCAGTTGCAATAACTGCATGACCATCATCAAGGAGCGTGCTAATTGGGTGACTGACAATTGGACCACAAAAACTGTCGCGTATTTTACCGCCGCGTATTTTACACCCCCCACGTATAATACGCGTATTTAAGTCCACGTATTATACCCCGCACACGTATTTGCCAACCCGGTTCACAGGTGGGTGCCTGTTTTGTTGCCGATTTTCTCTCGACCCCATCAACCTGCAGCAAAAAAATTTCCCGATGAAAGTGGCCCCGACCTCTGGTTTTTTACCCTAATCGACGCATTTTTTAGTTTTAATTAAAGGCCTTGACCGAAGCACTTTTTTCATTACCGCTTCAGTTTGCTTTAAATTAGCTGCCGCGATTTTTTATCCCATTTCAAGGCTGGGCCAGGCGTCGCAGACCCCTAATTCGTTTTCAATTGCTTATGTGCCCATAATCGTGTCTTTTGCAGGCGTTCTTGCCGTCAAAGACGCCATGGCGTCAGGGGCTAAAACGGACCTCCGCACATGCGTTAACTGCGGCGAGCATGTCAAAGCCGCCAGCAATTTTTGCTGCCGCGTCTGTGACACGGACATGCGATGCAAGACCGTTGTCGACGTGACGGAGTGGTATATATGTGCACATTCAGGGGCGAATGTATTCGCTGTTGAAACCTCGGCCGGTTGCAGACAAGTATTTCACCATTTCCCCTTTCCCTGAGACTCTCTTTTCCGTCATGTTTTCATCTTACGGAAAGCGCGTCAGCATCAGTGAGCGACAGTATGATGGCGAGCCGTTTGCTCGCATCAGGGCTGTGCGGCTTATATTCTAGAGACAAGCGATATCAAGCAGATTTTGCACCCGGATGTGAGGGAGGGGCCGTGCTGGGGTGGGAATAAGCTGCTGTCGGCTGGCAGCCTTGCTCAGGCAGTCATGCCGCCAATGAAGCTGATTTGGACGCAGACAGGGCAAGGGGTTACGAAGCTTTTGCTTCGTTTTAGTTGGTGCGTCCTCAACAACGTGGGCATTGTGCTCATGGCAAGGGATCATGACATGGCTGACCTTGTGGCCAACAAGGTGGGTGGCAGGGAAAACCCCATTGCCATGGGTGCATTCCTTCGGCGCCTGACTGCTGCACGTGCTCTGGAGGTCAACAAACCCACTGCATACGTGCCCACCATCCCACCTGCGCTCGTGCAATCTGCCCTTAAGCATTTCAAGGACATCCCTGTGCATGAGAACTATTGGTTTGTTGAGAGGCAGCCATTCCGTGAGAGCGGTGAGAGCAGCAACCGCCAGGCTAGGCCAGCCACCCGTGCTGCCACACAGGCGGCAAACACTCATGCACAACAAGCTGCCCCCCGTGCTGCCACACAGGCGGCAAACACTAATGCGCACAACAAGATGCCCCCCCTGCCAACACTCAAGCTGTATACGCCACCCATGATGACACCCTGACTGATGAGCAGAGGGCGTCATTGACACCCTCATTCAGGCAGTTCAGGCTGAGCTTGCTTGCCAAGGGCAAGGGCAAATGGGCCAATGACTACGCGTGGTGTCGCCAGCGCCAGCGAAACAACCCAAGCCTCCCTTCTCGATAGGTATGTGTGATTTGCTTTCTCACTGCTACTACTGTGCAATGCCTGTGTCCTTGTGCCTATGATGCATGCCCGCGTATGTGTGCAGAATGCGGCCCATGGCCAACCTCCACAGTGTCAGGGGTGCGGGGGGGTTGTTTGTGAAAAAGACAACACCGCTACTCACATGCTCAGCATGCACCCCCCACTCCTAATGCCACTCACAAGGAGGCAGAGCCACGCGCCGTCACTAAGCTGCAAGCTAGAATTGCTGTACCCTCACCAAAGAGAGGGATGAGGCAAGAGCTCAAGCTGACATACTAGCTGAGGAAGTGCAAAGGTTGCAGCAACTTGTGGTGCATGCAGTCAAGGACTCGGGCATGGTGCAGAATGGCACCACGTACAAGGGCATCCTTAATGCTGGCAAGGGCAATGGCAAGAGTATGGATCGAGGCCACTGTGCCCAAGAGGGCTAAGAAGAGGGGTGTTGGCTTTGCAGGAACTGCTGACCAGACACCTGGTAGGCAGGCCAGGCGATTTGTGGAGGATGTGCAAAGGTTCTTGGATGCAAGGTATGATGGCGGCCAAGTGCAGGTGGATGCCTTGCATGGTACCAGCGTATCTCGAGGCGAACCCTGAGGTAGCCAAAGCTGTGATTGAGCAGTTGGGCTATGCATGCTGCCACGCTAGCTGAGGAGATGAAGGCCCGCATGGAAGCTGCGTGGGAGCCCGAGTTGCTGCTGTGCCTCATCAAGAGGTTCAGACTGAGTAGGAGAAATGTGCACCTGCTTAGGATGGCCCTCAGCCACACCTGGGATCGATGAGGATAGGGGGGAGTGGGTGCCACGGGAACTTGTTGAAGGTGTTGAAAGAACTGACAGGGTTTGCCTTTTCAATGCTGTGATTGGAACCCTTTGTGCCTGACCTTGCAGGTGCAGGCTATGGGGGAGTAAAGAGACTCAGAGGCAGAGACCTGATTGAGGCAGAATGAAGAGTATATACCCTCAATAGGAGGGCTACTCCTTTTATTGTTTCTTAGAATAGAAAAGATGCCATTTAGATGCTGCAGCATAATATTCTAGGAATATGCTGAGAAAGATGTTGTGGCAGATGCTTAAGAATATGCTCTAGCATATGCTGGGAATATTCTGTCCAGCTCACAGGTTTCTAGAAAGTTCTGAGCATGAAACAGCAAGCTGCCATCTGTCACGATAATGTTGAAACACCTATCTCTTCTAATGAAAAGACACTTGTCAAACAAAGAGCACCCACATCTGTTCAGTGAGTGACACCGGTTGGCATGACCACTGGTGTCAGACTGTTGTCAGAACACTGTCATCTCAGATCCTACATGTCAGATCCTATATACTTGTCAGATCAGTTGCCACTTGTGCTGCCAAGAAACTAGTAGGAAAGCTGTGACAGGCCATAACTCACTAAATACCTGTCCAAATTAAACCGGGACAAGTTCTGTAGAAACGTTAAAACAAACTCTATCTCAGTGGCCAGTCAGCAGCACTGTCTAGTCAGGGCAGGTGGGTACAATACAAGGACCATGTCCTTGACACCCCCCTTACAACACATGACCTTGCTCTAGTGCTATCCTGCATCAAGCATAACGCTTAGAGCAAAAAAAGGCTCTCAGCCCCTGTGGGCGTATACAACTGCATATCTAAGTAGACACCATGCAGCAGCTTGTCCCGCAGGGTGGTGAACCGTGCCCTTCCCAGGGCCTTGGTGAAGATGTCTGCCATGCAGGTTGCCCTTGCCAGGGCAGTGACGCATGCAGATGGAGCCCGCGGCCCCCTCCACCTGCTCACGGATGAAGTGGTAGCGCACGTCGATGTGCTTGGTGTGCTTGGGGTGCACACAGGGTCCTTGGCCAGGGCCACCGCGCCAGTGTTGTCGCACAGCACGGTCGTGGGCCCCCCCACAGGTGTACCCACCAGGTCTCCCAGCAGGCGCGCCTAGCTGAGTGGCAGCACCAGCTGGGTGACGCTGCTCGCAGCAATGTACTCTGCCTCGCAGGAAGACAGAGCAACAATGGGTTGCTTGCGGCTGCACCACTCCACGGGCGCGCCCCGGAACAGGACCAGGGTGCCCGTCACAGAGCGTCTGGACTCTGGGCAGTTAGCCCAGTCAGCGTCAGTCCAGGCCTCCAGCCCCCCGTCCTGACCATGCATACCGCAGACCCTTGTCCCTCGTGGTGTAGAGGTACCGGATCAGGCGGTCGGCAGCCGGCCTCCATGTGGGCGGCCGTGGGTGCCTGCATGTGCTGGGCCAGTTGGTTGACAGCAAAAGCAATGTCTGGACGTGTCCACAGCGCGACATGCAGCACGCCACCGGATTTGGACTGATACAGCTCAGGGTGTCCTGGGCATTTAGCTGCATTCCCCCCTCGCGTTGGGGACTAACACGGGACACACTGACCGGGGTGCGTACAGGGAAGGAGGGACAAAGCCCAAAGCGGGCAGCCATGGCCTCAATATACACAGTTTGGTGCAGGGAAAGAGACCTGGAAATAGGGTCGACATGGAGAGAAACACCGAGGAAAAAAGAAGGGTCATCTGACTCGGTGATCTGAAACTTGCTGGCCAAACGATGAGACCACGAGGCCAGCCAGGAAGAGGAAGGACTGCCTGCAATAATGTCGTCGACATGGACAAACACAAACGTACGAGACGTGGGATACACGTACAGGCAGGAATCCGTTGGGCTTTGTACAGCACCATCGGAGAGAAGATAGGCACTAAATGTTTTGTGCCAGTTACGTGCTGCTTGATGCCATAGAGGCTGCGTTGCAGCTTCCACACCAGCACATCACCAGCGGCATCACGCAGCCTGCTCAAAGCCCAACGGAGGACGCACATAGACGTCCTCAGAAAGTGGGGCGTACAAAAACGCAGTGCGAACATCAAGTTGCTTCAGCACATACCCAGACGAGACACCAAAAGCTAGTGCCAAACGAATTGTGGAGGGACGAACAGTAGGGCTAAAGACCTCAGTGAAATCTATGCCTTCCCGCTGAGCAAAGCCCTTCACAACAAAGCGGGCCTTGAAACCGGGCCATCGCTTTTGACAGCAAACACCCACCGCGAGATGGAAGGACCTTGGCAGTGCGCGGAAGAGACTTGGAAGAAACGAGTGAATATACTGCATGCTCGCGAATGCTAGAAAGCTCACTATCCATCGCAGCACGCCACTCAGGGCTAGCATGGGCCTCAGCAAAAGAGGAGGGGATGGACGTGGAACCTGAGCTAGTATGGAGTGAGAAAGTATCAAACAGGTCACGCACACACATGTAGTCAGGGTAAAAGCGAGCGCCCATTTAGGGGAAACACGATCAAGAGGGGTTGTGGGTAACACCTGAGCGAGGGGATTGTGTGCAACGCCATCGGACACCAGTGCAGCAGTGGCCATAGCGGCAGCCGGTTGGTTGCCGCGGAGGGCCTGCACTAATTTGTGCAGCTGGGACGAAGAAGGAGATTCAGTAGCAGGTGTGTCGGCCGTCGACACGTGTCCAGGTGGTGTAGAGGTAGAAGCCGACGACGCCTCCAGCGCAGGACTTGGTGCGAAAACAGGTGCAGACTCAGACTCAGCGGGTTTGGGCTCAGGACTTGGCGCTGGCGCCTCCTCCAGTGGCGAGCCCCCCTCACCACTGGCATCCCCCGACAAAGCCTCCAGTGGCGAGCCCCCCTCACCACTGGCATCCCCCAAAGCAGTGTCCCCACTGCTGGCAGCGCCCACAGCAGCGTCCTCACTGCTGGCAGCGGCGCGCCGCGCCATGGCTCTAGTCACAGGACCAGAGGGCGGTAGGGCCAGAGTAGTATCAGGCCCAGGGACAGAATTCTCAGTGACCGGTGGCAGCAGAAGCTCGGAAGCCTCCTCCCCCTCCACCAGTGCCGGCAGCAGCTGAGGTGATGGCAGGGCGTCATTGCGCCAGGCCTCATTGAAGGCCACGTGGCGACGTCGCACCAAAGTGCGAGTGGCGGAGTCCAGAATCAGGTAGGCCGGCGAGTCGGGAGCATAACCGACAAAAATGCCAGGCATGGCCTTGGCCTCCAGCTTGCCACGATGCCCTTCCACACGATGCCAGGCTGAGCAGCCGAAGATGCGCATGTGCGACAGATCAGCGTGATGACCTGTCAGCAAAAAGTGTGGCGTGGCATCACCAGGATTCGAGGAGCACGGCAGGCGGTTCAGGATATAAATAGCACACTGGAGTGCCAATGCCCAGTATGCCTTCCCCATGCAGGCCGGCGTGTGTCAACATCGCCAGAGTCATGCCCATTGCCAGGCCCCAGAGCCGCTCCGCTACGCCGTTCTGCTCAGGGTAGTAAGGCGCGGAGAACTCCTGGTGGACGCGGTGTTCAGCACACACCGCCCGCCAGGCTTGACCGGTGAAGACCGCGTCGTTGTCGGTGCGCAGCACGACAGAGCCGGCGTAGAAGGGGCGAATCTCGCGGACGAGCAGCTCTGCAAACCGCCCCACCGCCTCGTCCTTGGTCTTGAGCGCAAACCCCTTGCATCGCCACCGAGTGGCATCGTCAGTGATGCCCAAGAAGTAGCGGGCTCCCCCCAGCGACTCGACGCTCATCGGGCCCAGCAGGTCGCCATGAAGCTTCGCGCGCGGCACAGTGGATCGCCGCTGCCCTGGCGGAAATGGCTGGCGCTTGATGAAGCCAGCCGGGCAGGATGGGCAGCCAGGCGCAGTTGGACTCCTCGTCGTCAGGTCGGATGCAGGTATATGGTGACCAGCTTCTTGTTGCGGTCGGCACCAGCATGACCCAAACGCCAGTGCAGCAGCAGGCTGACTGGCCGCTCCACCGTCACAGCAGCCATCGCTGGCGCTGCCTTCCACGTATACAACACCGCGAGCCCCGCCAAATTTTTACATAAATTATTGAGTTAACGTAAAGGATTTACGTTAGATGGATAGAGATTGTTACGCTCTTTCCAACGGCACCTTGAACGCCTCATTTGGTTAAGGGACGTAAAAGTTATGACGTTTCCTAGGCTGTGCCGACAGTACCCGGCGCGCCACTGTGGGCGCGTACGGACACAGGATGTACAAGTGTCACTTTGATAGTCCGCAGGACGTTGACAGGACTTGTACAGGACTTGATGGTCAATTGATAGGTAGGCGTGCTGTAGCGCGCCAGGACCTATGAGACAATTGATGCTGAGTAGTGTACGGATAGGTCCACAGGACTAGCCGTATGGACAATTGATAGATCTGCGCGCCAAAGGCGTGCCAGAGTCTGTGTAATCAATTGATTGACAGTTCGGCTGTGACAGTGCAGCTGATTACTTGGACGCGTCCCTAACAACCTATATGTGTGACTTGGTCGCACCGGGACGCTAGTTCTTGCGTGCACGTTCTCTGGGCACTGCGACCCTGTCGCCTGTGCTGCGTGCAGTCTTGGAAGTGACGTGACTTACGTCTGTGTTTCCTTGTTATTAATAAAGGCAACTTCCTGCAAGAACCATGGCGGAATTCGTGGCATTCTCACTCTTACAACTCGTATTACACGCCTCGTTAAAAAGATGCCAAATTCTGAAGAATTCCGGATTCCCGCCGATGAGGAAATAGCCGCTCCGCCGGCTGGTCCTCCATCAAGACCGACTGCGCCGTCGTGGCAGCAATTGCTCGACGAAGTCACGATCTCGCTCGACGAACTTCATCGTCGGCAGCGCGCAGTTCTTCCATTGCTCGGGGATTTCCCCGAGGACCCACAGTTGCCGCAGCTGGTGCCGGCTATCCGTGCGCCATTGGACACGATTCGTACCATTTTATCGCAATTTACGGTCCAGGTGCGGGGAGGTTTGCGGTCGGTGAACGAGGTCACCACTGCCATCGAGGAGCTGGATAACGCCATCTCTTCGCTCACCGGTTACCAGAGAAACTTACAAAACTGGGCATCGCTACGCACGGGGGGCGCGCCGGCGGTGTCGACAAATTTATTTCAAGATCTCGCGTTGCTGTCGCTACTCACACGCGGCGTACGCAGTCGCGAATGCCAGGTTCTTATTAACCTGGTGGCTTTTCTCGCGTCTCTGCGAGAGTGGATTCCCGCAGGGTGGGAATTGTTATCCATTTTTACTCATCCTCTGCGCCTCGTCGCGCGTCGGGCGCGCGCAACTTTCGCGACGGGAAGCACACCGGTTTTAATACATACCGGTGCAGGTCCGGCACACACGCCGGATATGGAGGATCCTGAGTTTACCTACGAGTACTGTGATTTCCGGGGCCTCGACTACTGAGTCAGCCAAATTTTTATCCAGTGCTCGTCGACATTTTGTCGAATTTTCGGAGGCAATTCGCGGGGGCGGCGGCGACACCGGCGCAGGCGGCAGTTGCGACAATTTTTGTACATACTTTGTTCTGCTGCTGTGCTGAGGTGTTTTGAATAGCTTGTAGTGCAGAATGGCAGACGGACGCCGTAGCAAAGGTGCTCCAGCCAGTGGGAATAATGGTGGTGCTGGTAGTGGGACCGCTCACGTAGATGACGTGGGGGTTACCGGAGAGATTACCAACATTCATCACAATAATAATAATGCACAAGCTGTTCATGGTTTTGATCTCACCACACAGGGTCTTTTAATTGTCAATCAGCTGCAGCCTGTAACCTCAGACTCCAAGCCTAAGCAGGCTGAAGAGTTTGTGGAAGGATTGGAAGGGCTCCCTAGCTTGTACGGTGGTACAAATTACTATCAGATCTGGATCGGAAGTAGCACTTTTGGCAAGTGTACTGACCAGATTAAGGACCTGACCAGGGAGTGCAAGAAGGCCAACAAGGCCTGGTCCAGCTACGTGGCAGAGTTAAAGGAGCTGCTAGAGGATCAGAGGAAGAAAGTGGGGATCCATTGGCAGGATAAATACCAGGGGTGGGAGGTCAAGGGAGACCTGATCCAGAACTTCCTTAACTATTGTAAAATGGTTGAGGAGGGCAGGGCTCATGGCTGATAACATAGCCCTGACAAACTGGCTCAAGGTTTCTGGGCTGGACAAGGCTACACGTGGCTCTTTAAAGGTCATGTGTGCCCCACACTCAACCCTCAAGGCCTACAAGGTCATAATCAAACAAGCACTCGAGGCAGAGGAGCTGTTTGAGGGTGGAGTGCCAGCAGTGAAGGCTACCTAGGCAGGTGGGCGTACCCAGGGTGGCTCCAAATCGTCTGAGGCTGACAGAAGCCAAGGAGGGCGTAGGGGCAACCACAACAAGCGAAAGGCCAATCATTCACCCGACCCTGACGGGAGGTCACACTCCAAGTCGGTGTTCAGGCGGGTGGGTGGTCAGCCCAAGCAGGGCAACGCGTCTGACAACGGGGGCAGTGGCCAGGGCAAGTCAAAGATACAATGCTACCTGTGCAAGGGGTGGGGGCACATCAAGAAGGAGTGTCCAAGCTTCAAGAAGACCCAGGGCCAGGGCAGCAACAAGAACAACAACAACAACAAGAAGAACAACAACAAGTCCCAGGCAGGCCAGCCTTCAAAGGGCAGTCAGCAAGAAGACAACAAGGAGCAGTGACTGTCTGAGGCAACCCCTACACACCTTAATTCACCCAAGGGGGAGGCCAGGTGCTCCAATGCAGATTTTATATCTGGGCAACAAGGGGGTGATCTCCAGGTTCAGTGTGGCCCCAGGTCACCTGGAGAGGTACAGGTTCCTATGAAGACGTCCTTGACAGCTGGTGCAGCTGTAAGAATGTCTGACCCCATGCATCCTCGTGCTGGGCACGAGGGTGGACCTCTCATTTTGAGAGAAACCAATGTACAACCACAGAGGGGTGTGAAGGCCTCTGGTGGTATGCATGTGGTCCCTGCTGGCGGTCCAGGTGTTGGGCATGAGCAGGGTGACTCAGGCTCTGAGTCAGAACAGGATGGAAGTCAGCATGGTGATGCTGGACAACCTGACAGCACAGTCCTGACTGTGCCAGGGACTGCTTCCTCTGTGTACCAGGAGTTGGGTGCCCGAATCCACAACATGTTTGGGCATGCCACTTCTCTGTCAAACAACTTTGCCTTCCGTATGGGCAGGGCACCCCTTCTCAAGGCGTGTCAGCAAGCTGCCTCACGGTGTAAGTGCCAGTTGTCCTCCAACAAGCCCAGGAAATCACATGCCAAAGCTCTACCTCAGAGCATTGGTGATCTGCAGTGTGATATCCAACACATCAGGGGCATGCAACTGTTGGTGTGCGTGGACAGGTACACAAAATACAAGGTGCTGGAGCATTTACCTTCTATGAAGAACAGGTACTTGCTGGCTGCCCTGCAGAATGTAAGAGCCAAGTTTCCTACCACAAGGATCCAGGTGGACATGCAGTTTCAGCATCTCAAGGGTGATCCTACCCTTCCTGAGTTGCTGGTTACACCTAGGGAGGCTCATGGGCAGCAGGGTGCTATCGAGAGGGCAATCCAGGAGGTCAAGAAATTGATCATCTCTGAAGACTGGGTACCCTTGTCTGCACCTGCACTTGTCAGGAGTGCATGGCTGAGGAACGTGGAGCAGCAGCTGAACAGCAGGGTTAACTTCTACTATGATGGAGTTGCTGTCAGCCCAATGGGTCTATATCATGGCCTGTGCCCACCACATGTGCTGGAGGGCTGGAAACATGCTGCACATGTCACCTTTGCCAAGCTGAGGGAGAAGGACCGGGGTTGGAAGATGCTGGAGCCACAAGTGGGTCAGAAGGTCCTAGCTTGGAAGGAACCTAGCCTTTATGGCAAACGTGGTAGCTGGAGTCCTGGGGTGGTTACCCAGGTTGATGAAGCTAGCCACGCATGCTTGGTCAGCATGGAGGACGAACCAAAGCATGTACACCGGCTGAGTTGGTCATATGTCAAGCCTAACCTGATGAATGAGGGCAGTCAGGCACAAGGCTCACAGGATCTGCAGGATTTTCAGGTCCCAAGTGACATCACTGACGCAACGACCACATCTGTTGCAGGGGAATCTGTCAGCCCTGGCCAGGTTGCAGAGGTACTTGTTGAACAGGCTGCAAGGTCAACAGCTGGGGAGTCAACTGTCAAGCCCAAGGCACTAACCAAGCCCAGGGGGACAAGTTTGGCTGGATTGATTGGGGCTCTACAAAGAGCCAAGAAGCAGCCCAAGGTAGCCAAGCTCAGGTGGCATGGCAATCTGGGGCTGGACACTGCCTTAGAGGTAGACACTAATTCTCAGGTTTCCATCATTGGGACCAGGGCTGCAGCAGGGTACAGCATGACTGAACCCAGCTATCAGTTTGTGTCTGACTTCAGTGGCGGGGTACACGTGAAGGTACTGGGTGAGGTATCATTCCTATCCTTGGACAGGACACTGCATTTTGTGTCTTGGAGGGCTATCAAGGACCTGCTCTTCTGGGGCAGAATTTCCTATGCCAGGATGGGGTAGTGATCACGTCCTCTCTCCTGACTAAGGAAGGGGCTGGTCAGGTCCCACTGATTAATTTCAGGACCACTCACCTATCACGTGCAGTAACCAGGACGGTTAAGCGTGTGCAAGTGTGCCAGGGGCAGGAGCCCTTGGTTGATGACCTCATATTGCCAGCTGCTAGTCATCCAAGCAGTTTGGGCATTGGTCCTCACTCACTTGCTGGACACAGCCCTATCAACTACCAAGGCCTGGTGAAGCTCATGTCCTCTCCCATTATGTGTCCCCAGGTCACACTGGGTCTGATTAAATCTGGGGAGGACTGGATCTCCAAGAAATGCGTGGAACCTGTCAATGACCTGCCTCCTGCACGACGTCTACTCAAGCTCAAGTTTGTCATCAAGATGAAGGAGGTGGACGGGGTCAAGGTACCACATGTCAGGCCAGTGCTGAATGAGTTCAAGGGTACTGGTGAGTGCACTGCTGAGGAGTTGTATACCCCTGGCATGCTGCATGACACTTGGAGGCTGCTGCTGTGTGTATTTCTAGGCCTTCTCAACAAGGGCTTGGACTATGGCTCAGTGGTGGTAGACTTCAAGAGGGCATTTCTGGAGGGGATGCAGATGTGGCACAGGAAAAGTGGGAGGGCAAGACGCCTTTCTATGTCAGGGTGCCTGCTGTATGGAAAAGGGACATTCACACTGAGTTCCTTAAAATCCTCAAGGGCCTGGAGGGCCTGAGGTCAAGTCCAGTAATCTGGAGGGAGACTCTCAACCGTTTCCTGAAGGAGCATTGCAACTTGAAGGTCTCTCCTGTAGACCCCTGTCTGTTTCTGGGGCAATGGGAAGGCCTGCCAGTGTATGCTTCGCTGCACGGGGATGACCTAGGGCTTGGACTATGGCTCAGTGGTGGTAGACTTCAAGAGGGCATTTCTGGAGGGGGATGCAGATGTGGCACAGGAAAAGTGGGAAGGCAAGACGCCTTTCTATGTCAGGGTGCCTGCTGTATGGAAGAGGGACATTCACACTGAGTTCCTTAAAATCCTCAAGGGCCTGGAGGGCTTGAGGTCAAGTCCAATAATCTGGAGGGAGACTCTCAACCGTTTCCTGAAGGAGCATTGCAACTTGAAGGTCTCTCCTGTAGACCCCTGTCTGTTTCTGGGGCAATGGGAAGGCCTGCCAGTGTATGCTTCGCTGCACGGGGATGACCTACATCTGATAGCTCCCACGTCGTGGCTTAAGGAGCTGATCTCCATCATTAAGTCCAAGTTTCCTCTGGGTAGGGAGCAATGGCAGGTGGAGAATGAGCCTCTGCTGTTTGTGGGCATGGAGGCCACACTGGTGAAGAAGGGGGGAGAGTGGCGTATGCTGCTGGTGGGGGGCAATGAGTTAACGTAAAGGATTTACGTTAGATGGATAGAGATTGTTACGCTCTTTCCAACGGCACCTTGAACGCCTCATTTGGTTAAGGAACGTAAAAGTTATGACGTTTCCTAGGCTGTGCCGACAGTACCCGGCGCGCCACTGTGGGCGCGTACGGACACAGGATGTACAAGTGTCACTTTGATAGTCCGCAGGACGTTGACAGGACTTGTACAGGACTTGATGGTCAATTGATAGGTAGGCGCACTGTAGCGCGCCAGGACCTATGAGACAATTGATGCTGACTAGTGTACGGATAGGTCCACAGGACTAGCCGTATGGACAATTGATAGATCTGCGCGCCAAAGGCGTGCCAGAGTCTGTGTAATCAATTGATTGACAGTTCAGCTGTGACAGTGCAGCTGAATACTTGGACGCGTCCCTAGTAAGCTATATGAGTGACTTGGTCACACCGGGACGCTAGTTCTTGCGTGCACGTTCTCTTGGCACTGCGACCCTGTCGTCTGTGCTGCGTGCAGTCTTGGAAGTGACGTGACTTACGTCTGTGTTTCCTGATTATTAATAAAGGCAACTTCCTGCAAGAACCATGGCGGAATTCGTGGCATTCTTACCCTCACAACTCGTATTACACGCTCTGTCAAAAAGATGCCAAATTCGGAAGAATTTCGGATTCCGGACGATGAGGAAATAGCCGCTCCGCCGGCTGGTTCTTCGTCAAGACCAACTGTGCCGTCGTGGCAACAATTGCTCGACGAAGTTACAGTTTCGCTCGACGAGCTTCATCGTCAGCAGCGTGCAGCTCACGCATTGCTCGGGGATAACCCCGAGGACCCCGATTTGCCAGCACTGGTGCCGGCTCGCGCTGTTGGACCAATCGAAACATTTTATCGACATTTACGGTCCAGGTGCGGGGAGGTTTGCGGTCGGTGACCGAAGTCACGACTGCCATTGAGGAGTTGGACAACGTCCTCTCTTCACTCACCGGTTACCAGAGAAACCTGCAAAACTGGGCATCGCTTCGCACGGGGGGCGCGCCGGCGGTGTCAACAAATTTGTTTCAGGATCTCGCGCTGTTATCGCTGCTCACTCGCGGCGTACGCAGTCGTGAGCGCCAGGTTTTAATTAACCTGGTGGCATTTCTCGCCTCTGTGCGAGAGTGGATTCCCGCGGGGTGGGAATTATTGACGATCTTTACACATCCTCTGCGCCTCGTCGCGCGTCGGCGCGTCGCAACTTACGCGGCGGGGAGCACGCCGGTTTTAATTCATACCGGTGCAGGTCCGGAGCTGGATATGGAGGATCGTGAGTTCGTATACACGTACTGCGACTTCAGGGGCCTTGACTACTAGTCGGCCTAATTTTCTTCTGCAGTACTTGTCGACATTTTTTTGTCGAATTTCGGCGGCAATTCGCGGGGCGGCAGCGACACCGGCGCAGGCGGCAGAGGCGACACAAAAATTTTGTACATATTTTCTGCTGCTTTGTTAAGGTGTTCTTTGAATAGCTGGTAGTGCAGGATGGCTGAGGGACGCCGTAGCAAGGGTCCAGCCAGTGGGAATAATAATGGGGGTGCTGGTAGTGGAACCGCTCACGTAGATGACGTGGGGCTTACCGGAGAGATTACCAACCTTCCTCACAATAATAATAATGCACAAGCTATTCATGGCTTTGATCTTACCACACAGGGTCTTTTAATTGTCAATCAGTTGCAGCCTGTAACCTCAGACTCCAAGCCTAAGCAGGCTGAAGAGTTTGTGGAGGGATTGGAAGGGTTCCCTAGCTTGTACGGTGGTACAAATTACTATCAAATCTGGATAGGCAGTAGCACTTTTGGCAAGTGTACTGACCAGATTAAGGACCTAACCAGGGAGTGCAAAAAGGCCAATAAGGCCTGGGCACTGTACGTGGCTGAGCTGAAGGAGCTGCTGGAGGACCAACGAAAGAAGGTCGGCATCCATTGGCAGGACAAGTATCAAGGGTGGGAGGTCAAGGGGGACCTGATCCAGAACTTTCTCAACTATTGTAAGATGGTTGAGGAGGGCAGGGCTCACGGCTTTAATGTCGCTGATAACATAGCCCTAACCAACTGGCTCAAGGTTTCTGGGCTGGATAAGGCGACACGTGGCTCCTTAAAAGTCATGTGTGCCCCACACTCTACCCTGAAGGCCTACAAGGTCATCATTAAACAAGCTCTCGAGGCAGAGGAGCTGTTTGAGGGTGGAGTGCCAGCAGTGAAGGCTACCCAGGCAGGCGGGCGTACCCAGGGTGGCTCCAAGACGTCTGAGGCTGACCGAAGCCAAGGAGGGCGTAGGGGCAACCATCACAAGCGCAAGGGAGATCATTCACCTGATTCTGACAGGAGGTCACACTCCAAGTCGGTGTTCAGGCGGGTGGGTGGTCAGCCCAAGCAGGGCAACGCGTCTGACAATGGGGGCAGTGGCCAGGGCAAGTCCAAGATACAATGCTACCTGTGCAAGGGGTGGGGGCACATCAAGAAGGAGTGTCCCAGCTTCAAGAAGTCCCAGGGCCAGGGCAGCAACAAGAATAACAACAACAACAAGAAGAACAACAACAAGTCCCAGGCAGGCCAGCCTTCAAAGGGCAGTCAGCAAGAAGACAACAAGGAGCAGTGACTGTCTGAGGCAACCCCTACACACCTTAATTCACCCAAGGGGGAGGCCAGGTGCTCCAATGCAGATTTTATATCTGGGCAACAAGAGGGTGATCTCCAGGTTCAGTGTGGCCCCAGGTCACCTGGAGAGGTACAGGTTCCTATGAAGACGTCCTTGACAGCTGATGCAGCTGTAAGTATGTCTGACCCTATGCATCCTCGTGCTGGGCACGAGGGTGGACCTCTCATTTTGAGAGAAACCAATGTACAACCACAGAGGGGTGTGAAGGCCTCTGGTGGTATGCATGTGGTCCCTGCTGGCGGTCCAGGTGTTGGGCATGAGCAGGGTGACTCAGGCTCTGAGTCAGAACAGGATGGAAGTCAGCATGGTGATGCTGGACAACCTGACAGCACAGTCCTGACTGTGCCAGGGACTGCTTCCTCTGTGTACCAGGAGTTGGGTGCCCGAATCCACAACATGTTTGGGCATGCCACTTCTCTGTCAAACAACTTTGCCTTCCGTATGGGCAGGGCACCCCTTCTTAAGGCGTGTCAGCAAGCTGCCTCACGGTGTAAGTGCCAGTTGTCCTCCAACAAGCCCAGGAAATCACATGCCAAAGCTCTACCTCAGAGCATTGGTGATCTGCAGTGTGATATCCAACACATCAGGGGCATGCAACTGTTGGTGTGCGTGGACAGGTACACGAAATACAAGGTGCTGGAGCATTTACCTTCTATGAAGAACAGGTACTTGCTGGCTGCCCTGCAGAATGTAAGAGCCAAGTTTCCTACCACAAGGATCCAGGTGGACATGCAGTTTCAGCATCTCAAGGGTGATCCTACCCTTCCTGAGTTGCTGGTTACACCTAGGGAGGCTCATGGGCAGCAGGGTGCTATCGAGAGGGCAATCCAGGAGGTCAAGAAATTGATCATCTCTGAAGACTGGGTACCCTTGTCTGCACCTGCACTTGTCAGGAGTGCATGGCTGAGGAACGTGGAGCAGCAGCTGAACAGCAGGGTTAACTTCTACTATGATGGAGTTGCTGTCAGCCCAATGGGTCTATATCATGGCCTGTGCCCACCACATGTGCTGGAGGGCTGGAAACATGCTGCACATGTCACCTTTGCCAAGCTGAGGGAGAAGGACCGGGGTTGGAAGATGCTGGAGCCACAAGTGGGTCAGAAGGTCCTAGCTTGGAAGGAACCTAGCCTTTATGGCAAACGTGGTAGCTGGAGTCCTGGGGTGGTTACCCAGGTTGATGAAGCTAGCCACGCATGCTTGGTCAGCATGGAGGACGAACCAAAGCATGTACACCGGCTGAGTTGGTCATATGTCAAGCCTAACCTGATGAATGAGGGCAGTCAGGCACAAGGCTCACAGGATCTGCAGGATTTTCAGGTCCCAGGTGACATCACTGACGCAACGACCACATCTGTTGCAGGGGAATCTGTCAGCCCTGGCCAGGTTGCAGAGGTACTTGTTGAACAGGCTGCAAGGTCAACAGCTGGGGAGTCAACTGTCAAGCCCAAGGCACTAACCAAGCCCAGGGGGACAAGTTTGGCTGGATTGATTGGGGCTCTACAAAGGGCCAAGAAGCAGCCCAAGGTAGCCAAGCTCAGGTGGCATGGCAATCTGGGGCTGGACACTGCCTTAGAGGTAGACACTAATTCTCAGGTCTCCATTATTGGGACCAGGGCTGCAGCAGGGTACAGCATGTCTGAACCCAGCTATCAGTTTGTGTCTGACTTCAGTGGCGGGGTACACGTGAAGGTACTGGGTGAGGTATTCATTCCTATCCTTGGACAGGACACTGCTTTTTGTGTCTTGGAGGGCTATCAAGGACCTGCTCTTCTGGGGCAGAATTTCCTATGCCAGGATGGGGTAGTGATCACGTCCTCTCTCCTGACTAAGGAAGGGGCTGGTCAGGTCCCACTGATTAATTTCAGGACCACTCACCTATCACGTGCAGTAACCAGGACGGTTAAGCGTGTGCAAGTGTGCCAGGGGCAGGAGCCCTTGGTTGATGACCTCATACTGCCAGCTGCTAGTCATCCAAGCAGTTTGGGCATTGGTCCTCACTCACTTGCTGGACACAGCCCTATCAACTACCAAGGCCTGGTGAAGCTCATGTCCTCTCCCATTATGTGTCCCCAGGTCACACTGGGTCTGATTAAATCTGGGGAGGACTGGATCTCCAAGAAATGCGTGGAACCTGTCAATGACCTGCCTCCTGCACGACGTCTACTCAAGCTCAAGTTTGTCATCAAGATGAAGGAGGTGGACGGGGTCAAGGTACCACATGTCAGGCCAGTGCTGAATGAGTTCAAGGGTACTGGTGAGTGCACTGCTGAGGAGTTGTATACCCCTGGCATGCTGCATGATACTTGGAGGCTGCTGCTGTGTGTCTTTCTAGGCCTTCTCAACAAGGGCTTGGACTATGGCTCAGTGGTGATAGACTTCAAGAGGGCATTTCTGGAGGGTGATGCAGATGTGGCACAGGAAAAGTGGGAGGGCAAGACGCCTTTCTATGTTAGGGTGCCTGCTGTATGGAAAAGGGACATCCACACGGAGTTCCTTAAAATCCTCAAGGGCCTGGAGGGCCTGAGGTCAAGTCCAATAATCTGGAGGGAGACTCTCAACCGTTTCCTGAAGGAGCATTGCAACTTGAAGGTCTCTCCTGTAGACCCCTGTCTGTTTCTGGGGCAATGGGAAGGCCTGCCAGTGTATGCTTCGCTGCACGGGGATGACCTACATCTGATAGCTCCCACGTCGTGGCTTAAGGAGCTGATCTCCATCATTAAGTCCAAGTTTCCTCTGGGTAGGGAGCAATGGCAGGTGGAGAATGAGCCTCTGCTGTTTGTGGGCATGGAGGCCACACTGGTGAAGAAGGGAGGGGAGTGGCGTATGCTGCTGGTGGGGGGCAATGACTATCAAGAGACCCTCATTAGCAAGCTTCCTCCAACCATCACACAGGCACTGTGTCCCATGGTGAGGGGCATGGTTGCTTGGGTGGCAGGCATTTCCAGGCCAGACCTTATGGTCATAGCCAGGTTGCCTGATGACATGCTGGTGGAGCTAGGGTCTGCCAAGGTGGCTGATCAGGTCAGGGCTTCATCTGGCATTCTGTTGTCTGCAGTGGATTTATCACAACCCATTTGCATGGAGCTGTATGTGGATAGCTCAATGGACAGCAGGCAGGTCTCCAAGGTCAGGGGCAGGGCTGCAGGGCTCTTTGTGCTCAGACAGGAAGGCCTGGGGAGTTTGGTGAGCTGGTTTAGTCGCCTGCACAAACGGGTGGCTGTCAGCAGTGATGTGGCAGAATGCAGGGCTATTTGTGAAGGCATTCACACAAGCCTTTATCTGAAGGAGTTGCTTCATCAGATGACTTCTAACACTCCTTGGCCACTTCAGGTTACCACTCTTCTAAAAACAGACTCCATGGGGATGGTGCAGTTTGTGCACAGGCAGATGGCCAGAAGTAGGGACTTGGATTATCTCCTTCTTAAGGAGTTGTCCTCCTTGGCCAATATTGAGCATATCCCTGGGGTTGACAATCCTGCTGATGCTTTGACCAAGCTAGTGCAGAAGGCAGCAGTGCAATACAAGGTTCTTCAGTCTCTGATGGACCCATCTCAGCAAGCTGTCTAAGCTGGTGCATGGTTATAGGGCATTGGAGAGCAGATTGTGTGGTAGTGTCAGCATTGTGACTGGCATAATACCTGTATTTTAGTCTGTACTAAGGCTCATGGACCATGGTACACTCACTCTGATTTTAATCAGGATACAGCCAGGTTTTGGCTGGGGTTCATGCTGTTGACTACACAAGGTTGACAGGTCCATTACAGACCATGTATTCTATTTTAAAAGAAATGTATATTTGTACATACCTCTCACAATGGTCTGGGAACCTTTATTCTGGGGTTTATAGGGCGGGGTTCGATTCCCTGGTATTATGTTTCTACAAGCTGGCCTGTTCAGGTGTTTGCCTGTTCAGACTTCCCTAGTTCCCCAGGGCAGGATTTAATTGTTGCCTATGTGTTTCATTTTGTCATTTGTTTGCTGTGGCAGTTTACCATCTGGCAAGTAGACGGGCGCCGTAAGACGGGCGCCAATAGACCCCTGTTGAGAGAATGACAGGCAAACTATTGTAATACGCCTTACTTTGTCAAGTGGTATTTTAATTGTCATGGATTTATTGTACTTATATTGAATATGTACTGGGTTTTATGGGATTAGTATCTGGGATTAATGTAACTCACCGCCAGAAGGTCATTGTACTGGAGGCTCTACCGAGGTGATGGGATTAATTCCTGGAGAAGACCTCATAGAATTAACCTGTATGTATTTAATTTTGTGTGCTTCTAATATCTGGTGGTACTCTGTAATGCCACTTCCATAGGTTTTCTCCATTTCTCATGAAATGGTTTTCCCTGTGGCAGATCTGTTTCTTTTCCAGTTCCTTAAAAGAAAGGGCTGGGGGAATGGCAATGGCCATTAAAGACATCTGTTCAAGCTTCAAGCTGGAGTGAAGGACATTTCAAGCTACTTCAAGGGTCCCTGGCAGGGGATGTGATCCCTAAAGAAAAGAAGGGATTGGAGTTAACGTAAAGGATTTACGTTAGATGGATAGAGATTGTTACGCTCTTTCCAACGGCACCTTGAACGCCTCATTTGGTTAAGGAACGTAAAAGTTATGACGTTTCCTAGGCTGTGCCGACAGTACCCGGCGCGCCACTGTGGGCGCGTACGGACACAGGATGTACAAGTGTCACTTTGATAGTCCGCAGGACGTTGACAGGACTTGTACAGGACTTGATGGTCAATTGATAGGTAGGCGCACTGTAGCGCGCCAGGACCTATGAGACAATTGATGCTGACTAGTGTACGGATAGGTCCACAGGACTAGCCGTATGGACAATTGATAGATCTGCGCGCCAAAGGCGTGCCAGAGTCTGTGTAATCAATTGATTGACAGTTCAGCTGTGACAGTGCAGCTGAATACTTGGACGCGTCCCTAGTAAGCTATATGAGTGACTTGGTCACACCGGGACGCTAGTTCTTGCGTGCACGTTCTCTTGGCACTGCGACCCTGTCGTCTGTGCTGCGTGCAGTCTTGGAAGTGACGTGACTTACGTCTGTGTTTCCTGATTATTAATAAAGGCAACTTCCTGCAAGAACCATGGCGGAATTCGTGGCATTCTTACCCTCACAACTCAATGATTACCAAGAGACCCTCATTAGCAAGCTTCCTCCAACCATCACACAGGCACTGTGTCCTATGGTCAGGGGCATGGTTGCTTGGGTGGCAGGCATTTCCAGGCCAGACCTTATGGTCATAGCCAGGTTGCCTGATGACATGCTGGTGGAGCTAGGGTCTGCCAAGGTGGCTGATCAGGTCAGGGCTTCATCTGGCATTCTGTTGTCTGCAGTGGATTTATCACAACCCATTTGCATGGAGCTGTATGTGGATAGCTCAATGGACAGCAGACAGGTCTCCAAGGTCAGGGGCAGGGCTGCAGGGCTCTTTGTGCTCAGACAGGAAGGCCTGGGGAGTTTGGTGAGCTGGTTTAGTCGCCTGCACAAACGGGTGGCTGTCAGCAGTGATGTGGCAGAATGCAGGGCTATTTGTGAAGGCATTCACACAAGCCTTTATCTGAAGGAGTTGCTTCATCAGATGACTTCTAACACTCCTTGGCCACTTCAGGTTACCACTCTTCTAAAAACAGACTCCATGGGGATGGTGCAGTTTGTGCACAGGCAGATGGCCAGAAGTAGGGACTTGGATTATCTCCTTCTCAAGGAGTTGTCCTCCTTGGCCAATATTGAGCATATCCCTGGGGTTGACAATCCTGCTGATGCTTTGACCAAGCTAGTGCAGAAGGCAGCAGTGCAATACAAGGTTCTTCAGTCTCTGATGGACCCATCTCAGCAAGCTGTCTAAGCTGGTGCATGGTTATAGGGCATTGGAGAAGCAGATTGTGTGGTAGTGTCAGCATTGTGACTGGCATAATACCTGTATTTTAGTCTGTACTAAGGCTCATGGACCATGGTACACTCACTCTGATTTTAATCAGGATACAGCCAGGTTTTGGCTGGGGTTCATGCTGTTGACTACACAAGGTTGACAGGTCCATTACAGACCATGTATTCTATTTTAAAAGAATGTATATTTGTACATACTTCTCACAATGGTCTGGGAACCTTTATTCTGGGGTTTATAGGGCGGGGTTCGATTCCCTGGTATTATGTTTCTACAAGCTGGCCTGTTCAGGTGTTTGCCTGTTCAGACTTCCCTAGTTCCCCAGGGCAGGATTTAATTGTTGCCTATGTGTTTCATTTTGTCATTTGTTTGCTGTGGCAGTTTACCATCTGGCAAGTAGACGGGCGCCGTAAGACGGGCGCCAATAGACCCCTGTTGAGAGAATGACAGGCAAACTATTGTAATACGCCTTACTTTGTCAAGTGGTATTTTAATTGTCATGGATTTATTGTACTTATATTGAATATGTACTGGGTCTTATGGGATTAGTATCTGGGATTAATGTAACTCACCGCCAGAAGGTCATTGTACTGGAGGCTCTACCGAGGTGATGGGATTAATTCCTGGAGAAGACCTCATAGAATTAACCTGTATGTATTTAATTTTGTGTGCTTCTAATATCTGGTGGTACTCTGTAATGCCACTTCCATAGGTTTTTATCCATTTCTCATGGAATGGTTTTCCCTGTGGCAGATCTGTTTCTTTTCCAGTTCCTTAAAAGAAAGGGCTGGGGGAATGGCATTGGCCATCAAAGACATCTGTTCAAGCGTCAAGCTGGAGTGAAGGACATTTCAAGCTACTTCAAGGGTCCCTGGCAGGGGATGTGATCCCTAAAGAAAAGAAGGGATTGGAGTTAACGTAAAGGATTTACGTTAGATGGATAGAGATTGTTACGCTCTTTCCAACGGCACCTTGAACGCCTCATTTGGTTAAGGGACGTAAAAGTTATGACGTTTCCTAGGCTGTGCCGACAGTACCCGGCGCGCCACTGTGGGCGCGTACGGACACAGGATGTACAAGTGTCACTTTGATAGTCCGCAGGACGTTGACAGGACTTGTACAGGACTTGATGGTCAATTGATAGGTAGGCGTGCTGTAGCGCGCCAGGACCTATGAGACAATTGATGCTGAGTAGTGTACGGATAGGTCCACAGGACTAGCCGTATGGACAATTGATAGATCTGCGCGCCAAAGGCGTGCCAGAGTCTGTGTAATCAATTGATTGACAGTTCGGCTGTGACAGTGCAGCTGATTACTTGGACGCGTCCCTAACAACCTATATGTGTGACTTGGTCGCACCGGGACGCTAGTTCTTGCGTGCACGTTCTCTGGGCACTGCGACCCTGTCGCCTGTGCTGCGTGCAGTCTTGGAAGTGACGTGACTTACGTCTGTGTTTCCTTGTTATTAATAAAGGCAACTTCCTGCAAGAATCATGGCGGAATTCGTGGCATTCTCACTCTTACAACTTATTGTCCGGAATTCGTCCGAGATCTAGATTTTTCCCGCCACGTACGCGAGAGCCGGCGAAAACGACGAAAACACCCATGGCGGTCGAGCATGAGCTAGCGTTCTGAGAAACTTGCGTCATTGCAGCCGCTCGAGGTGTCAAAACGAAGCTTACATCACGGTTAATCCATGGAATAATTTTGGACTTATATACGCTGTGATTGCGACGCGGGCATTGAACGGGACAAAAAGTTTTTTTCACAGCGGACCAGTTTTTCGCGAAAACCGGATTTCTCGGTGGTACGTGTCTCAAAGTCTTGGTCACATGAGGATACGAAAATCCCGGCACGATAGCTCAGCTTGTTCGTTATAATATTCCCGAAAACGTTAGTGTTTTCGTTTTTTGAGTTTCGCTTTTAATTGTCCGGCATTGACGTGAATAAATATGGGGGTGCGAAATCCGTCTGTTTCTTGCTTCATGCAATGCATATCTTTGTCGTCAGATAATCAGCTCTTTAGGCTATGCCCGACCTTCCTATACTGCCAGCCTGCGGCAGTAAGCCCCCAGAGGATATGGCGTGCCCAAGGTTCCGCGCTAAGGCCGCTAATGGTCTTCCGGATGTGCAGTAAGTTAGGTTAAACAGTGCCGGAACCTTTTGCCCACTGAGGCAAATCGGGCCGGAACACTATTTTGCCCGGAATAACCACTTCCGAGCACCCAAGTTAATTCGGCCGAATTAACTTGGGTGCTCGGAAGTGGTTATTCCGGGCAAAATAGTGTTCCGGCCCGATTTGCCTCAGTGGGCAAAAGGTTCCGGCACTGTTTAACCTAACTAAAACCTGGCCTCGTGGAGGGGGGACGAAGAGCCCGAGACATCCGCCTAGGCCGCTGAGCACGCACCACTAAATGCGCCGGAGCTGCCTCAGTGAGGATTCGAACCCCTGACCTCCAAGGTGCACGGGTTTTAGTTAGGTTAAACAGTGCCGGAACCTTTTGCCCACTGAGGCAAATCGGGCCGGAACACTATTTTGCCCGGAATAACCACTTCCGAGCACCCAAGTTAATTCGGCCGAATTAACTTGGGTGCTCGGAAGTGGTTATTCCGGGCAAAATAGTGTTACGGACCGATTTGCCTCAGGCAAAAGGTTCCGTCACTATTTAACGTAACTAAAACCTGTGCACCTTGGAGGTCAGGGGTTCGAATCCTCACTGAGGCAGCTCCGGCGCATTTAGTGGTGCGTGCTCAGTGGCCTAGGCGGATGTCTCGGGCTCTTCGTCCCCCCTCCACGAGGCCAGGTTTTAGTTACGTTAAATAGTGACGGAACCTTTTGCCGCCTGAGGCAAATCGGTCCGTAACACTATTTTGCCCGGAATAACCACTTCCGAGCACCCAAGTTAATTCGGCCGAATTAACTTGGGTGCTCGGAAGTGGTTATTCCGGGCAAAATAGTGTTACGGACCGATTTGCCTCAGGCGGCAAAAGGTTCCGTCACTATTTAACGTAACTCAGTAAGTGCGGTAAAAGCTGCGAAAATTGCTTATAATGCCTGTAGGAAGCTGTTTGCGACAGTGTTTTCCAAGCGAGTTCATTGTTCTTTTGACGCCAGATACAAAAGGCAAAGGGGGGCATCGTTTTTATTAGTCGGCAGTGCGGTTGCGAGATGTGATGAGTCGGGCAGACGATCTCGCCACGACACGCTCGGCTCAAGCTTCGCACATCCCGGCTGCCATAAAGAAGCGCAGATTAAGCGAGGTGAGCGAGCCAGAGGGCCCAGAATCGTTGCTAACGCAAGGCAGCTTCTGAAAGGGTAGAAAGCTGGATTGTTAACACTTTCTCAAGAGCATGGTGCAGTGGTTATTGCCACCTTGTCCAGATATTTGCCTTTGTCTTTCTGATTTAAAGACTGTTTTAAAGAGGAGTGGGAGAGCGTTTCCAACGTTGTTGCTTATTCATTACTGTGAAGAAAGAGCCTTTTCAGTTGCTGACAATGAGATGGAAGCTGTCTCATGCAAATTACCCAGGCAATGCAAGTGGTGCAAGGTGAGGCCATGCATGGCTGATGTTGCCTTCATGCGTGAGACTGCAGGGTGTGTGGCTGGCTAGGTGAGCGGGGCGTGTACGGGGTGTTGCAATGGTGAGGGCATGCGAGGCGGGCACATGCCTGGTGGTGTGGGTGTTGGGTAGTTAGTTGGTTCGGTGATTGTGTTGTTGAGTGGTTAGGTGGTTAGGTGGTTGTGTAGCTGGGTGATTGGTTGTTTGGTTGTTTGATTGCCCAGAGAGCCTTGGGTGGGAGGCTTGGGCTATAGATGCTTCAAGGGATGCCTAGGCGTGGGTGGGTTCAATGGCAGGTGGCTGGCTTATAGGTGGATGCCTTGGTAAATTAATGGCTGGCTGCGTAGGTGGGAGCACAGGCAGTTGGAGAGGGTGGGTGGGTGGCTGGCTGGTCATGGTGGATGAGTGCAAGGGCGGTCGGTTATTGGCAGATGGCCATGCAGGTGGCTGGGTGATGATAGGCTTTGGGGACTTTGAAGTGGGTGTTTTGTTGGATGCATGAGTGAAACAACTGCACGGTTTTGAGGGTGGTGGGTTGGTGGTTGGTTGGTTAGGGATGTGTGCGGGTGGGTGGGTTGGTGGGTGGGCCATTGGTGGTTGGTGGCTGGTGGATGTGTAGATGACTAGATGTGGGTGGGTGGGCGAAGGGACGGGTAGATGGACGCGTGGGCGCACCGATATGGATGCGTGGATGGGTTTATGGTTGGGACCGACTCACCTGTCGCGGGTGAAGGGCTGTGCAGGTTTGGGGTGAGGTAGGTGTCGGGGTGCTGGCTGAGAAAATGCATGTGTGGGTGGGTCAGTGGGTGGGTCACTGGGTATAAGGGTGTGGGGGCAGTGAGTGGTTGAGTGGGTAGGTGCGTGGGTGGGTCAACTGTGGGTGGCCGGACGGGTGCATATGGGGCCAGCTGGCTGGGTGTTTAGGTGGTTGGGTGGTTGGGTGGTTGGCTCATTGGATGGAGGAAATTGCCTCCTTATTACCTATAGTTGGTGTGTGGCGGTTGCGCAGGTGCCTTGGTGGGTGGGTGGATGTCCAAGTGGGTTGGTAGGTGGTTGGGTGCCTAGGTGCACGCATGGTTATATAAGTTGGGTAAGCACGTGCGCGGCTGGCTTGGTGGGTGGGTCACTGGGTGGGAGGACAGGTGGCTGTCTGGGTGCACGGGCGCGCGAGTGTGTGAGCAGTTGTGTGGGTGCATGGGTGGCCAGGTGGCTGCATGGGTGGGC
This sequence comes from Mesostigma viride, assembly GCA_009746045.1. Lineage (NCBI taxonomy): Eukaryota > Viridiplantae > Streptophyta > Mesostigmatophyceae > Mesostigmatales > Mesostigmataceae > Mesostigma > Mesostigma viride. The sequence continues at coordinate 1,145,826 of RPFO01000448.1, forward strand.
GACTGCATGGGTGGCTTGGTGCGCACAAAGTGCAGGAGATGGAGACATGGGATATGCCAATGCCATATCATTTGAGCATACGTGGATGTCAGGTGACACGTGCCAGCGTTGGGGTCACTGCACCTTGATATGCTCGCTCGGCATATTCTCGACATGTATTACACGTAGTGTATATCATGCATGGTGCGTGTTGGTAGCATTCAAATGGCTGTGTTAGTGATGTGGCATGTATTGTTCACCTTTCCTTCCCATTTTGCAATGTGCCAAGTAGTTTAGAGGCATGGTGTCATGGGGTATACATATGGACATGCACTACACATCACAGCTTTGTGGCATAGTGGGAATGCCTACCTTACATGACGGATTCTGCTAGCAATGGTCACCACTCAGGCATTCACATGCACCAAGTTTTTGCACACTGTTTGTACCAGTCATTCTTGAGTTGCCTGCAAAGATTTAAATGATGTGCCCCAGCTTGGAGAGTGTTTTGGTGGTTAATGAGTAAAAAAGCAAAAAATGGTGACAATTGCTGGCAAATGTCACCATTTGGAGCTCTGCATGATCGATCTGAATTTTTGCTCATGACTTGTTGAGACCATTCGTCAGGTGCTGGCATGATGGCAATAAGTTTTGGTGGCATTCTGACATTATTTGGGTTAAATATTGATTTAAAATGGCCATTAATGACAAATGCTAGCAAAAGTTTGCTAGCATTTGTCACCAACTAGGGCTCCAAATGGCGTAGAACTTTGTACAAGGTCAGAACAACTATTATTCATCACCACTGCAAAGTTACAGCATATAATCTGATGTCAACTATTGTTTCTATGCAAGTGCAAGTGGTTTAGGTGGCCAGTTTTGGCCTTGGATCTGGAGTTAACTTAAGAAGGGAGTACCATGTAAACTTAACATTTTGACTCAACTACTCCACCGGCCACTAGCCAGACACATCCCGGGGAGTGGTGGGATCCAATCCTAGGTCAATCTGACAATAAACTTGCCATGGGCCATAATTTATGTAAAAAAAAGGCCATTTCAAGGTGTTGTGTCGCCGCAGGTATAACACGTAGATGTTGTTCTGCATGGCGATCTTGTGATGCTTGTTATCCACCAGCACCACTGTCTCTTTGTGGAAATCCACCTTGTGACCTGCCTTTGCGAGTTGCGCGACTGAAAGGAGTCGTGCATTCATGCAGGCCAGGTACAAGCAGCGCTCCTTGCAAGCGCATGCTGTGGCCAGGAAGCTCCACAGCGATGGTGCCCAGGCCGGTAGCGTGCAGCTGTCCGCCGGAGCCAGCGATTGCCCTGCTGTGGGGGGTCAGAGACACAAAGTCAGAACGGCACGGGGACATGTGGCTGCTCGCAGCCGAGTCCAGCACCCAGCAGGTGAGGTTGTCGCATGTATACTGCGTGAGAGCAGCAGCCTCCAGCGGCGTCGACGGCCACTCCTCGGCGATGGTGACCATGCAGAAGCCATGCAGGCGGCAGTTCAGCCGCCTCCTGAGTTGCGTTGGCAGCGGATCCAGCAGGTGCGTTGCGTCCCTTGTTCTGCATGGTTCCCTCGGTTGCCGCCCTTGCCCCCCCTGGGCTGGTTGCATGTTGTACCAGCGTGGGGCCTTCTCAGGATGCTCCTTCCAGCAGTCCTTGTCCTTGTGATTCAGGCTACAGTGACTGCATTTCTTGGTCCCCCCGTTCCCCTTGCTGTTGGTGTGGTAGACCTGGCCAGTGCCAGCACTCTCCTTTTTCACCACAGCACGCCCCCCCTTGAGCAGATCCTCCGCCTCCATGAGTGCCCTCTTCACCACAGGTATAGATAGTGGGTCCTCTGAGCTCCTCGTTGAACCGTACAGACACCAGCGCAGGGCGGTACTCGTCTGTCAGTGCTCCCAGTAGAATGGCAGCGAAATCACGGTCCTGGATGACTCCACCTGCAGCCTGGTAGTCAGCACGTAGAAGCTCTGCCCTCCTCACGAGTTGTTGCATTGTCTCGTTAGGCAGCTTCTCTAGGCGGTGCAGCTTACTCCTCAGCTAAAATCTGTGGCTCCTGGAAGTGTATAATCATACGCCGTATTATACGCCGTATCGCGCGTATTATACGCGATACGCGAGCAGCGCGTACGAAAACGGGGTACTTTCGTACGCGCCGCGTATTTTTAGGGTATTTCTTGCGTATCGCGTATTTTTTAGCGTATTTTTTGCGTATTTTTGGCTCCGGCATCAGTTTACAGCTCGGGTGAAGCGGAAGTTTCTAGACTAGGCTGCGGCGCGCCGAGTAGTAGAAACAAGTGAGCAGCAAGGTGCCACTTGGCCAAGATCAATGCATATGGCTGCGTGTATTGGCAGGACAGGAAGGCACCGTTCAAGAAGACAAAATGTGCCAAGATCGCGGTCTGCCAGCAAGATCGCGGTGGTCACCTATCGTAGCATATGAACAGGCGCCATGGCTACGGAGAGTGAGGAGATGGACCATGATGATGATGGGGCCGATCGACGAGTTAGAGGCTGATTCTGAGGATGTTTGGACATATGTCAGCAAAGAGCGTGTCTTCAAGGATGGGCAGCAGACAAATAACTACCAAATGACGTGCTCAGAATGCAAGGCACATTTCAAGGGTTCTTCTACCCGAGGAAGGTGCCATATCACTGTGGGCGGCACGTATGCCAAGGATGCGAAAGTGTGCCCATGCTGCTTGAAGCCGCCCAAGGCATTGCGTCTCAAGCTGTTGAGGGAGCTAGCAGGCGGAGAAGGATGACAAGGCCAGGAAGAGAAAGGCGGGTAGTGACGCCGGGAAGCAGGCTGATGCGCGGGCGGCAGCCAAAGGCAATTGCTTACTGACCTTGTAGAAACCGACGCCTCCGAGTGGCAGTCCGCTCATGCCAGCTCCTCCGGCATGGCCGGCTCTGGGCGCACTACTGCTGGGCCATCCGGTGCACTTTGTTAGCCTGCATGCCAGCCATAGAGCCTTTTGTATCCTTGCTTAATGCAGAACCATTAGTAATGGCCGGCCTACGATGAGTAGGCAATGTGTCTTATTTCTGGCAAAATGTCTTATTCAGTACCCCTAGTTGAATATAAACTTGACGTTTTGTTGTGCTTTTATTGAGTAACTATTCATTAGGGACAGCGCTTGTTGTTCTAGGTAGTGACGACATTGGCAAGGCCATGTGATAATGTGGCATATAAAGCCAAACTTGTGATGCTGGAGAACATGTTGGGTTGGTCAGATTGATGAATGATCATCAAAACCATGCAAAAACAGACTTTTAAGGGGTTAGCGTACGATTAGCGTATAATACACCGTATGAAGCGTATTATACATTATACACCTGGGCCGCGTACGATAGCGTATTGCGTATGATTATACAATGCTGTGGCTTTTGGTCAGCCTGGTTTGCTCATAGTTCTCCATGAGACACTGCCATGCCTGACTACCAGTCTTGTTGGCCACAGTGGCCATGAGGCGTGCAGCTTCACCTGTCAGCGCAGACAGGTGAGCAAAGCTGCCCGCCCACAGGGCCTTATCAGCCCTGTCATTCTCCTCAGTGCCCAGCAGGACAGCATCCAAACTGAAAAGACTGACAACAGCCAAAAACAAGTTCTTCCACTCCTCCCACTTGCTGTAATCATCACCAGCTGCTCCAACAAATTTCTTGCAGCTCTTGGCAACTGTTGAAACAAGGGAGGTGTAGTCAGGCTGTCTGGTAGCAGTTTGGGTGTCTTGATCCTCCATGGTGGATCTGGGTCTGGGTGTTGTCTCTGGGGAAGTCAGATGAATGTCTCTGCTCCTCAAATGCAGGGTAGGCATCAAACCTCCGATACCATGTTGAAAGAACTGACAGGGTTTGCCTTTTCAATGCTGTGATTGGAACCCTTTGTGCCTGACCTTGCAGGTGCAAGCTTAGTATGGAGGAGTAAAGAGACTCAGAGGCAGAGACCTGATTGAGGCAGAATGAAGAGTACCCTCAATAGGAGGGCTACTCCTTTTATTGTTTCTTAGAATAGAAAAGATGCCATTTAGATGCTGCAGCATAATATTCTAGGAATATGCTGAGAAAGATGTTGTGGCAGATGCTTAAGAATATGCTCTAGCATATGCTGGGAATATTCTGTCCAGCTCACAGGTTTCTAGAAAGTTCTGAGCATGAAACAGCAAGCTGCCATTAAAATTAAATTAAATTAAATTATAACATGCCTCCGTGGGGAGGTCATGTAGCACATATTCCATGATGGATGGGGTGGAGGAAGCCGCGTGATCGAACTATCCTAACTCTAAGCTATCTATAGAAAATCCTAACTACACTACTCATCAAAACGCCTCCTCCGCTTGGGGGGAGGTGGCTTGCCCACAGGGTCGGGCGTGTGCGCCTTGACAATCTTCTTCCACCGCGTCTTGTCCTGCATGACAGTCCAAAGACGGGAGAGAGAGTGGATGCGGTGCTCAAACTGGGCTGGGACCACTATAGGTCGTCCAGCAACATCTGAACGTAGCTCGTGACAGATTTCCCTACCCTTTTGGGAATGTCCTCAGGGCCAGGCCAGGTCAGAATGTGCCGCCCTGGCTGGCCAAGCCGCTGGGGGCCGGCCAGACCCAGGGTGGTGTCGACCTGGCTGGTGCGGGCAAGGTGTCCTACAAATGCTATCCTACGCTGCCTAATCTCGTCCGAAACACGAGGCATGCCATGATACAAAGACTCTGATGACGGACGCTCGGAAAAACCTACGTTAAGGACCTGTCGGAGCATCCTGTAGTAAACCGTGCCGTCTAGCCTAGCTGCCAGTTTGGGTGGGAGGGTCCACGCCTCGGCGCCATACGTGAGCACCGTGAGGACGAGGACCTTGAAGAGCATGCGCTTGCAGTCGGTGCCCGCCCAGGCCCTTCGAGCGCCAGTAGGGTGTGAGCGAACGGAGCTTGGCCCATGCAGGCAAGGCCGATGCGGGTGTCCACATCGTCGGCGGTGTCAGGAAGCCAGCTCCCCAACAGCTTGAAGCGGTCGCGGAACGGGACCTCCGTCCCGTCGAGCAGGCGCGGCAGCGGTGGTTTACTGGAGGCCCCCATCACCATCGCCTCGGTTTTGACACTAATCTCCAACCCCACCGCCCGCGCCTCCAGGCCCAGGCAGTCCAGCCAGGTCTGAATGTGCTCGGGGCTCTCGATGAGGGTGGTATCATCCGCATAAATCAGGTCGGCAAGGCGGTAACCAGGTCTAACCCCGCCGTGCTCTTTCACGTTAAGGATGTCCAAGCCTGGCTCGAACCCCTTAAGAGCAGTAAAGCGCGCACGTGCCCGGCGCATGACGTGATCCACGACAATAATGAACAGGTATGGGGACAGGACACAAACTTGCCACACCCCGTGGTGAAGGGGGAATGGTGGGGTGGTGCCTTCCGCAGTCCGCACTACTGCCTGTGAGCCCTTATACAGTCGGCGAATGGCAGCAATAAACGCAGGTGGCACCCGATCCAGAGCTACTAGGGTGGCCCAAAGAGCCTCCCAGAGAACCGTGTCAAAGGCTTTGATATAGTCAACAAAAATGAAGACCAGCGGCAAACTGTCAGGGGGAAGGCGACGCACCTCCTCCATCAATCGGCGCGCGACAAACACAGCCATGACAGTGTTACGACCACGACGGAAACCCATCTGAGACTCACCCAGGTGTGGGTCCAGCGCGGCGCGGAGCCTGTGCAGCATCATGCGCATGAAGCTGCCATCTGTCATGATAATATTGAAACACCTATCTATTCTAATGAAAAGACACTTGTCAAACAAAGAGCACCCACATCTGTTCAGTGAGTGACACCGGTTGGCATGACCACTGCATGGTGTCAGACTGTTGTCAGAACACTGTCATGTCAGATCCTACATGTCAGATCCTATACAGTATACTTGTCAGATCAGTTGCCACTTGTGCTGCCAAGACACTAGGAAAGCTGTGACAGGCCATAACTCACTAAATACTTGTCCAAATTAAACCGGGACAAGTTCTGTAGAAACGTTAAAACAAACTCTATCTCAGTGGCCAGTCAGCAGCACTGTCTAGTCAGGGCAGGTGGGTACAATACAAGGACCATGTCCTTGACAGAAGGCATGGTGGCCTTCCCCACTTGGCCCACCTATTACAGGTTGAAGGCCTTAGAAGATGAGATGGCTAAAGCTGCGGGGGTGGAGCAGAGTGAAGTTGGTATACCTTTAATTGTTAGTGCCAGCCTAGAGGTGGAAGTCATTGAGGCCATCATGCACATATATATAGAGAAGGTGTGCGATCGAAGTGCAGCTGGACCTGGCGGGTGGGTTTGATATTCAGATCCAGGTAGATGGAGCCCATCTCACCCGTGGTACCAGTCAAGCCACCATTGTTGCCAACATCACACCGAGCGATCCGCAGTTGAAGCTCAAGGTGAAGGCCCAGTCACCGTTTGGTTTGTGCGCAGTGCCTGTGTACAAGGGCTGTGATAGCAAGCACGATGTGTTGCAGGGTGCCTTCACGCGTGTGTTAGGGGAGTCGGACACAATCAACAAGAACCATGGCATTTTTCACCAGGACTCTGCTAGGTTGGTGCCGTTGACAAGGGTGGTGGTGGGGGGAGACAAGCATTATGTCAACGCTGAAAGGGGGCAGAGCACATGCGCGCACACCTTCCCATGCAACAAATGGCTCTGCCCCAAGGCCAAGTTCGGCTACCTGGAAGAGTGCAAGGCCTATCCCCTGCGCACAACCGCCCTATCATGCCAGCTGGCCCATGTCTGGGATGTGAAAAAGCAAGGCCCCTTTAAGTGCAAGGGATGCAACGTCACGTTCACCACGCAGGCCCAACTTGCCAACACAAGGCCCAGCCCTACCAAGGCTGCTGCACATGCCCTAGATCACTATGGCCAGCGGTGGGGTTGCACCCCCATTCTTCCCATCGAGCATGATGACCACCCTGATTGCATCCTCCACCTCCTGCTCAACGTCGTGTGCTCCCTGGTTGACCACACCCTCCTGGCAAACTTGCTGAAAAGCCAGGAGGAGGCAATGCTCAAAACGCTGCACGAGGAGTGTGGGGTGTACATCAAGGCTAAGCATGTGAAGGCTACCTCCAAGAGTGGCAATGCCAGAGCCCCTGAGAAGCCCACCATCATAGGCAGGGAGGCACTCTCTTTGCTAGAGAAATTCGATGTATGCGTGGACAAGTTGGGGGAGGATCTCCCACCTGGGAAGGGTGAGGCCATTTCACTTGCCTGGGAGTCTACGCGAAGCCTGTGGGTCACCCTCTCTGATCCGGATTTCAAGGATGATGGCCCCGGGGGAGCCAAGCGGGCACACAAGGCTAGTGAGGTGCAGGAGCAGGCAGAACTTTTATTCAGCGCCTTCTTGCACATTGCCACACCTGAGGCTGTCACAACGTACATGCACGACCCCCGGCCTCCCTCCTTCTCGCCGTGTATATAGGGTTGAAGGTTCCTTTACTCTGTATTGGCACCCACGTGACGCAGTCACGTGCTTATTAATTAATTAATTAATGCACGACCTTGTTTGCCACATCCCCTCCCAGGTCCTCAAATTTGGGGACCTGCGCCTCTACGTACTCTCAGGAGGGGCTGGAACACATGCACCACATGCGCAAGGAGGACACCAAGCGCTGCACCAACCACCGTTCAAAGCTGGGCCGTGATGCCAAGGGCAAGGGTATGGGGGTGTCCATGTTGACGCAGGGCATGAAGGCTGACGGTGGGCGTTGGTTACGCACCCCACTCCGGCCACCCAGAACAAGACCGCAAGGACTTCTTTGCAGCGCTGGAGAACCTGGCGAACGGCATCCCTGGTCGCAACTACCTCGCTCTGCTGCTGGACGCCAACGCCACGCTACCACCGGGTACTGGCGGATGTCAGCACGCCCCCAACGGTACGGTCTCCAATGCCAACACCGAACTTTTTGCTGATTTGCTTACGACATGCGATTTGGTCACTGCCAACACGCGCTTTCCACATAGTCCAGATGCTTTGGTCACACACACCTCGCCAACTGGCACTGAACGCTGCATTGACTATGTTGTAATACGCAAGCGTCATCAAGGATCTGTACTAGCTGCTCGCTCGCATGTGATCGATCCCCCTGGTGCGCTCCGATCATCGCATCGTCACCGCCCGCATCCGCCTGCGATTCCCCTCGCCCTTTCGTAAGCACGTGGCACCACCTGATTTGCGCACACTTCAGTTGCTCGAGAAATCTGACGACGCTCTGGAGGACTTCCCTGAAAAACGCGCCCACAAGCGCGCCGCAGAGGCGTTCGTCGACGCGCTGGACATCCCGGCCAGCCACGCCCAGCTGTTCGCTGCCGGCCCGGCATCGGCCCTTCGGCACCTCGCTGACAAGCTGCCCGCGGCCGGGGCCCTACTGCCCCCCCGCCGCCCGCCCCGCTTCACCAGCCTGCACCGGCTCCCCGCCGTCATCCAGGCCCGGCAAGCCCTGCGCGACAACCGCGACCCCGCCCGCTACGCCCGCCTCAAAGCCGATTACCACTCGGCCATCCGGCAGGCGACTAAGGAGCAGGAGGACCTTCATGTCCGCGAGTACTTCGCCCACCTCAAGGACCAGCACGGCAAGTACGCCTGGACCCGCCTGCGTCACGCCCAACGGCCCGCCGGCGGCGCGCAGCCGGCGCCGCGGACGCTCTCTGGCTCACCGCAGCAGCAGCTCGACCAGTGGTATTCCTCCCAGTCCCGGCTGCTCGGCGCCCCCCGCCGCCTCCGCCGCTTGCATGGCCCTCTGGCGGCCGCACGCCTGGCAGTAGCACCGGCGGACGTCCCTGCGCCGCCCACGCCGCCCGCCGCTGAGCAGGACTACACGTACCCAGCCCTGACGGAACCCCTGGCCCACCCCAACGAGCTCCCGCCGTTCACCGAGCTCGAGCTGAGCACCGCCGCCAAGCAACTCCGCTTCTATGCTGCCGTTGGACCTGACCAGCTCCCAGCCCCGGTGATTAAGCTGACGGCGCTCACGGGGTTCCTGCTTGACGTCTGCAACCGGATCCTGCTTGCCGACGCGCCGCCGATTCCTGAGTGGCAGCACAGCTACCGTATTATGCTGTACAAAAACAAAGGTTCCCCTGACGACCCCGCCAACTACAGAGGAGTCTGCATCCAGAGCGCCGCACTTAAGTTGTTCATGCGCATGATCCTCAACCGCCTTCGTTCTGCTCTCGACTGTCACCTTGGGGAAAGTCAAATGGGCTTCCGTCCTGGGCGCAACACCGTCATGGCCATCTTCGTCGCGCGTCGCCTCTTCGAGGAAATCGCTCTCCTGCAACCTGGTGAGTTTCCCGCCATCCTGATCTTCGTCGACTTCATCAAGGCTTTTGATTCTGTCCTCTGGGACGCTCTATGGGCTGTACTTGCTCGCGCTCGCGTCCCCACTCCCCTGATCACCGTCATCCGCACGCTGTATGAGGGGTCGACCACTTCGGTGCGCACTCAACACGGCATGGGGTTGCACCCCCATTCTTCCCATCGAGCATGATGACCACCCTGATTGCATCCTCCACCTCCTGCTCAACGTCGTGTGCTCCCTGGTTGACCACACCCTCCTGGCAAACTTGCTGAAAAGCCAGGAGGAGGAAATGCTCAAAACGCTGCACGAGGAGTGTGGGGTGTACATCAAGGCTAAGCATGTGAAGGCTACCTCCAAGAGTGGCAATGCCAGAGCCCCTGAGAAGCCCACCATCATAGGCAGGGAGGCACTCTCTTTGCTAGAGAAATTCGATGTATGCGTGGACAAGTTGGGGGAGGATCTCCCACCTGGGAAGGGTGAGGCCATTTCACTTGCCTGGGAGTCTACGCGAAGCCTGTGGGTCACCCTCTCTGATCCGGATTTCAAGGATGATGGCCCCGGGGGAGCCAAGCGGGCACACAAGGCTAGTGAGGTGCAGGAGCAGGCAGAACTTTTATTCAGCGCCTTCTTGCACATTGCCACACCTGAGGCTGTCACAACGTACATGCACGACCCCCGGCCTCCCTCCTTCTCGCCGTGTATATAGGGTTGAAGGTTCCTTTACTCTGTATTGGCACCCACGTGACGCAGTCACGTGCTTATTAATTCATTAATTAATGCACGACCTTGTTTGCCACATCCCCTCCCAGGTCCTCAAATTTGGGGACCTGCGCCTCTACGTACTCTCAGGAGGGGCTGGAACACATGCACCACATGCGCAAGGAGGACACCAAGCGCTGCACCAACCACCGTTCAAAGCTGGGCCGTGATGCCAAGGGCAAGGGTATGGGGGTGTCCATGTTGACGCAGGGCATGAAGGCTGACGGTGGGCGTTGGTTACGCACCCCACTCCGGCCACCCAGAACAAGACCGCAAGGACTTCTTTGCAGCGCTGGAGAACCTGGCGAACGGCATCCCTGGTCGCAACTACCTCGCTCTGCTGCTGGACGCCAACGCCACGCTACCACCGGGTACTGGCGGATGTCAGCACGCCCCCAACGGTACGGTCTCCAATGCCAACACCGAACTTTTTGCTGATTTGCTTACGACATGCGATTTGGTCACTGCCAACACGCGCTTTCCACATAGTCCAGATGCTTTGGTCACACACACCTCGCCAACTGGCACTGAACGCTGCATTGACTATGTTGTAATACGCAAGCGTCATCAAGGATCTGTACTAGCTGCTCGCTCGCATGTGATCCCCCTGGTGCGCTCCGATCATCGCATCGTCACCGCCCGCATCCGCCTGCGATTCCCCTCGCCCTTTCGTAAGCACGTGGCACCACCTGATTTGCGCACACTTCAGTTGCTCGAGAAATCTGACGACGCTCTGGAGGACTTCCCTGAAAAACGCGCCCACAAGCGCGCCGCAGAGGCGTTCGTCGACGCGCTGGACATCCCGGCCAGCCACGCCCAGCTGTTCGCTGCCGGCCCGGCATCGGCCCTTCGGCACCTCGCTGACAAGCTGCCCGCGGCCGGGGCCCTACTGCCCCCCGCCGCCCGCCCCGCTTCACCAGCCTGCACCGGCTCCCCGCCGTCATCCAGGCCCGGCAAGCCCTGCGCGACAACCGCGACCCCGCCCGCTACGCCCGCCTCAAAGCCGATTACCACTCGGCCATCCGGCAGGCGACCAAGGAGCAGGAGGACCTTCATGTCCGCGAGTACTTCGCCCACCTCAAGGACCAGCACGGCAAGTACGCCTGGACCCGCCTGCGTCACGCCCAACGGCCCGCCGGCGGCGCGCAGCCGGCGCCGCGGACGCTCTCTGGCTCACCGCAGCAGCAGCTCGACCAGTGGTATTCCTCCCAGTCCCGGCTGCTCGGCGCCCCCCGCCGCCTCCGCCGCTTGGCCCTCTGGCGGCCGCACGCCTGGCAGTAGCACCGGCGGACGTCCCTGCGCCGCCCACGCCGCCCGCCGCTGAGCAGGACTACACGTACCCAGCCCTGACGGAACCCCTGGCCCACCCCAACGAGCTCCCGCCGTTCACCGAGCTCGAGCTGAGCACCGCCGCCAAGCAACTCCGCTTCTATGCTGCCGTTGGACCTGACCAGCTCCCAGCCCCGGTGATTAAGCTGACGGCGCTCACGGGGTTCCTGCTTGACGTCTGCAACCGGATCCTGCTTGCCGACGCGCCGCCGATTCCTGAGTGGCAGCACAGCTACCGTATTATGCTGTACAAAAACAAAGGTTCCCCTGACGACCCCGCCAACTACAGAGGAGTCTGCATCCAGAGCGCCGCACTTAAGTTGTTCATGCGCATGATCCTCAACCGCCTTCGTTCTGCTCTCGACTGTCACCTTGGGGAAAGTCAAATGGGCTTCCGTCCTGGGCGCAACACCGTCATGGCCATCTTCGTCGCGCGTCGCCTCTTCGAGGAAATCGCTCTCCTGCAACCTGGTGAGTTTCCCGCCATCCTGATCTTCGTCGACTTCATCAAGGCTTTTGATTCTGTCCTCTGGGACGCTCTATGGGCTGTACTTGCTCGCGCTCGCGTCCCCACTCCCCTGATCACCGTCATCCGCACGCTGTATGAGGGGTCGACCACTTCGGTGCGCACTCAACACGGCATTACCCCGCCCTGCCCACTGCAGACCGGCGTCTGGCAGGGTTGCGTCCTGTCGCCATACCTGTTTATTATTGTAGTGGATTATGTTATGCGCCAGGCACGTGCTCGCTTTGCTAGCATTGCAGGCCGTGCCCCTGGCCTAGCGATCACGAACGAGCTTGGGGAAGGGGGGCCGACTAACAAGCAGAATTTACTAGCTGACCTCATTTATGCCGACGACATCACGCTCATCGAGAAGCCGGAGTCTGCCCAACTTTGGCTGGACTGCCTGGCGCTCGAGGCTCGGGCGGTTGGTCTAGAAATCAGCCCCAAAACGGAGGCCCTGGCCCTCGGCATGGCAGGGCCCCCACCCACACTCCGCCTCTTAGACGATGCCGAGGTCAACTACCCTACTTCAGGCCGCTTCAAGCTGCTCGGCAGTTGGCTTCCCGACTGCGAGGACGACATGACGACACGGATCGGCATGGCGTGGGCGCACCTCCATGACCACCGCCGCTGGTGGAGCAACCCCGCCCTACCCCGGATCGTCAAGCGTGACCTCTTCAAGGTCGTCATTCTGACGATCCTGACCTACGGCGCCGAGACGTGGACACTGATGCAGGAGCTGGAGCAACGACTCGACGGCGCCGTCACCAAGATGCTGCGCAAGGCCCTTAACATCCCCTTTGGTTTCAGTGCACATTAGTAATGAGGATTTGTACGCTGATTTGCCCTATGTTTCCCACATTATTAGGCACAGGCGCCTGGGCCTAGCCGGGCACCTGGCCCGCACAGATCAGGTAGATACATCAGATAGACTAGCTGGCACCAAGCCCGCCCAGCCTGGGCGATATGTCCTCACCTGGCGTGCCCCCGGCCGCGCGCGGCAGGGCCGCCACCCGTGGACTTTTCGTGATAGACTCGGCATGGACATGTGCTACACTAGACGTGACGGGCTCACCCCCGGGCAGCCTCCTGGTTTGTCTGTAATATGGAGGCAGATGGTGCGCAAGGATAGATGGCAAGTAGTGATGAAGGAGACCACCCCCAAGCCTGTGGGGGCTCCGCGTGTGACCAAGTATGGCATTCATAGCGATTCGGGCCGCGGTGCCCACACCCCTGTAACTAGGACCTAGATAGCTTATACCATCCATTCCATCCCATGTTCCGCTCCCACTGAGGGCTTACTTATGCTCACGTGACGCAGTCACGTGTCTATTAATTAATTAATGAAGGCTGACAAAGTCAGGCAGAAATTGTGCAGGGAGGTGCCACTACCTCCTAGCGATACCGAGATGAGGGCGCGCAAACGCATCAATGCCATGCCGCCTGTTGAGTAATTTGCAGCTACAATGTTGGCATGCTGCATGGGTGTACGTGTAAAATGACCTTTCTAGCCCATGCGACAGCTGCCAATATATTTTCAGCAAGCTCCTCGATCCGTGAGATTGCGTGAGCATCCACATGGCCACGTACATGTGCATATTGTCAGCTGTGCCCAGCCAGTGTTTATATCGATGAACTTTTGTGTGTGGCTCCTGGAGGTTGTGTTTTATCACTTGTGAATGGTTTTCATGTTTTAATGAGTAATCTAATTTGGAGCTGACCATGTATTCCACAATGGCAGTTTCGCATCCATGGGTATAGTAAGCATTTGCAGTGGAAACTGGCAGGTATGGCGTTGATAACTCTACCAAATAGAATATGATGGGCCTGAGTTTTTGTGGAATGTCTAAAATAATGATGGCAAAGGTGCATGCAAGTTTCCAGCCTCAACAGAGCACATCTTGTATGGAAACTGCAATGAAATGTGTTGAAAATTGCGAAATAGGTGCATTTTTGGTAACATTTGTGAGCAAACTGACATCAAATAAACCATGATGGGCCTGAATTTTTGTGGAATGTCTAAAATAATGATGGCAAAGGTGCATGCAAGTTTCCAGCCTCAACTGAGCACATCTTGTATGGAAACTGCCATGAAATGTGATGAAAAATACGAAAAACGTGCATTTTTTGTAACATTTGTGAGCAAACTGACATCAAATACCATATGATGGACCTGAATTTTTGTGGGATGTCTAGAATAATGATGTTTAAGATGCCTGCAAGTTTCCAGCCTCAACGGAGCACATCTTGTATGGAAACTGCCATGAAATGTGATGAAAAATACGAAAAACGCACATTTTTGCTAGCATTTGGTGGCATTTTGTCACCAAATGCGGTTGGATGACCATCAGATCTTGTGTACAGTCATTAGTCATGAGTATCAACTTACTTGCAAACAGCCAGGTCAAGAACTCTTTATTTGCATATTAGAAGGTATTTGTTTATATTAAAATCCTGAAAAATGCTAAAAATAGACATGCCAAAAATAGGTCAGCTGAGGTCCGGTAGGTCCGGAAAGTTGCAATCCTTCTACTAGCTAGTGTCCTGAAGATGCTACCTACCAAGATCTAGCATGTTTCGACTATAATTGCATCGTGCAGGAGTAATAAGGCTATTTTTTGGCACTTTCAGACCGTTGTGCTTGACCTCGGCCATGTTGGAGTGGAGCTCAGGCTGCTCAGCAGTGTCTTGGCGGATAGCAGTGGATAGGGCGCCGAGTTGAGCGGCCATGTCTTCGACTTTCTGGTTGAGCTGGCGCAGGTTTGCGTCCGGGGAAGCAATTGGGGTATTGGCGGTGCCTTCGGCATCCTCGAAAGCGGCAACAAGTGCCCGGAGGCAAGGGGCCTTCGCGTAGCTTAGAAAAACAGAAAGACGGAGCTGGGGCAGCTCCAGGTCGCGAACGTCGTCCACTGAAATGGTCTCGCTAGACGTGATGGGAAAATATATCGCATTGCCGTTGTCGTGCAGGCGGTGCATGATAGCCTTCGCCTCCTTGGCAGTGAGAGAGAAGAAGCGTGCCTCGCATACCGGCTTCCCCGCCAAGCATGAAGTCCGCGGGGTTAAACTCAGCGTCGTCGATGGCGTCGTCGTCGTCGTCGTCAAGGGGGTCGTCCTCACGGATAACCTCGCTGGAAAAAGGAGCCGGAGGCGGAGGGATCTGGCTGTCCATCTCGTCGGCTGGTCATGATATGCTGCCCATGCTGGCCAAGCCGCTGGGCGGGGGGCCGGCCAAACCGAGGTCCGTTCGGCGGTGTCACTACATGACTGCCGGTGCGAGCAAGATGTCCCGGCCTACGAATGTTGTCCTACACTGTCTAATCCCCCCCACTATTTGCCCTGCTAGTACTGCATAAGGGGGGTAGGGGGGGGAGGGGGTCTCGACCCGCCCCTACCCCCTCGACCAGTCAGTACCAGGGTGTGGGGGGACCCTCAACACCCCCACCACCCCTGGGGGTCGGGGGGAGGGCTGACCCCGCCCCCCCCCTGCACACTCGCTCCGGGCTTGTCGCAAGCCATCGAAGTAGGAGCCAGTTGTGCTGTATGTGCTCTCGCTGACAGCCCGACCAACTCAGAAAT
This sequence comes from Mesostigma viride, assembly GCA_009746045.1. Classification (NCBI taxonomy): domain Eukaryota; kingdom Viridiplantae; phylum Streptophyta; class Mesostigmatophyceae; order Mesostigmatales; family Mesostigmataceae; genus Mesostigma; species Mesostigma viride. The sequence goes on from RPFO01000448.1 coordinate 1,161,305, forward strand.
TAAATGCAAGCCGCGAAACTGCCGCTGACTCCCTACGGCTGACCTTTGATCCTATTTGCCGATGAATGCTCGATCAGGGCGCGATCATAATTTTTGCTGAAAATGCTGAAAAATCCACGCAAGTTGTGTGGCCATTTGGCAGCGCGCAGCCGCGTCCGTGTAGATCCCCGACAGCGCGCTTTCTGATTGGTGTCTCGGTGATCGAAACCCCCGATGTGGATATTTTTTGCGTTTAAAAGGTCCTTGAGTATCTACCAATTTAAGTAGTAATCAATAGACTTTCAGTAATCAACAGTTGACTTAGCTGGGCATAAACTTGTAGGATATCTCTGGACATCTCTGGCTGCATGCATTGGGTAAACAGCTGGTCGCTACTTGTTGCCCCTGTACGTAAAGGTATTACAATTGGTTAATATAAAAAAAGGAATTAGTAAGCACCTGCAAACCACATTGTTCTCATGACGGCTAGCCCGGATTGCGGTTGGATTACGGGTAAAGTGCTGTTCGTAGGACGGTACAAGCTATGGTCAGTGCATACCCGGCAGGTGCTGGGTTTCCTGACTATGCAAATACCCCCTTACCGCAGGTGCGGACGACACACTTTAACCCCTGGTTACGGAATTACCATGCACTGGCGGTTTAGTGGAGGAACCACTAACGCCTTCCCTGGCGATTCGACTTCGCCTAGAAACCCCCCCCTGAGATCTGCCGTCATTGCTAGACACGGCAAGGCAATGAGGCTTCCACCCATGGTCATCACCCATCAGCTCAATTCCGGCACCCCACCACCACCCGACACTGACATTCTTCCTCGTTTGTGGTTTGTCTGCGCTTTTCCATGGTTGCCCCGCAGGCCCCGTACGCCATGAGCCACACCGACCTTGTCCATGGCAAAGTTCCACCGTCCCCTGAATTGAAAGCTGCGCTTCAAGCATCTACAGAGAAAATCTTGGTCATCATCCTACACGGCATGGATGCTTCGGTCTCTGACAGGAATGAGCTGAGGAAGCTGATGGCCGAGCGGGGCGGTATAATAGTGGGCGGCGTAAAAAACCAACCAAACTTCCATGTACGCTTCCCATCCGCAGAAGCTGCTGAGGCAGTTCTTAAAGCTTACGTCCACGGCAAGGGCAACCCGTCCATCATGGTGGGCCCCAAGGTCTTCCGGCTTCACAAGTACCAGCCCGAGTACAGTGGTGCCGAATTCACCCTCACTCTGTCGCACTTACCGGCAGAAACACGCGACATTGCGGTGATACCTATGCTTATCAGACCCTGGGGCACGCCGTCGAACCCGGCGCTCTACGAGGAATCCGTTCAAGGCAAAGCATCACGGGCCGCAAAAGAAGAAATCAAGGTGAACTCCGCAGCCATGGGGTTCACACCCAACTTCGACCCGGCACGTGGGCTTACAGGAGACGGTCTAAACCTGATCTACGGCATGCCGGGCGGCTACTCGGAGGATGGGCCCCGCTGCATTCCGGACATCATCACGGTGCAAACTCACGACAACTCCGGCAAGATCGCCAGCAACCACAAGATCACCACGCAGATCGACATGGAGCGCCCGGTGTGCACCAGCTGCATGAGGAGCCGGGAACATGAGCCTAAGGACTGCCCGCACAGGTCCACGGCTAACAGGGCTAAGAAGGACCGCATGGCTCATGCCAACCTCGGCCCCACACCGCGCCCCGATAATGCCCAGGATCCCAACGGCAGCCGGAACACAACCATGGGAGAGGATATCAACCGCTTCCTCTGGAACGGACTGGCCGACTGGAGGGTCTGTCACGACCTGGGTATGCCGGCGGGGGCAAGGATTGCCCTCAAGCTCCACCTTCTCATCACCTCAACCGGCAACGAGGACTCCATTTTCTGCCCGCTCAACGAGGCCAACGAACCCTACCTGTACGTCTGGGAACCTCGTGGGTACAAAACACAACGCCCACTCGACTTCTGGACCGACGCGCAGATGCACATTGACAGCCTGGCGCTGAACCCACTGGTCACACTCAACCCGGAAACCCCCACCCTTCACATGGCCCACGTTGAGAATGGGGGTCCCAGGAGGGGAATTGACCTAGTGAAGATCCTCCTCCCAGGCACATACCAGCCAGATGACACGGGCAAGATACCGGATGCGGCCGGGCGATGGCTACTAACGTCCAAGAAGCAACTTTTCGAGGGCAGCAGCACCCCCTGGCCACAGTACAGGCCTGTCCGCCGCAAGGACCAGCCAACCGCGGACACCGAGCCACCGGGATCGCCGCTGCACATTCCCAACGCCGCCAACGGGGCAGAGCTCAGCCTACCGGAGAATCTTGAGGAGGGGGACGAGATCGGGGAACACATGGACACGGAGGCGCCGGGGCAAGGAACTAAGCGCGCCCGGCCGGCAGCCACCGGGGTCACTCACAACACCGGCCTGGACATCCGTGGCGGCGCCGGACGCAACGGACGTGGCGGCCGCGCCCACCGTGACTAGGTAAGACCTGCCTGATACGCCACTAACATGAGCCAACTCACCATAGTATCATGGAATGTACGTGGTCTCAATAGCTATGGAGTACGTACTGCTAATGGCATTCCCAATACTACTCGTATCAAGCAATTAACCCTTCACCTCGCATCATTACTGCAGGGCTACGGCGGCCCAGCCCATGAGATCTGGCTGGGCCTGCAAGAGCATAAAATTCAAGGCCCCGGGGTCACGGCCAACAAAGCAGTGAGAGCACTAGCTCCTAATAGTGAGAGTCGATGGGCTTGGGCGCGAGGAACCCAGGGGGGCACAGCTTTGATTCAATACCGTAAAACGGCTTCCTCACACCTCACCTGCCACACTTGGTCCCAACCGGTAGATACGGCGGCGGCTCAATGGCAAGGCCGCTGGGTACGACAGCACATCACCTGGGGTAGCAAGCAGGGGTACCTTCTTTCAATTTACGCCCCAACCGACCCAGCTGAACAACATAATTTTTTCAAAGACATGTTTCAGATGATCCACGCCATTATTTCCCACGGCCTGGAGGTCATATTGATGGGTGATTTCAATCTAGACATGGCGGCGCACCCTCAATCACGTACAAACCCCTTTCACGAACAGCTACTAGAGCTTAACCTACACGACCTACTGCGCTCCAGGGACAACGACCACACTTGGCTTGCAACACGCGACGGTCACCGCATCACACGCCGTCTAGACAGAATCTATGCCACGCACGCTTGGGCGGACCTTGTATGTCATGCTAGGGTAGATCGCTCTATCACTCTTTCGGACCACTACCCTTGTATTATCACCTTAACGCACCACACCCCACCGACGCGGGGACCCGGTATCCCCCGCTTCAACCGAGACTTATTGAGGGATCAAACATTCACGGCTCAAGTAAAAGCTTTTTGGCGAGAGTGGGTGGCCAGCATCCCTCACTATACCGATCATTGTCGATGGATGCAAGCCGGCCTACAACATGTACTGCAACTTTCTAAGAAATACACTGCTGAGCTTAGACAACAGAAAGGCCATGAATACCGATGTTACGAACGTATTGTCAATCGTCTACAACTTAAGCAAACACTCACTACTTATGACATGGCGAAAATGCAACAAGCCCAGCTAGCCTTGGACAAACTACGATACGAAAGACACGCTAACGCCATAGATGCGGAAAACCTTTGGTGGCACACAACGGGGGAAAAAATGAATAAAGAATATTTTGCACTCCTCCCGAAGCAACGAACACACACGCTGATAACTGAAATTCACGACGACCAGGGCATCCACACCGACACCCATTCCATACTAAACAGCGGTCATCAATATTTTACGAAGCTATTCCGAAGTAAACCGCACCCTCAAGCACCTCAAGCTATCCACCAAGTCCTTCAGGCGATACCACGGCGCCTCACCACCACGCAGCAGCAAGAACTAGATCAGACACCCACACAAGCTGAGACACAGGCTGCTATGCTCAAAATCAAACTCGGTAGTGCACCCGGAGTGGACGGCATCCCTGTAGAATTTTGGAGGAAGTTTTGGCCCGACCTTTCTGCCGGCTTTTACAAATGCGTCCTCGAAGTATGGCGCACAGGTATCGTCCCTGGCAACTGGGCAGAAACCGCACTAATCCTCATATTTAAAAAGGGGTCTAAAACTCAATGGCAAAACTACCGTCCCATACGACTACTCACGGTTGCGTACAAAATCATCAGTAAAATACTACAACTACGCATTTACACAGTACTCGACGACCTAATCGGTCCGGAACAAGTCGGCTTCCGCGCTAACCTACACATAAACGATAGCATTACCATGCTTATGGACATAGTGGAAAAAGCGTGGCGCCACAACATACTCGGCATCATACTATTCTGGGATTTCAAAAAAGCTTTTGACCGCATGTGTTGGGACTACCTTGAGAAGACATTGCGCGGTTTCGGATTTGGTGGCACTTTCACGCATGTCACCATCGGTATGATTCAATCGCTCTCATGGACCCTACTCCTAAACGGGCACTTCTCACGCACAGGCACTAGCTCTAGGTCACTCCCACAAGGCGACTGCATGTCCCCGCTCCTGTTTCTTCTTGCGCATGCCGGGCTGTTCTTTTTGCACGCTCGCGACAACAGGATCAGGGGCTTCCCCATCCAAGGTAAACCGCGAGGTTTGTTCCAAACTGCTTATGTTGATGACACCACTAATGTCTGCACCTCCACTACCGATGTGCATGCTATCATGGAGAATATCACGACATACTCTATGGCCTCTCAACAGCGGTGTAACGTGCAAAAGTCCACGGGGCTGCACATCGGGAGAGGATCCTCCCCCCGCTTATCACTCCCTAATCTGCCTGTGACATGGGTCCAGCCAGACGGTCACCACCTATTACACAACTGCCCTATCGGTTGCACTATGGATGGACGTCTTGCTGAACACCCCACCTTTTTGTATGACAACACAACACACAGTGGCAAACTCACAGGCATGCTCCAAGCGGCATCAAGATGGGCAGCGGTTCCCCGTCTCAGCCTACGGGGCAGGGTCCTCATCACCAACCAAATGTTATTCTCCAAAGTGCTCTACTACTGCCAAGGTCACCCACCTAACGAGTACACCACCAAGATCATCCAACGAATCGGCAGCAATTTTGTTTGGAAACAGCAGGGTATCATAACACACACGGTGCCGGGATGGATCGATCGGGACATGTCCTATATGCCATGGGTTCAAGGAGGCTTGGGCTTACATAATATGGAGTGGCGCTTATGGTCAGTGTACACCAAACAGATCCTAACCGCTTTCATAGGCGTAAACGCACACCCTGGTTGTATGTTGGCACAAGAAGCTTTCGCCACAACCTATACCCACAACAATGGTACATCATGGCACTTGGGGGCAGCAATACTTACATGTGCGCTCACTTCGTATAAAGGCTTATCATGGTACTGGGCACGTATGTGGAAAGGTTATAAGAACCTAAAACCGGACAGAATTGCTCACCCTACCACGCGGGAAGAGGTGGCACGCCAACCATTATATTTCAATGATTTGCTGCGCGATAGTGAGCATAATGTGTTTGGTGTTTTAAGCGGCCGCAACCCATATGAGGGCTTTTTGACGGCCAACCCGCCGGTTACGCGAATCATCGATTTATACGCGGCTGACGGTGACCGATATCGCCTCCTAACATACACGGAAATCAGTGCGTGGATCGCAAACATGCCCAGCCGACCAGCTTGGGACAACCTTCTACAAGCAATTCCCGCAGGATGGCATACCCTCATGACAACCCCACGCAAACCCCTACAAGTCGGGGAATGGGTGAGCTATTACCCGGATCGCGACACGCCCATACATAAGGGCTGCATCGTTGCGGTCGCGTCGACGGGCGTTACCATACAATTGCTCCAGGAGACACCCGACGGTCAAGGACTTCTCGGCAAATTGATTACATCGTACGCCTACATTCCAGCATTTCAATGTCACCGCATTCGAGTGGTCCCGTGGTCACTGTCACAGGCGTGCATGTTACCCTTGGACCCCACCACAGTGATACGCGACACCACATGGCTACATGTTGGCAAAGGGCGACTGGACACGCTTGCTCTAGACCCGCTAGAATTTGGGTGGGTCCTCACATCTGGCGGCACCCCCATGACGAAGTGCCTTTTCGAGTACACGGCAGACTGGGGATACCGGCTACTTCTACATAAAAATCATAGGATGCACCCGGGTCGCCTCCGCTGGCACCCCGAGTGGCCGGGCTACACCTGGATCAAGAACATTACCTTGGCAGTTGATCACCCATTGGTTGACAAACGGGCCACCGACGTCCAGCACCTGCTTATGCATCGGGCCATCGGGGTCAATTCCCAATTGCACCACCGGTACTCCCACGCGGCGGCGTGCTTATGCAACTTTCCAGATGAAACAATTGAGCACAGATTTCTGGACTGCCAACTCGCCGGGGTTTGGCAATGGCTGCTGGGTATATGGGCCAAGTGGATGGCTATTACAGCTCCCCCCACCACCGTCACACTATCTACGGTTATTTTCGGCATCACGGGATTACGGGACGCGAGCCTCACAGCCAACCAGATGGCATGGATATGGCTACGCACGACGATGCTTCACACCATATGGCAAGTTCGCAACGAGACCGTATTCACGTTACGTGCCGCGTACACGAGAGGTGCCGTGGTCCGCCGGTTTATCTCCTCTTGGAACCTGGCTATGCGTCGTTACTGGCTCCTGGCGACGGAACAACACAAAGTATGGGACCCGGGCCCTAACAATGACACCCCCAGCCCCCTGGAAGTCTTCCATGCACTCATGGGCATGAACCAGGTCTTTACACGTATGCCGGATGACGATATATCTACAGTACAATGGCTACCTTGGTCGCAGGGCGCGCCTTATTAATGCGGGCACCCCAATTTAGGCAAAACTAGGCATTTCAGGCTATTTTTGGCATACCTGGGTCACCTTAACTGTTATATGGAAATAAACTAACACCCATTTCACCGGAAAAAAAAAAAAAGGAATCTCTCTGGTTGCAGGATATACCTCTGCTGTTGACTGTTGAGCACTTGGGTTGCAAAGGCTGACAATCTTGTTAACATCATTTCCTTGTAAGCTTAGCCCGGGCGTACCACTGCAGCAGATGGCCCGCCGTAGTATTAGGGGTTAGCTATGGAGGTAATGTGTTAGTCGGGGTAAAATTGGCTCTTTTTTAGCAAATTTAGCAAATTAGCAAATTACCGGAAGGCGGGGGCCGAGATTAATTAAGAGGTACCTTGAAATTAAATAAGACGCATACCTCTATCGAGATATATGTTTGGAGGCGAGTTTCTATTGGCGTTAATTTGTACTATTGTACGACAACTGTCAAGGGTGACGGCATGTACTGAAAATTGGCTCTTTTTTAGCAAATTTAGCAAATTAGCAAATTAGCGGAAGGCGGGGGCCGAGATTAATTAAGAGGTACCTTGAAATTAAATAAGACGCACACCTCTATCGAGATATATGTTCGGAGGCGAATTTCTATTGGCGTTAATTTGTAGTATTGTACGAAAACATGTCAAGGGTGACGGAAAGAAGGACTTATGTTCCAATTCAATTCAATGCACGACGGTATTGGACGGAGTTCCCGGTCTGGCAAGCGGATTTTGGATCTCACGTTCAGAAAAGGGCTTGGGTACACGACGCGGCGCGACGTACGTTGTAAAATGGCTCGCAGAAAAGGAACCGTGGCGACTATTTGGCGCCGCGTCGGTCTTGACGTTGTTTGCTCCGTTGGATCTGCATCTACGGCGTTCGTGGGTTGTTTCGAAACCCGGTCGATGAGATTTTACGGAGAAGTAGGGTATATAATTGATCTTTATTGTTTTCATAAGTGATCCTTTTTTGACCAAGCGGTGAACTGAATGTAGAAGTCGGAATGAATTATACGGTCTGACACGTTGTCGTACTATACTACAACTTAACGCCAATAGAAATTCGCCTCCAAAAATATATCTGGATAGAGGCATGCCTCTTATTTAATTTCAAGGTACCTCTTATTTAATCTCGGGCGGCGCCCTCCGGGAGTCGGGGTAAAATTGGTTAATTTGTAAACTGGGGACAACCTAGTCAAAAAAAAAGAGCCAATTTTACCAAAAAAAGAGCCAATTTTACCAAAAAAAGAGCCAATTTTACGCCAATTTTACCCCGACTAGGTTGTCCCCAGTTAACAAATTAACAAATTAACAAATTAACGCCGGCGGACTACCTGCGGACTGCTGTACGTGGAGTCGCCGGGCTACAAGTTGCGTACTTGACCAAACTCAGCCTGAGAGGCCGCCGCACCAATTTTTACTTCTTTTCGTCACATGGCTTGCGTTGGGTTCATCGACGAGCATCGACGCTCATCGACGGTGCAATCTGACGGCGGAGAATAAGTTCGCCACAGCATAGCGCGACGCAAGGGCTAAGATCCGACAACGTGACATGCAAAGCTTTAGACCGCATCGCTAACCGGAAATTCCGTCCAACACCGTCGTACAGTACTGCCAGTCGACCGCACCTCTGCCTCTTAACCGTCGAATGCGCAATCGATCTAGAAAGTAGAAACGTCTCCGCGACACTTCCGCGATTTCAGTACTTTCCGTCACCCTTGACAGTTTTCGTACAATACTGCAAATTTACGCCAATAGAAACTCGCCTCCAAACATATATCTCGATAGAGGCATGCGTCTTATTTAATTTCAAGGTACCTCTTAATTAATCTCGCCCCCCCGTTGTAACACCGTCCCCCCGTTGTAACACCGTCCCCCCCCCCCCATAAATGCGTCCCCCCCCCCGTTGTAACACCGTCCCCCCCACGTACAGTACTTTCAACCGCAGCTCTGCCTTTTAACCGTCGAATGCGCAATCGATCTAAAAAGTATCCGCGATTTCAGTACATGCCGTCACCCTTGACAGTTGTCGTACAATACTACAAATTAACGCCAATAGAAACTCGCCTCCAAACATATATCTCGATAGAGGCATGCGTCTTATTTAATTTCAAGGTACCTCTTAATTAATCTCGCCCCCCGGCCTCCGCTAATTTGCTAATTTGCTAAATTTGCTAAAAAAGAGCCAATTTTACCCCGACCAGTATAAAATGCAGTCTATGTAATGTAGTATAGGGGAAGCTAGGGTAGAATCGGCACTCGGTTTCATCGCGATCAACGTTGCTCGATCGTCATTGCGCTGCTCGTGTCATAGTTAGGTATGTTAGCGTGCGCCGGCCGGTGCGTGTTCGAGTTTTCTCAGCGCTAGTGCAGCACATGGCGAACGCATTCCATAGCTACAGTATTTTAATTTTTCCTGGATCCTCTAACATGTCCCGCCTGTTTTTTTTTTTTTTTTTTTTCTCGCAGGAGATTTTCTTTAACGTTACCAGGCCGGCTTCCGGCATCGTGCGGATGGGGGTACGTGAGGCTGCCACCATTAGCCAGCCTCTGCCTGACGCGAGGTTTCCCCTAGCTGAGCATGCAGAGCAGAACTACGAATTATATTAAAGCGAGCCGCGTTAAATGTCTATAAGCCATTTCATCGCAGGTGGCATCCGTTGCAACGCATCCCGAAGTTGTTGTAGGAGTGGCGTGATGAGCCGAGCTTGTCCGCCATTCCATCCTGTAAATGGATGCTTTAATTAACCCTTGCTCGAGTAATCGCAATCAAGTATTCTGCTGCGTCGTTATTTTGCCCGTGACTGAAAACAGCGTTTAATTTTGAATAGCGGACGTTGGTTTGAGTTACCGTCTAAGCTTCGAGAGCTAATTCCTCATGATTCCGGCCCCGTTACGCCTTTTTGCTTTATGATCGTTCATTCCAGGCCAAGCCTGGAGCCGGCGTGGCCTCTTCCGCCCGGGTGATTCCAAGTCGGCAGCGAGCTATGTTATACGCGGTGTTCTTATCTGCCCTTGTATGTGCATCTGCGGGGCTGACAGATGAAGGAATACAGTGGGAGTACCATGCCCAATCGGAGTCAGCTTCGCATGGCCGGCACCTGCTCAGGATTACTGACTGGGAGCCGTATGTCACATCGGCAGACAGCCAAGGGGAAAAGGCTGTGAGCACGTGCACGCAGACATCAGAATGCCTGCCTGTGCAGAGCCTCACACTGCTGTACGTGGGCAGCCAGCAGAGTGTGCAGTTATCGGCAGAGGATTTCCCAGAGCTGGGCATGTACAGCTGGCCATTGAAGCAATGGTCCCAGGTGACCGTGTTGCCAAGGGGCCGGGAAAAAGTGGAGATCAAGGATGTGTCAATGGGCACAGTCGCAACCTTTTCCATGTCATGCGCCGAGCTCGGGATTGGTGTTGCCAATGGCATGTTCCGGGTCGTGCGTGCAGAGAGGGGTGCCGCGGACGGGTCGGGTCGCTGCCGTGTCATGGAGATGGTTGCAGTGCCCAAGAAGGTTGTGGCTACAAAGGTGGGGGCCCGGGCAGTCGCAGTGTCATCACCGCCTCTTACCGGGTCTGCGTCGCCTTCGCCTGGACTGCTGGCGACCACATCAGCGGTGACAAGCACAGCTTTTTGTGGTGATGCGCCGCCATTGATATCGTGTGATGGCGTCGACTACCCAGAGTATGTGTTCAACAACGCGGGGGTTTCAACGCTGGGGGGCAGGCCTGCACCCGTGGTGAACGGCAACTACAGCGATTGGACGACAACATGCTCGGGCATTCCCAACACATGCGCGAACAAGACTCTTGGCCTCTACCCAGATGGCTGGGGGTTTATTATGTTTGAGTCTGGTCAGTTGGACCTGTATCGCACGAAGATTCAATTCGCAGATGTGTTCATGAAGTACGATTGCACGACAGGATACATCTACTTCTTGGTTCTGAATCGACGTGTGTCGGGCTGCTCAGGCACAGACTACGACGCCGATTGCCGGTGAGCATATTTGTCAGGTTCAACTAGGCGGGGTGCCGTGTTGACGTAGTGGAATAAAGCAGCTCTTTGAAATGCACTTTGCAAGCTTTCAATTATCCGTCAGGAGGTTTTAGGGTTGCTGTCTTGCACGTAGGCAAATGTCAAGCAGAGTGCTGTGTTGTTTTGGCATGAATGGCATGAGTGATGCTGTGCGTTCCTATTGGATACGCCCACGAAGCATGATGGTGCACACCCTGGATGTCGCTGCACTAACGAGCTAATATCTCAACAACCAGAGTGTCTTTTCAGTCGCGGACCTGCTGTTAATGGTAGTTCTAGCGACTTGGGAGTATTACAAATACCCCGTGGATTTTGTGCATGGAACACACGCCCTGATCAAGCATGCTGTTTCCGGCCCCACCGTCTTGGTCATCTAGTCGCTCTACACGTAAGCCAGCCATAATTTCAATGCACAACGATACACCTTTCCATCGCCATTCATCTTCATCATCCTGAACGACTCGAACACGCGGACAAGATAACGGCAGGCTCGAGCTACCATGGTCCGGATTCTCCCGATTTCTGGCCTGCGCTGGTTGTCTCCTTGATGGAATAGTTATATGCATTTAGCTGTGGTCCTTGATGCTTGATTGTGATAAATCATTGGGAGCATATGTCACAGTTAAAGACAACACGCCTTCCCTGTTATATAAGATTGCCATAACCATATCTTGTCTTGTCCGTTGCTGTCCTCTTGGCCATGCAGGTGGATGATGTCAACGAGTGGTGGGAAAGATGAGTGGCGAATTGTTGTGAACGACACACGAATGGTGGATGCCTCGTTCCCAACAAGTCAGTTCCGTTTTGTTCCTGCTGTAGGAAGGACGGGGAGCATCGGTTACGAGGCAGTCTTTGCTCTGGCACCAGGGGTGTACACCATATACGTCCATGCGCTGGTGGGCAACCTGAGGACTTCTTCTACGCCTAAGGTGAGGGAGGGTACGCGTGATATATACTAAGGCTCTGTCATGGCTAGGCATGCCGCTGTCAGGTGACGTTGTTGGTAGCCTGCAAACCCAAGGTTTGCATAGGAAGTCCGGTTTGGACAGTCTATGTTGTAATACCTCTTTATTGTCCCATTAAAAAAGGTATCTATGATGGGATCTTTGACCTTGCATTACAGTCCATTCCACTTGTTATTTTGTTGAATTGATCAGGGCTCTGCATTTGGCTAGCCTGGAAGGCAAGCCGTGTTGGCCGAGTCCAACTAACGCACGGTGATGCATTGTCTTTTTTCTCAATCTCTCGATGCTTTTTGCAGTTCTGCCCAGCTTCAATTGCTATTCGTAGCTGCACGTGCAAGTTCCCACCACCTCCAAATCCGCCACCACCATCACCTCCTCCGCCAAGCCCGCCACCATCACCCAACCCACCACCATCACCTCCTCCGCCAAGACCACCACCACCTAGCCCGCCCCCCAGGCCACCTCCTCCAAGGCCACCTCCAAGCCCCCCACCCAAACCTCCGCCTCCCAGCCCACCTCCTAGTCCGCCCCCTCCACCTAGCCCATCACCACCTCCGTCCCCACGCCCGCCTCCCAGCCCCCCTCCAAAGCCTCCACCTCCCAGCCCGCCTCCCAGCCCCCCCCCTCCTAGCCCGCCACCCCCTCCAAGCCCCCCTCCCCCTTCCCCCCCCCCTCCGAGCCCGCCTCCTAGCCCCCCTCCCCGTCCACCACCTCCCAGCCCTCCACCGCGGCCACCTCCTCCCAGTCCACCACCCAGCCCGCCTCCACCCCGTCCACCACCACCTAGCCCACCACCCAGCCCTCCACCTAGCCCGCCACCTCCAAGTCCACCTCCTCCCCCAAGCCCGCCCCCCCCTCCCCCCTCCCAGTCCCCCTCCAAGGCCCCCCCCCTCCCCCCTCCCAGCCCCCCTCCCAGCCCGCCACCGAGTAAGAGTCCGTCACCTCCTCCTCCTCGTCCACCACCCAGCCCGCCTCCGCCCCGACCACCACCACCTAGCCCGCCACCCAGCCCCCGCCTCCCCGTCCGCCACCTCCAAGTCCACCTCCAAGGCCACCCCCACCCTCGCCACCTCCTAGCCCGCCTCCGAGTCCACCCCCCTCACCCCTCCCCCTCCACCTAGCCCCCCGCCTAGCCCGCCCCCACCCCGTCCCCCACCTCCCAGCCCTCCTCCCCGTCCCCACCTCCCAGCCCACCGCCAAGTCCACCACCTAGCCCACCACCACCTAGCCCCCCACCTCCCAGCCCTCCCCCCGCCCGCCACCACCCAGCCCACCACCCAGCCCACCGCCTAGCCCGCCACCCAAACCGCCACCACCTAGCCCACCTCCAAGCCCACCTCCGCCAAGGCCACCGCCCAGCCCCCCACCAAACCCACCGCCACCCAGACCACCACCCAGCCCACCACCGCCCAGACCTCCTCCCCCAAGCCCACCGCCCAGACCTCCACCACCCAGCCCGCCTCCCAGCCCATCGCCACCTGTCGCTCCTGACTCCCCCAACACGCCGACGAGCCCAGCATGGCCAGGTCTACCCCCAGCCCCACCTGGGTGGATTGTTCCATGTGATGGAACCAGCCCGCCCATTCTGGGCTGCTCTAATGTGGAATACCCAGAATATGTCTACAATAATGCGGCCGTGGCATTTGTCACTGGCAGCATGCCCGTTGTGGATGGCGTGTACACAGAGTGGAACACGGCATGCTCAGGCCTCGTAAATACGTGCTCAGATCAGGGGGCGAATGGGTTGTATCCTCCGACATGGGCATATGTCATGTTTGAGTCTGGTATTATTGATTTGTACGAGACCAAGATCCAGTTCGCGGACGTGTTTGTCCAGTACAGCTGTGCAGCCTCGCGGGTGTACTTCCTCGTTCTGAACCGGCAGGTGGCAGGTTGTGGTGGAGGCTCATCATTTGACAACAATTGCAGGTGAGTCTTACAGGGCGTTGCTGCAAGTCAGCTGGAATGAATTTTCAATAGAATGCATGTCTCAGCAACCATTCCTGTAACTTCGTGGTCCCTAATTTTTTAACAGATATTATCTCTGTTCTTTTCTCTGTGCTCATGGCATTAACAGCCAAAAATCTTGCGTACTTTAGTGCTGGGCGCCTGGCCTGTCAGCTCCGTGCTACATTGCCTGCACATAATGCTGGCGGGCTTACGTCTGTTGATCTTGGGACGCCGTTTTGCCATGCTGCCACTGCCCAGGTGGTTGATGGAGTCAAGGAGCGCCAAAGATGAGTGGAGAATCGTGGTTAATGACACCAAGAGAGTAGACGCTGCAAGCACGGGGTTTGCATTCATCCCTGCGGTGGGCAAGTCTGGTTATGCTATTGGGTATGAGGCCTCCTTCGACCTTGATCCAGGCGCGTGGGAGCTGTATGTCCACGCTCAAGTGAAAGGGGGCCGGACCTCTGCAACACCCAAGGTAGGTGAATTTTCTGAGCAAGGGTTTCTTGACTGTGTGATAATACTGCTAATGCTCAACCTCTTACCAAGAAGAGTAGCCACACTGCCCTGGAGTTGGATGAGCAAGGTTGCGGGGCTTTGCTTAATCCACATGTGGGAAAGAGGGGTGTTGGTTCTTCTATGCTTTCTTGTTTGGTCAATAATAGCATTTTCTGCTTGGCAAGCAGCTTATTACAGCCTAGCTGGCACTGTCAAGTGGTTGCTGATTCAGCTCCAAGTGCTCCTCCACAGTAGAATATGTTTGCTGATGAAAGAAAGACGAAGCTTCAACCTCAGATTCATTTCTTGCATCATTCTGCGCCGATGAGATGCAGGAGCCCTCGGATGTATTAGTCTACATTGTCTGCAAATTTTGCTCGTCAGCCAATCATGTTCAGGTATTGGATGTGTACTGACAACATCTTATGCCCCATGGCATCCTGTGGTTGAATCCGTGACCCTGCGGCATTTTTGTCACTGCAGAATTGCCCGGTGCCAATGGCCATCCAACCTTGTTCTGGTTGCACATACCCTCCCCCTCCCAGTCCACCACCAAGCCCGCCGCCACCTCGGCCGCCACCACCTTCCCCGCCACCTAGACCTCCTCCGCCCAGCCCCCCTCCCAGCCCCCCCCCCCAAGCCCCCCTCCAAGCCCGCCCCCTCCTCCTAGCCCTCCTCCTCCGAGGCCCCCTCCAAGCCCTCCTCCCAGCCCACCACCCCGCCCACCACCTCCCAGCCCTCCGCCTCTTCAGTTTCCTGCACCACCAAGCCCACCACCGAGCCCGCCACCAAGCCCCCCTCCAAGGCCCCCACCCTCTCCTCCCCCGCCTCCTCCCAGTCCCCCCCCCCAGCCCACCACCTCCGAGCCCACCCCCTAGCCCACCGCCGCCAAGCCCGCCACCACCTCCCAGCCCTCCACCTCCGCCCAGCACCTGCATTCAGCCAAGCCCCCCGATAATAAGCTGCGATGGGGTGGACTACCCTGAATACGTCTACAATATCCAGCCGGCCGCCATTTTCTTTGGAGGATCCAACTCACCCCTGGTTGATGGCAACTACACGGAGTGGGGCATCACATGCTCGGGCATTCCTAACACATGCGCGACCATGACCAATGGCGTCTACCCTCCCTACTGGGCATTCATCATGTTTGAGAGCGGCATCATGGATCTTTATACTACCAAGATTAAGTTTGCGGATGTGTTCTTCAAGTATGATTGCACCAACAACCGGCTTTTCGTCCTGGTGCTGAACCGCAGGGTCAACAAATGCGGCTTCACGTCTAGTTTTGACTCGGAATGCAGGTATGAGCTGCTCCTTTGTACCTCGTGCTGCTGATGGACACGCATTGTCTGATTGCCTGCGAATTTCTTTCAGTGGTCTTTCTGGCATTGGATTTCCAGGCTGCTAAGGGTTTTTTCTTTTTAGTTTGTGTAGATGGGATTGTGGCAATGTAAGATAATGGACCCTAATGATGGGAAGTTGCACTGAAGCAAGCGTACATGCTGCGCATCTGTTTCTTGTTCATGTATTGTAACAGGTGGCTGATGTCCAAGAGCTCTGCAGATGAGTTCAGGGTTATTGTCGATGATAACAGAATGGTTGATGCTGGTTCAGGCCCTGGCAGTTTCCAGTTCATCCCTGCAGTCGGGAAATTGGGCTACTATGTCGGTTATGAGGCGGTCTTCCCTCTGGCGTCTGGGAACCACGGGTTGTACATTCACGCCAATGTGTTCGGTGGAAGAACTTCAGCTACTCCGAAGGTAAGTCATACTACGTGTATCTGTTTTCTTTGTAAGTGGTATGCTCGACCATCCTAGCTATGCTAGCTTTCTGCATGTTTATGGCTGGCTATGCTAGCTTTCTGAGTGTCTATGGCTGGCTATGCTAGCTTTCTGCGCGTCTATGGCTGGCTATGCTAGCTTTCTGCGTGTTTATGGCTGGCTATGCTACCTCAGGTGTTCTTTCGTTGGTTCATTGCAGGCTTATTTTCTCATCCATTTTTTTTTCTCCTCTTGTTCGTTCTCCTCCGTGTTTTTTGTTGGTTCTTGCAGAATTGTCCGGTGCCCCTTGCCGTACCATCCTGCACCGAGTGCACAAGCCCGCCACCGCCCAGCCCTCCCCCTCCAAGTCCCCCTCCCCCCAGTCCACCTCCCAGCCCTCCCCCCCCAAGCCCCCCCCCAAGCCCCCCCCCCCAAGCCTCCCCCCCTAGCCCTCCACCCACTGGCACCCCGAGACCCCCCCCCCCTCCCAGCCCGCCTCCCAGCCCCCCCCAGCCCGCCGCCTCCCCCTCCCAGCCCCCCACCCAGTCCGCCCCCACCTAGCCCACCGCCTAGTCCACCGCCTAGTCCACCTCCTCCGAGCCCGCCGCCACCCAGCCCACCACCTGGCCTGGTGCCATGCGGGCAGAAGAGCCCTCCGTACCTCGTCTGTTCGAACGTTTCGTATGCTGCGTATCCCTACAACAATGTGGCGGCTCTCAAGGTTTCTGATACCCCGCCTGTTGTGGATGGGAGCTTTACTGAGTGGAACACGACCTGCTCAGGGGTGAACAACACCTGCGCCGTGAAGACGAATGGCGAGTATCCGTCGTCATGGGCATATGTAATGTTCGAGAGCGGACAGGTGGAACTTTTTGAGTACAAGATCCGCTTTGCTGATGTGTTCGTCAAGTACGACTGCGCGACATATCGGCTATATATCCTGGTGCTGAACCGCATCATGCCAGGGTGTTCAGGCAGCGGCTTCGACCTCAATTGCAGGTGGGTTGAGGGTGTGTCAGGGTATCTAGAAGCTCTGAATTCCCGTCTGGCACGTCTGGCAAGACCACAGAGGGGATCTGACCTGCGGCAATTC
This sequence comes from Mesostigma viride, assembly GCA_009746045.1. Lineage (NCBI taxonomy): Eukaryota > Viridiplantae > Streptophyta > Mesostigmatophyceae > Mesostigmatales > Mesostigmataceae > Mesostigma > Mesostigma viride. The sequence goes on from RPFO01000448.1 coordinate 1,178,540, forward strand.
AGTGCCTGACAGTCAGTGCATTTGGAAAGCTGCCGGACTTCAAAACCTAGCAATACACCCTGCCTGTGGATGATTTATCATGGTGCATTGGAGCAGGCTGCTATCCTCTTAGCCGTGCTTGGTTGGTGTAGTTATGCATGGCTGCTGCAGATGTGGCATTATGCGATGTTTCAGCCCTGCTTCGTGGTGTTCAGTGGTCATCTAAAGCCATATGATGCCATGGTAGCAGGCACACAACATTTGCTGAGTAGAACTTGATGAGTAAAAGGTGTGTGCATTGTCTGGTGTCTGTAAACTGCAGGTGGCTCATGGCAAGCCAAGCCTCAAAGGATGAGTGGAGAGTGGTCGTCAACGACAAGAGAATGGTTGATGCTTCGTTTAATTCTTCAAGCTTCCAGTTTATTCCTGCCAACCAAACTGGCGGGAAGCAGTACTACATTGGATATGAAGCCACCTTTGCCATCGAGCCAGGTTTCTGGGAGCTTTACATCCATGCACAAATCTGGGGGTTGCGAACATCTTCTACTGTAAAGGTAAGGCTCTCAAAATCGACTCGTTTTGCATGTTCATCTTTCTGATGTCTGTGCAGGTCACGATGGCTTGTGAGAGGTATTCATGTTTGGTGGAGATCTTTCTTAATCTATTGTTGGTCACATAACAGCAGCTTTCAATGTGCGTAGCATGCTTGGAAGGGACCATTCACACCGTGAAGCCTAATTTAATGACAGAGGATGTATTATGTGTGGGTCCACTATGTTTTGCTGGTCATGCCTTTCTAACGCCTTCTTTTTTTGCCTTTGTTGATTCTGGGTGTTTTTCGCAGTTTTGCCCGGTCCCTCTGGCAATTGAATCCTGCACTTACTGTGACCAACCGCCTGCACCCAGCGCTCCACGGCTGCCTCCACCGCCACCTGCCAGTCCTCCTCCACCTGCGCCACGCAACCCACCCGGCCCGCTCACACCGGCACCCCCCTTGGCGCCACCTCCTAGCCCTCCCAGTCCACCAACATGTTACCAGGGAACATCCCCCCTGCTGGAATGCTATGGTGTCGAATACCCCGAGTATGTTTACAACCATGCTGCAGCCTACCTCGTGGGCAACAGCACGCCACCCGGCATTGATGGCGATTACACCGAGTGGAATACAGCCTGCTCGGGCATCCCCAACACCTGTGCTACCAAGACCAATGGCACCTACCCAGCCAGCTGGGCATTCATCATGTTTGAGAGCGGCATCATTCGTCTGTATGATACAAAGATCAAGTTCGCGGATGTTTTCTTCCAGTACGACTGCGCCACAAAACGGGTCTACGTGCTCGTGCTGAATCGGCGTGTCCCGAACTGCGCGGCAGACTACCTAGACTATGATTGCAGGCAAGTTTACCACCATCGGTTCCCGCCAGTCCAGTAATGAAGAATTAGTGTGTTTGGAATCTTTTTTTCAGTTTTTCATGACATTTTGTGCCATCCTTAATGACATAATTTCTTACATGACATGACATGACATGACATGACATGACATGACATGACATGACATGACACGACACGACACGACACGACACGACACGACACGACACGACACGACACGACACGACACGACACGACACGACACGACACGACACGACACGACACGACACGACACGACACGACACGACACGACACGACACGACACGACACGACACGACACGACACGACACGACATCACATTACACCACATTACACCACATTACACCACATTACACCACATTACACCACATTACACCTCATTACATTACATTACATTACACTGCACTACATTACATTACATTACATAATTTCTTCCAGCAGCTCGTATCTGCGTAGTCTACCTCCACATGACCACATACATCGTTAATATCTCTTACTTATGTGCTTGTGGTCATAAGACTTTCCTGCATGCCCATTGGCTTTTGCTTAGAAGTATTTGTGTAAGCTTTCACACATTGGATGGTCTTGTCTCGGTGGAAGTTTCCTGATACCACGCAAAGCTTTCCTTGGTAACTTTTCTTGTTCCATCTGTTTGCAGGTGGCTCCTTGCAAAGGCGTCAAAGGACGAGTTCAGGGTCATTGCTAATGAGACGCGGGTCGTTGATGCAGGCTATGGCCCTGCTAACTTCCAGTTTATCCCTGCACGGGGAACACCAGGATACGTGGGCTATGAGGCAATGTTTTACTTGGATCCTGGCGTCTACGTGTTCTATATCCATGCTCAGATTTACGGGCTGAGAACATCGGCAACGCCCAAGGTAAGCCCGTTTGAGCAAGCAACTCTTTTGTTTGTGCCAATGATGAGGGGAATAGTTGAGTGCACTGTGAAGTGCAAATAGGTATTCATGCACCGTTCTGATACCCTCTGATATCCTGCCTGATGACTTTTAGCAGAACATAATATAAGTAAATATAGACACATGCTTAGAGATAAGCCAAGTAAAATGTACACATATGAATAAATATGTGCGAGAAATCGCAGGCAAAAGATTGGCATACTATGCCTCATGTTGCGGCAGGCAACTTCCACATTAGATGGTTTCGTAGTACTGGCTAGAACAGGCAGCCTGTTTGACTTGTTGTCCACAAGAACCAGTCTTGAGTAATGAGTAAGCCTTTCCGCTGTATGTAATTATTTTCTAATGAGATTAGCATAGTACTCCGTGGCATGCCCATGCGCATGACACGCAAATACTTACTTAAGCCATTCCACTGTAAACAATCCGCATCGGCAGGTCTTTGCAATGCCAGGCCATGGAGGCTCATAATCCCTGTGATTCCTTTGACATCCCATTGTGTGGTCTGCCATATGCAGAACTGCCCAGTGCCTCTTGCTCTGGACTGCCTTGGAATCTGCGGGAACCCGCCGCCACCACCGCCCAGCCCTCCCCCACCGCCTCCGAGTCCATCGCCGCCACCACCTTTTGTGGGCCCACAGCCACCGCACCCCCCACCATCGCCACCACCTCCGAGGCCCCCCCCTCCAAGCCCACCACCGAGCCCACCGCCGCCTAGCCCCCCTCCTCCTTCCCCCCCTCCAACAAGAGTGGCACCTTGCTGGCAAGGCAGTCCACGCAATCTCTCATGCGATGGAACGACATATCCGGAGTACATTTACAACCCTGCGCCGGTGTCAAAAGTTCTCAGCTATCAAGTGCCACCCTTTATCGATGGATCCGCGGATGACTGGGACACCAGCTGCTCGGGTTATATTAACACTTGCGAGGTCAAGGTCGACGGTTTATACCCTGATGGCTGGGCATTCGTCATGTTTGAGAGCGGTATCATGCGTCTGTACGAGACAAAGATTAAGTTTGCAGACGTATTTTTCAAGTATGACTGCAACACCCGCAAGCTGTACATCCTGGTGCTGAACCGTGTCAACCCTGACTGTGCGGGCAACGGATTTGATGCAAACTGCAGGTATGTCTGGAATGCCTACTTTTCATGGATGCCCCATGGTTATAAGCGCAGTGCATTTCTGACTGTTGCAGTCTTTTTGGCACCTTAATGGGAATTCCAGGCCAAATACTTTGTGCGCACGAGTAGTGCACAAGGATCCTGGATGTGACTAATTTGTTTTATCTTTGTACATCGCTGTCGTTGGTTCGTTGCCCGTGCTAACAGGTGGCTGATGGATGACCGAGCATCTACAGATGAATGGAGGGTTGTTGTTAACGACAACAGGATGATTGATGCATCAGCCAATTCTGAGTTTTTCCGTTTTATTGGAGGTAATGGTGGGGGTTCAGTGGGCTATGAGGCTGTGTTTGACCTTGAGCCAGGCGCATGGGAGCTCTACATCCATGCCCAGATCGACGGTCTGAGGACATCTGCAACACCGAAGGTAATTGCCAGCCTGTTAACCTTGCGAATGTTGCCTTTTCTTACCAGGCATGCCCTTTTTTTGGCGACAGCAGGCATCCAAGCTGAGTATTTCCAGCCTCGGAGCTTCCTTTACTCTCAGGCTTGCCATTTGTGTTCCTTGCTGCATGAACCGCAGTTTCACAGCAGCCTTCCCGCAATTACACTTCCCTCAATCGTTAGTTGAAGGTCTACCCGCTGAAACCGCGCCTTGCTTTTGTCACCAATTTGGCACCACGGCTTGGTCCGTCGTTTTGATACCACAGAATGTGCTATGGCATCTCGGTGTGACCAACAGGGAATTTTTCCTGCGGAAATTGTGTAGTTGCTTACGGAGCGTGCTCAAGTGCACTTTTGTACTGTGGCGTGGGCAACCTTGCGGCACGCATATTTCTGCAGCATGGCAACGTATCTTTTCACTTTCTCAGCTGATCCCTTGCTGGCATATTTAAGTAATTGGGCCATGGTAAATTTCATCGTGCGCTGGCCTCTTCCTTTTTTGCACTGCAGAATTGTCCGGTTCCGCTGGTTGTGGACTCCTGCACAGAGTGCCAGGAGCCGCCACCACCCCTTGCGCCGCTGGCCCCAGCACCTCCGGTGCCACCCTTGTCGCCGTGCTACATGGATTACCCTCCTGCACCGGCTCGTCCACCCAGCCCGCCCCCGCCATCACCCGCGCCACCCCCACCCAGCCCTCCTCCTTCCCCACCACCCCCCAGCCCTCCGCCCCCACGTCCTCCACCGCCAAGTCCCCCACCAAGTCCGCCACCGCCTAGGCCCCCGCCTAGCCCACCACCACCACCTCCTCCACCTAGCCCCCCGCCTCCGGCTTACATGGGTCCCTGCAATCGCCCGAACGATACCTATGTTTGCGGCGCCACATCGTACCCAACATATCCACTTAATACACTAGCTCCAGCCATCTTGGCATACAATGCTGCTGCGCCAGTGGTTGATGGAAGCTATGGTGACTGGAGCACCAGCTGCTCGGGGCTTAACAACACTTGCTCAACTAAGACAAGTGGGCTGTACCCATCTCAGTGGGCATATGTCATGATTGAGACGGCTAAGGTCAATGGCATTGCAAGCAAGCCCAGCTACGCAGACGTCTTCCTGACGTATGATTGTACAAACTCGAAGCTCTATATCTTGGTGCTTACCCGGAGGGACGCTGGCTGTGCTGACACAACAAAGCACGATCTGGACTGCCGGTAGGTTGCTCTTGCTTTTTCCCGCTCCATTTTACCTGCACTTCTTTGTGCGGATGCGACAAGTTTGCTTTCAAGCACATGCTAAAGAGACATGCATGCTCGCAGCAGCTCTTGCCTGCCACTCCGATCTCTTCTCTTCATTTCCGCATCCTCACATTTTTTGGCCATTCTTCTTGTATGGCAATGGTGGGCTGTTGATCTTACTGCGATGAGCAAAATTTTTTTTATGGATGCTGGGCGTCTTGCCTCGTTCAGGTGGCTGCTGGAGAATGGTGTCACCAATGCAAGCTTTGGTGTTCAGGTCAACACCAGCTCCAAAATAGTCGATGGGAGCAATAGCTCCAGCGTCTTCCGGTTTATTCCAGCCAATGGGGTCACGGGCTTTAACATTGGTTTCGAGGCGGTGATTCCAATGAGTCCAGGCGTATACGGCATGTACTTTTATGCAAAGGTGGAAGGTGGAAAAGTATTTGGCACACCACAGGTGAGTACGTCTGCTCAGGCCAAGCGAACAACAACCTCATCTGATTGTCTGGCTGTGGTCAGGCATCTGGCTGGCTGGCTGGCTGGTCGGCTGTCTGTCTGGATGCTTTAATGGGTGGGGGTCTGTGGTGTAGTGAGATGCATGTTGGCCTTTGTCTTACTAGCAAAGGCTTTTTGCAGCTATGGGTCATATTTGCAGGATGGATGGCTGGTGTAGGCCTAGCGATGGATGTGGCACGTATTGCTGCAGTTCTAAGCATGGCAAGCATGGCTGGAGAGGTATGGTTCTAAGCAGAACTGGTCACCACATCTTTTGTATCATGGAGCAGCCCATGGCCAGATTTGGGGATGAAAGGTAGCTAACTAGAAAGCGCTGCTGTTGAAGCGTTGCTCCTTGGCATAGTATACCTTGAAAACTGCTAAAGCAAACGCTGGTTAGCCTGTCAATCGCGTTTTCTGTGCCTGACGCGTCTCTTTTGCATCATGGTAACTAGCTTATCAGCATTGGACGGAAAGCAATTACGTGCAATGTGTTACGGCCTCCAGCTTGTGCATCGGAATGTCAGGGTTTGAGAATGGACTTATGAAACTTGTACAAAAGAGAAATGTAGGAGACTGATGCATCGCGGTTCCACCTTTGGTAATTCTAGTGCCAGTTCTTCTTGTGTGTAGTCAGACCTGCAATCAAAGACTGGGAAGTTCCAGTTGGCTTGCCAACACCCTGTTTCAATATTGCAAACTGCTGTATGCCACCATTATCGCGGCACCTGTAAACCATGGTCATCCAGAGATTGACTGATGTTGGGAAGGGCATGAAGGTAACTTGTGTAGTTACATGTTGTAGGGAATGTCTGGGTCTTGTGCTGAGGTCCATGTTTACACATCACGTACTCTGTGCCCGCCCATCTGCTTAGCTGGCCCCTGCTCGCGTGTTGGTGGTTTAAGGTCTACTGAACTAGGGAACTTGTCTAAGAAATAGGAGCCCTTTATGCCTGTGCGTCGCTTTCTCAGGTGTGTGGATGGCTGATGTGTGTCCGGCTCTCACATGATGGACTGTCTCATCCAACCACCGAAGCAATTGCATAGTGCAGGAGTCTTAGGGGCAGCATCCGTGTTTGTGCGGGCGCAGCCCTAAACTGTCTAGTTTACAATGAATGTCTGATGTTACCATTCTGTGTCTATGAATGTTCTTTCTGGATGCACTGCAGGAGTGCGATATGCCACTCTATATATCCTGTGTGACTTGTGGGCCGCCACCGCCAAGCCCACCGCCTCCCTCTCCAAGCCCACCCCCTCCACGGCCACCGCCTCCAAGCCCACCTCCGAGCCCCCCACCGAGCCCCCCACCTCCTCGACCTCCTCCCAGTCCTCCGCCACCAAACCCACCTCCAAGCCCACCACCACCAAGTCCCCGGCCTCCATCGCCTCCACCTAGCCCCCCGCCCAGCCCACCACCACCGGGGACGCCCTGCATGCCACCACCTCCACCACCTCCACCACCGCCCCCCCCTGCCCCTCCACATCCTCCACTTCCCCCGCCTCCAACCCCGCCTTTGCCACCACCTCCACCTCCACCACCACCGCCTCCACAGCCTCCAGTGCCTCCAGCACCTCCGGTACCACCACTTTCTCCATGCTATATGGACAACCCTCCTGTGCCCAGTCGTCCACCCAGCCCGCCGCCGCCACCACCCAGCCCTCCGCCGCCCAGGCCGCCGCCTTCTCCCCCTCCGCCCTCCCCCAGTCCCCCTCCAAGCCCCCCCCCTCCAAGTCCCCCCCGCCCCCTAGCCCCCCGCCTCCACGCCCCCCACCCAGCCCGCCACCCAGCCCCCCTCCCCCTCCTTACAGTGGGCCTCCTCGACCCCCCCCCTCCGAGTCCGCCCCCCCCAGCCCCCCCCGGCCCAGCCCCCCTCCCCCGCCACCACCTAGCCCCCCCCCTCCTCGCCCACCTCCTACCCCTCCCCCTCCTCGCCCGCCACCCAGCCCACCCCCACGAAGTCCTCCACCCCCACCTAGCCCTCCGCCCAGCCCCCACCGCCTGGGGTCCCTTGCATGCCTCCTCCCCCCCCCCCCCCCCTCCGCCTCCTCCCCCTCCGCTTCCTCCCCCCCCACACCACCGGCACCCCCTCCCCCTCCGCTCCCACCGCCACCTCCTGTAGCTCCAGCACCTCCAGTGCCACCCTTGTCGCCCTGCTACATGGATTACCCTCTCGCACCGGCCCCCCCCCCCCCCCCCCCCCCCCATCCCCAAGGCCACCGCCACCCAGCCCTCCTCCCTCCCCACCACCCACCAGCCCTTCGCCCCCACCCCCCCACCGCCACCCAACCCGCCACCTCCACCACCACCACCCAGCCCACCACCTCCACCTCCACCACCGAGCCCACCACCACCTCCCTACACAGGCCCTTGCCAGCATCCTAGCGAGACCTACTTCTGTGGCAACGCATCGTACCCAGCATACCTGTTCAACACGCATGCGCCAGCCATCCTGCTATACAACAGCATTCCGCCATCCATTGACGGCAGCTTGGGTGACTGGAACACTGCCTGCTCTGGCCTGAATATCAACAATAATTGCTCGAGTAAATCGAATGGCCTGTACCCAGAACAGTGGGCATTTGTGATGTTTGAGACGGGCCAGGTGGTGAATTATGGCAGCAGGCCCAATTACGCGGATGTGTTCATGCAGTATGATTGCACCAATTCGCGTCTCTACGTGCTGGTGCTGAACCGCCATTTCCCTGGCTGCACAGCTGCGTCGAAATATGACGACGATTGCCGGTAAGTTTTTATTTAACTTGTCGCTACGCTACGCCGTGTACTGTATCATTTGTCCCTCGCCGGTCAGCCCTGCATGTGTTTCACATTTCTTATATGGGAGTTTATAATCGCAGGGGCGGCGTAAGTCCATGGATGGTATTTTTCATAGAAGGACATGGGAGCAGTTGAAGTTATAGCTGTTCACTTCAATGCTGACTTAACGGATAAATGACACACGGCCTACAATCAGTCAATGCTTGCCATGGATCGTGGCGGTGACATTAACGACTGCAGTGTAAGCGACAGGGGCTTTGTTTATTTTCCTACTGGCTGAGGTGATTGCGCCATGAAATGTTGAGTCGATTTTGCTAAAATGTCATAACCTGTTTTTCCAATGGCCAGTAAAGTGCCCTGCTAACAAGGATTGATGCTTCAGGAACTTTCCCCACTTTCCTGAATGCTTAATTTTAATTGTTATGTCAGCTGATTATTTGTCAGCTGATCCTGATTGGCAGGTTGGCCACTGAGGGTTCATTTTCTGGTAGAGTTCTGGAAACTGTAACTGAAAAAGTGGCTTTCTTCAGCGGTTGGGGCGTGGTGTTGAGCATTTTAAATGCAGAGCTGGCCGCTCTGGCGTAAGAAGCATAGGCCTTGTCTATACCTGGTAGTGGAGAATGGCATGTGAACAGACATTGTGGTAAGAGAAAGTCCGCTTGTCCCTGGGCTGCCTGCTCATATCAGCTGCATTATCTTTTTTATGTGCGTAAACCCTATCCCATGAATGTCCTGGTGCCTGCAGGTACCTGTTGGAGAATTCAGTCAGCGGCACCGAATTCGGTGTTAAGGTGGATGGCATCAAGGTTGTGGATGGGACCAACAGCACCAGTGTATTCCGCTTCATTGCTGCTAATGGTGTCGCTGGGTATTACGTTGGTTTTGAGGCGGTCCTCCCCTTAAGCCCAGGCGCATATGGTCTATATATCTACTCACAGGTGGAGAACCTGAAGATATCATCGACGCCACTGGTAAGCATTCTGTGCACTCAGCCGTGTTGTGATTTGTTGTTAGCTGGTTGCATCACCCATCTTTGTTCTTCCTTCTTTGGCTGCCGTCTGTTGTTGAATCAATGCTTCTTCCACACTTGCGGATGCACCACGGCTCGATGCACAATGTGCATGATCCTGTGCTTACTTTTCGAATAAATTGACTTAAGTCAGAGGATTGCAAGTTACTAGTTGACAAGAGCCTGCATGCCTAAGGCTCGTGTGGTGCTACCAGTTAAAAAATGACAGCGGCTAGCAGCGCATGTGAGGTTTCCCCAGTAGCTGTGGCATCATCACTGGTGGATCACTCTTTCATTCCATCACCAAGTTCGTAGATTTGTCTACTTTTGGGAAGGATGGTTTCCACACAAGCTTGCAAGTTAGTTAGCGCAGTAGTTGCCCGTTAGGTTGTGCGCGTCCCAAGAGATTTCCAAGTATTGTGCAGACACTGAAAAAGCCGCACTTGTATACTACTATGCGTAAAAAAGCAACTCTGACAGAATGCACTTTAGAGACGATGTGCTTTTCTTTGGATTTCACTTATCATTATCAGGTATCTGAAGAAAAGCATGCAGAGCAAGAGCACCTTCGCTAGACAAGTTTGCTCTTGCATTAACTGGGCAAGGTTGCATTAGCAATAGACCCTCCTTCCCATAATATTTTGTGCTCTTGCAGTTTTACCTGCAGTCAAGTAAATGTAGCTGTGTGTAATGCATCCACCCACATTGGGATGCTGTTGAGACATGGGGCCCGTATCATCAGCAAGTGCGTGTAGCCGAATGTACTGTTAATAACAACAAATGATAGAAAGTTTTATGGCTGTGCTGTTGCTTTGTTGGCGCTCCGGGTTCCCAGATCCACAGCCACTTGTATTGAAGAGCCATGTGCCCTCCAATGCTGGGTGCAGCGTTATCTTTTCTTTTTTCTCCTGTTCTACCCATTGTATGATGATGTCCTGCAACAATTATGTTCATACGATGTCCCTGGCTGTTTGGAATGTGCAGGATTGTGACGTGCCTCTTTACGTCACATGCATGGCTTGTAGCCCACCGCCGCCGAGCCCGCCTCCACGTCCCCCTCCACCAAGCCCACCCCCTCCCAGTCCGCCACCGAGCCCACCCCCCTTCCCACCTCCGCCCAGACCACCTCCTAGTCCACCTCCTACCCCTCCGCCCCCTAGGCCCCCGCCCAGCCCCCCTGCTCCTAGTCCACCTCCCCCCAGCCCCCCGCCGAGTCCCCCCCCACCCGGCACGCCATGCATGCCGCCTCCTCCACCCCCACCCCCACCGGCGCCGCCGGCACCTCCCCTTCCTCCACCACCACTGCCGCCTCCCCCTGCACCCCCTCCCCTTCCCCCTCCACCTCCATTGAACCCAGTGCCGCCGGCTCCGCCTGTGCCACCCTTGTCGCCGTGCTACATGGACTACCCTCCTGCACCAACTCGCCCACCCAGCCCCCCCCCCCGTCACCCAGGCCGCCACCACCCCGACCGCCACCACCTAGCCCACCCCCTTACCCCCCGTTCCCTCCTTCGACGGGCCCATGCCAGCATCCCAACGAGACATATGTCTGTGGCAATGCATCCTACCCAGCATACGTGTTCAACACGCATGCCCCGGCCATCCTGCCATTCAGGGCTCCCACGCCGGTCATTGACGGCATCTTTGGTGACTGGAACACGGCCTGCTCCGGCCTGACCAATACTTGCTCGACCAAGGCAGGCGGCGTGTACCCGTCCCAGTGGGCATTTGTGATGTTTGAGACGGGCCAGATGGTGAACTATGGCACCGCGCCCAACTACGCGGATGTGTTCATGCAGTACGACTGCTACAGTTCGCTTCTGTATGTGCTGGTGCTGAACCGGCGGGTGGCTGACTGTTCTGGTGTCGGCTACGACGCCCAATGCCGGTGAGTTTGCTCAGCCTTTTGGAAGTTACTATGCACAAAGGTGTCTCAAGTTCTGTCACCCTGCTTCGGTCTGGTTGTGGTCTGTGGTCTGCATCCCTTCTTGTTGATCGTGGTCCTCAAACCAACTGTCTCTGGGCTCAATGGGGTCTTAAAAGCTATGTGTTTCACACAATATTTGCCCATAGTTTTAAATCAAGTTATTGTTTTTTTAGATCAGGCATAGGTAGTTGAGTGGCAAGGGGTCGGTCAGCGCACCCTGCTTGCTCTACCTGGCACATTTCTTCCCTGGCTTCCTCAACCAGTTCTGCGCCTAACAACTGGTTAAGCGCCAATGCCCGGGGTTTGCCTGCAGATACATGATGGAAGGCTCGGCCAGTGGCGTAGACTTTGGCGTTGAGGTGGATGGTGTCAAGGTTGTGGACGGGACGGACAGCTCCAGCGTGTTTCGGTTCATTCCAGCCGTTGGTATCAATGGCTACAGCGTCGGCTTTGAGGCGGTTTTCTCCATGGAGCCTGGTTTGCACGGTCTCTACTTCTACTCAAAAGTGGAGAACATGACGAGCTCGTCCACAGCTCAGGTGGGCATTGTGTGTAGCTTCATATTGTGCTTGTCTGTTGTGCTGCAGCATCGCATATGTGAGTGCCCTAGTGATTGGCCTCCGGGGCTTTTTGTTGTACTCCATCTGCTTTGCATAAAGGGATGTTGACATATCATCGGTTTTGTTGCATCTGGGAAGGTTATGGTAACTCATGCAGCTTCCAGCGAGGATGCTTATGTTCCTTTTCTTTCTTCCTTAATGGAAGCCTAGTTTTTTTCTTTTCATATAAAAGGTAGTGTTTTTATGTGTTGTTGGGTTTTATGTGTTTTTAGGTGGATGGGGGGGGGGGGGGAAGAGGCAAGAGGATGTAGCCGCCAGGGCATGTCGCCCTTCCCTTAAAAATGCAGCCTGGTGGTAGCTCACTTCCCACTGCTATAAGGACACCTTGCTCTGTGAATTCCATTACGCAAGCTTTGCACAATTCTAATTGGGTACCCACCATGGGATATTAAACAAGCTGGTTGTTTCCGGCTCAATCTGCCAAAGTGAGATGCTTACTCTCCATGCACCTTACGTTGTGGGCCTGATGGTGCTCGTCATGCCAGCGAGCTTGTTTGCGTGGCTGCAGAGTATGACCTGCTAATCCGTCCCGCAGTAGGCTGTGCTCGGTAATCTTCCTATGGTCACTTGCTTTGCCCTATTCTGTCACTGTTGGCCTTTTATGCACTTGTCAACTTGCGTCCTCATATCTCTTGGCTATCGAATGTGCAGGATTGCGATGTGCCTATCAACGCAATGTGCTGGTCATGTAGCCCGCCGCCACCAAGGCCTCCACCTCCTCCACCAACCAGCGCGTGTGTGCATCCCAACGAGACCTACGTTTGCGCCAACGCGTCGTACCCAGCCTACCTGTTCAACACGTACGCCCCGGCCATCCTGCCACACAACGCTGCTGCGCCGGTCGTTGATGGCAGCTTGGGTGACTGGAACACGGCCTGCTCTGATTTCATCAACACCTGCTCGACCAAGGCGGGGGGCCTGTACCCTTCCCAGTGGGCGTTTGTGATGTTTGAGACGGGCCAGATGATGAACTACGGCACCGTGCCGAACTATGCAGACGTGTTCATGCAGTACGACTGCTCCACTTCTCTGGTGTATGTGCTGGTGCTGAACCGGCGTGTGGCCAGCTGCAATGGCGCTCCTGGATATGATGCGACATGCCGGTGAGTTGGTTGGCCATACACACTCTTATCTTCCTTCATATGGAGAGGGCACTGCCATGGCCTCACTGCCCCGCGATGTAGCCATGTTGTCTGTAGCTCTTTGCCTTGGTGTGCATCTGAGCCAAGGCATCGTACTTGTCGATATAAATTTGTGCTCCAGTCTTCGGCGCAAGAGCAGCATTTGAGTCCCAGAAGTTGTCAATGCGCCTGGCAACGCCGTTATTGAGATGCTCATGTTGTGCCCAATGCTTTTTATTGCACCTGCAGAATGGTGATGGAGAGCTTGGCCAGCGGGGCGGACTTTGGTGTTGAGGTGGATGGCGTCAAGGTTGTGGATGGGACCGGCGGTCCCAGCCAGTTCCGTTTCATTCCTGCCGTTGGAGCCCCTGGGTTCAGTGTTGGCTTTGAGGCGGTGTTCGCGCTGGATCCAGGTGTGCACGGGCTGTACTTCTACGCACAAGTGGAGAACATGAAGCTTTCGGCCAGCGCACAAGTGAGCATCCTGCTAAGTTGCACGACATGGATGCCATGGTCTGCGGTTGCATGCCTAAGCACCAGTGTGTGTGGATGGGGGAGCCGTAGCTAGCTTGTTGCTGGATATGCTGACAGTGGTGTGTTGGTTTATGTTGCAGCATTATTAACCCTGAGAGTGCGTTCATGGCATCACAGTTAGTAGTCAGCTCAAGTATTTTGCTTCGCATGCTGTTCCCCATGTTCCATTACTGGCCAGCTCATGCTTCTTACATATTTTGTATGCAAGTCGGTTGGCACGTGCTGCGCAGGACTGCGACGTGCCTCTCCACGTGATGTGCGGCCCATGCACCCCGCCGCCACCGCCACCTCCAACCAGCCCGTGCGTGCGTCCCAACGAGACCTACGTTTGCGCCAACGCGTCGTACCCAGCCTACCTGTTCAACACGTACGCCCCGGCCATCCTGCCATACAACGCTGCTGCGCCGGTCATTGATGGCAGCTTGGGTGACTGGAACGCTGCCTGCTCTGGCCCAACCAATTCTTGTTCCACCAAGACGGGTGGCCTGTACCCGTCCCAGTGGGCATTTGTGATGTTTGAGTCAGGCCAGATGGTGAACTACGGCACCGCACCCAACTACGCGGATGTGTTCATGCAGTACGACTGCTACAGTTCGCTTGTCTATGTGCTGGTGCTGAACCGGCGCGTTGCCAGCTGCGGCGGTGCCTCCGGATATGACGGAACATGCCGGTGAGAATGCTTTACCTTCTTAAACACAAGTTCGGTTTGTTATAAGGTGCATCATGTAGTCACCGTCTGTGGTTGCGTTGCTCTTCTGTTTTTGAGAATATGTAGTCAGGTGATGATAGTGGCTGTGCTGTCTGTAGCCAATATGTTGATTGCCAGACTTGCTGTGCCATGCTTTCGCAGGACTAAGAGCCAAGCGTGATGTTGATGGGTATATCCAGAGTTGTACAGGACAAGGTGTCAGTGGATTATGCATGATGGGTAGGTATGGGCTGGAAACCACCTGGTGAGGAGTTAAGGAAAGGTCCAGCCCCATTTTGCTCAATCCCCAGTGTGTGTCACCGCATCTGAGATGACCCCTTGGCGTGGCCAACACCCCACGTGTGCCTGCAGGTACCTGATGGAGAGCACGGCCGCTGGCGAGGACTTTGGTGTTGAGGTGGATGGCATCAAGATGGTGGACGGAACCAGCGGTTCCAGCATGTTCCAGATTATTCCCGCCGTTGGAGCCCCTGGTTTTGTTGGTTTTGAGGCGGTCTTTTATCTGGACCCAGGTGTGCACGGCCTCTATTTTTACGCAAAGGTGGAGGACATGATGCTGTCGGCGACTGCGCAGGTGAGGCCCTCATGGAGTATCACGGAAAGTTTCTTTCCTCACGAGTGCCCTGACCGGCGGTGGATGTTTTCCTATCATTGGATGCATTGATATAGGCTCTCTTGTAGCCATGTGCTTTTTTGCACGTTGTCATGTAACAACAGCAGCGACCTTCCGAGATGTGTCTCTGGATACTGTCAGACCAACTCTATGCGAGGCTGGCGTGTTTGTCTTGTCAACCGGTTAGGAGCCTAATTTTTATACTGCAGTGTTCTCTTTCCCATACATAGGCATGAGTGCAGGTGGTGCGGGGTCCAAGCGTCAGTTTTGTCCTTGCACCTGTCTGCTTTAAGCGTACGCGTCATGGCTGTGGTGCGCTTGCAGTGCTGGGTACACAGATTTTGCGAAGTGCACGGTTACTAGCAATCATCGGTTGCATTCAAATTGACATTGATCAAACTAGCCCCTTGGCGTCACTGGGACACATCTGCCATGCTTCTGTGGCTAAGTTCTGGCCTTGGATTAGTACTTGCTAAACTCGACGGTGCTACGACCCTGTGTCCAGCAAGCAGCGTCATGTGTGTTGCCTCAGAAAATTTCCTGGAAAAGTATTGTTTGGGGATATTATTTGTCCGCTTATGTGACGGTGCTCTATCTTACGGACATGTCCTCATCACTAACTCTTTGTATGCATGCATCTGGTCTATTGCCTCTGACATGCGCAGGACTGCGACGTGCCAGTCAATGTGATGTGCGGCCCGTGCATCCCACCACCGCCACCTCCAACCAGCCCGTGCGTGCGTCCCAATGAGACCTACGTTTGCGCCAACGCGTCATACCCAGCGTACCTGTTCAACACATATGCCCCGGCCATCCTACCACACAACACTGCCTCGCCGGTTATTGACGGCAGCTTGGGTGACTGGAACGTTGCCTGCTCTGACTTCATCAACACCTGCGCGACCAAGGCGGGCGGCCTGTACCCATCCCAGTGGGCGTTTGTGATGTTTGAGTCGGGCCAGATGGCAAACTATGGCACTGCGCCCAACTACGCGGACGTGTTCATGCAGTACGACTGCTCCACTTCGCTTGTCTATGTGCTGGTGCTGAATCGGCGCGTGGCCAGCTGCGGTGGCGCTCCTGGATACGACGCTGAGTGCCGGTGAGCTTGCTTTAACATTTCTTTTAGGTTTCTTGACTAGAAAATAGGATTTTGGTGGTGTTCCGACTCCCACCTGTTGCATTCCTTTGTAAGCCTGGATGTAGCCCTTCCTGCCTGTGTCCTGCTGGTGTGCATCTCAGTTCTGCAATTGGCAATGGCTTTTGCAGCCCAGTGCCAGTGTCCGAGGCGTTTGTTCAGTGCTTTCAACATGATTGGTAACCCAACATCTTTTACGCGTTCCAATAGCCCCAGAAAGGGAATCGACCCCTGAAATGGGGTTTCATTGAATGCATGGCTTGGAAGAGGATTAGCCGGCGTGCATGGCCAAGGCAGTACCGAGAAATGTACATCAGCACGATGTCTTGGGGCCATGCATCATGGGTATTCATGTAGGTATGCATGGACCCAATGATGAGGAAGCTCACGAAAGGTTTTGAAAATATTTTGCACTTCCCAGAAGTTGGTAATAGCTGTGATGACTGACCATGCGTGGCCATTGCCTGGGTGGTGCCTACAGGTACCTGATGGAAAGCATGGCTACAGGCGCGGATTTTGGCGTTGAGGTGGATGGTGTGAAGATGGTGGACGGAACCAGCAGTTCCAGCGTTTTCCGTTTCATTCCAGCCCTTGGTGTGCCCGGGGCCTCAGTTGGTTTTGAAGCAGTCTTCTCCCTTGATCCAGGCGTGTATGGTCTTCAGTTCTACGCATTGGTGGAGGACATGAAGCTGTCGACGACCGCACAGGTGAGCTTCCCAGAGAGTAGTGCATGTGACTAATGTGCATGGTACTGATGTTGCTGCGCTGCAAGTATGCCTGCTTGCCAGGGTGGCCTGTCTTTGGCCTGTTCTGCTGGTGGATGTAATGTTGGTAATTTATCAAATATGCTGGCCTGCGCTGGTTGTCTCCTTGATGCTGTGGCGATGTATGCTGAGTGCAGTAGTCCTGCAACAGGACGTACCATGAGACTTGTTCCTCCTCCATTCCACCCTGTTTGGTAACTGTTGGTTCATGGTACTCATGTTTGCGTATATCCATGTATGTTTCTCTTCTTGTTACCCCACTTTTGTTTCTGCTTGTTCCTGCCACTAATATGTATGTGTATATGTTGTCTTTTTCTATGGCATACGCAGGACTGCGACGTGCCTCTCCACGTCATGTGCGGCCCGTGCACCCCGCCGCCGCCGCCTCCAGTGAACCCGTGCGAGCATCCCAACGAGACCTACGTTTGCGCCAACGCGTCGTACCCAGCCTACCTGTTCAACACGCATGCCCCGGCCATCCTGCCACACAACGCTGCCGCGCCGATCATTGATGGCAGCGTGGGTGACTGGAACACGGCCTGCTCTGGTCTGGTCAACACCTGCACGACCAAGACAGGCGGCCTGTACCCGTCCCAGTGGGCGTTTGTGATGTTTGAGACGGGCCAGATGGTCAACTTCGGCAGCGTGACCAACTATGCGGATGTGTTCATGCAGTATGACTGCTCGAGCTCGCTTCTGTATGTGCTGGTGCTGAACCGGCGTGTCGCGTACTGTTCCGGCGCCAACTACGACTTTGAATGCCGGTATGTGCATACGTGCCTGAAATTCTTAGGCCACTGGTTCTGGTGGTACCCTGCTTCCGCCCACATGCCCACCCCCAATCCCCAGTGTTTCTTTCAGCTCATCCCCATGCCACCCCGCCCACAAGCTTGCCGATTAATTCCACCACTACAAACCCCATGCCACTCCACCAGACTTCTTTTTGTACCCTTCTACATCTTCTGCTCTAACATTAGAATTTCTGGCTTGTTGGGAACATCCATATGTGGCTTGGAAACGTCTGCCCTGGATTTTGGGGTCGCTCTGCAGGTACCTGATGGAGAGCACGGCCACCGGCCTGGACTTCGGCGTCGAGGTGGACGGTGTCAAGGTTGTGGACGGGACCAACAGCTCCAGCGTGTTCCGCTTCATTCGAGCGGTCGGTGTCTCCGGGGCTTCTGTCGGCTTTGAGGCGGTCTTCTCCCTGGACCCAGGCCTCCATGGCTTCTACTTCTACGCCCAGGTGGAGAACATGACGAGCTCGGCCACAGCACAGGTGGGCCCCCTGTTTTGCGGCTGGACTGTGGTCATGCCTTAGGCTCACCCCGTGTTTTTTTTCTGCATCCACTTCTGGTAAGCAAAATAGTTATTTGTAAGGCAGATACTCCCCTTTTACTGTACGTCCTGTTTGTAGTTCATACGTCCTGGTTGCATGTCGGACAAGACTTCGATTGTTCTTGCACAATTTTGTCAACACCATGTTCAGAAAGCGCTGTTTGGGCCAACAGCTCGTCATTAGCCTGTGAGTCTATGGTTACTATCTGCTGTCTAACGTGCGCACCAACATGCTTCTGTGTCTTTATTTTACATGCAGGATTGTGATGTGCCAGTAAACGTGATGTGCAGCACCTGCAGCCCACCGCCACCACGGCCGCCACCCCCATCGCCGCCTCCTCGACCGCCACCGAGCCCACCTCCTCGTCCTCCTCCCCCAAGCCCCCCACCCAGCCCCCCACCCCCTGGAACGCCGTGCATGCCACCTCCTCCACCCCCGCCCCCACCGGCGCCGCCGGCACCTCCCCTTCCTCCACCACCACTGCCGCCTCCCCCTGCACCCCCTCCCCTTCCCCCTCCACCTCCATTGAACCCAGTGCCGCCGGCTCCGCCTGTGCCACCCTTGTCGCCGTGCTACATGGACTACCCTCCTGCACCAACTCGCCCACCCAGCCCACCCCCCCGTCACCCAAGCCGCCGCCACCCCGACCGCCACCACCTAGCCCACCCCCTTACCCCCCGTTCCCTCCTTCGACGGGCCCATGCCAGCATCCCAACGAGACATATGTCTGTGGCAATGCATCCTACCCAGCATACGTGTTCAACACGCATGCCCCGGCCATCCTGCCATTCAGGGCTCCCACGCCGGTCATTGACGGCATCTTTGGTGACTGGAACACGGCCTGCTCCGGCCTGACCAATACTTGCTCGACCAAGGCAGGCGGCGTGTACCCGTCCCAGTGGGCATTTGTGATGTTTGAGACGGGCCAGATGGTGAACTACGGCACCGCGCCCAACTACGCGGATGTGTTCATGCAGTACGACTGCTACAGTTCGCTTCTGTATGTGCTGGTGCTGAACCGGCGGGTGGCTGACTGTTCTGGTGACAGCTATGACGCTCAGTGCCGGTGAGTTTGCTCAGCACTTTTGAGTTTTGTCTCATTGACTGTCAAGCCTCCTTCAGTCTCCTTTCGGGTTCTGCCCGTCCGCTCCTTGCTGTATTGGCTGGGGTTTACTCATTAATGGACTTCAACCTTGCTGTTTAACACCAGTGTATCTGGGCAGTCAACGATTCTATACAGATTCGTTTTTTCCTATATGTAAGAATTAGCAAATCGTGTCATGTATCAGGCAGTGCATGGAAGAAGATTGCCTGTTGACAATACTTCACAGCTGGTGTAAGTGGATGTTGGGCGGAGGGTAGAGCCGGCTTGCTCTCCATTGCACGTTTTTTTCACCTGGCTTTGTCAGCGTGGTCTCTGCTTAACAACTGGTTGGTGGCCAATTCCTGGGGTTTGCCTGCAGGCACCTGATGGAAGGCACGGCCAGTGGCGTGGACTTTGGCGTTGAGGTGGACGGTGTCAAGGCGGTGGACGGGACGGACAGCTCCAGCGTGTTTCGGTTCATTCCAGCCGTTGGTATCAATGGCTACAGCGTCGGCTTTGAGGCCGTTTTCTCCATGGAGCCTGGTTTGCACGGTCTCTACTTCTACTCAAAAGTGGAGAACAACAAGAATTCGGCCACAGCTCAGGTGAGCGGCCAGTTGCGTTATGCTGCATGACCAGATGGACGACCGCCCTGGTGGTTGCCCACCAGGGCTGTTGGCACGGTCTGCATGTTTGCACAATTAGTTGTGGGCACCTCATCAACCATGCCTTTAAGCAGCCTTATGGAGTTGTAGTGGTTCCAAGAGCGGAGCCTCATGCCTGCGTGGTGTTGCGTGGATAAACCCAAGTATCTTTGTTTAAGGCTGGTGTGGGGCATGGTAAGGAAGCAACCCTCACAGATGTAGAAATCTACGCCTACAGAACTTGTGTTTCAGGCAGACTACACCTGCCAGATGGACATGTGGCCTTACCCTGTCAAATCTGTAAGTGCTAAATGCTCTCGCATTTCATGGTTTACACTCCTACCGGACAGCGTGCTCGTAGTGGCTAGCACACACATGGTGCACTATCTTCATGTGGTACTTGCAAACGGAAGTGTCCTGCCTCCTGCTTGATCTGTCAGTGTATTTTGCCGGCACTGATGTGCATGCATGTTACCTTGTGGGCACGAAGGTGTCAGTAATGCTAGCTGGCCTTCTGGCCGGGCTGCAGAATATGGCCTGCTAGTCCTTCCTGCTGCAGGTCGTGCATGGGGACCATACCTTAGTCACTTCCTTTGCCTCCATTTCTTGCTGCTGAGTTTTGTTTGCGGCTCATACCCATTTGTACGCATGCACCTGTACCTGGTGACCATGGAATTTGCAGGACTGTGACGTGCCAGTCAACGTTATGTGCTGGTCATGTAGTCCACCTCCACCAAGGCCTCCGCCTCCTCCACCGACCATCCCGTGTGTGCATCCCAACGAGACCTACGTTTGCGCCAACGCGTCGTACCCAGCCTACCTGTTCAACACGTACGCCCCGGCCATCCTGCCATACAACGCTGCTGCGCCGGTCATTGATGGCAGCTTGGGTGACTGGAACATGGCCTGCTCTGATTTCATCAACACCTGCGCGACCAAGACGGGGGGCCTGTACCCGTCCCAGTGGGCGTTTGTGATGTTTGAGTCGGGCCAGATGGCTAACTTTGGCACGGCAGCCAACTACGCGGACGTGTTCATGCAGTACGACTGCTCCACTTCGCTTGTCTATGTGCTGGTGCTGAACCGGCGTGTGGCCAGCTGCAGTGGCGCCGATGAATTTGATGCTGAGTGCCGGTGAGTTCGCCTCATACATTGCTGCCTCCACCCATCCATCATGGAATATGTGCTACATGATCTCCCAACGGAGGCATGTTATAATTTAATTTAATTTTTTAAATTGCTGCCTCCAATTGTTCTATTACCTTTCCCAGCCTTCCCAGCTGCTGGCAACAGCCCCTTGAAAACTGTAGCCTGCACTAACCGTTCAGCTAGACTGGAGGAGGAAAACAACTCTTTTTGTATTTTGCTGTCACAGCTGGATGTATAAAAGATGAGTGTTGCAGATTGTAGCAACTAATCATTGCAGGATTTCCATGGACTGACAGGATGATGCTAGGATTGAAGTGCCTAACAATGAGCAAATTCAACTGCGCCTCCAGGCAGTATGGGAATCATTTCTTAAAAGATTCGTACTGCTGGTGCTGCCCATTAGGATGCCAACACCCAGGTTTGCGCCTGCATATTCCTTCGGGGTACTTGCGTGGCCAATGGCTGGGGTGTGGTTACAGGTACCTGATGGAGAGCTTGGCCAGCGGGGCGGACTTTGGCATTGAGGTGGACGGCGTCAAGGTCGTGGATGGGACCAGCGGTCCCAGCCAGTTCCGTTTCATTCCTGCCGTTGGAGCCCCTGGGTTCAGTGTTGGCTTTGAGGCGGTGTTCGCGCTGGATCCAGGTGTGCACGGGCTGTACTTCTACGCACAAGTGGAGAACATGAAGCCTTCGGCGACTGCTCAGGTGGGCAGTTATTAAATGTATTGCTCCTGCGTCCCCGGGGTGTCATGCGTATGCTTGCCCACCAAACTCAAGCGGCTGACCACATTATCTTATAACCTATGACCACATTCCTATCTTTGGCCATTCCTCCAGACAGGGTATGGGCACTTTTTCCTTAGTTTTGTGTAGGTATTGGATAGACGTGGCTGTCATGCTGAATGCATGTGTAAGTTTTTTGTGCCCGCAGAAATCCCGACGGCTTGGGAATTCTTCCCACCTGATGGTGATGGCATTTCCAATCCAGGATATCTGCTTCTGATACACCCTACCGCCATGTATCCACATCTTGTGCAGGAGTGCGATCTGCCTCTCCACGTGATGTGCGGCCCATGCACCCCGCCGCCGCCGCCGCCGCCGCTGCCGCCGCCACCGCCACCTCCAACCAGCCTATGCGAGCGTCCCAACGAGACCTACGTTTGCGCCAACGCGTCGTACCCGGCCTACCTGTTCAACACGCATGCCCCGGCCATCCTGCCATACAATGCCGCTGCGCCGGTCGTTGATGGCAGCTTGGGTGACTGGAACGTTGCCTGCTCTGATTTCATCAACACCTGCGCGATCAAGACAGGCGGACTTTACCCGTCCCAGTGGGCGTTTGTGATGTTTGAGACGGGCCAGATGGCTAACTTTGGCACGGCAGCCAACTACGCGGACGTGTTCATGCAGTACGACTGCTCGAGCTCGCTTCTGTATGTGCTGGTGCTGAACCGGCGCGTGCACAACTGTGGTGGAGCCCCCGGATATGACGCCGACTGCCGGTGAGTGTGGCCAACCTTTCATCCACACCGAATCGGGCTCGCTCCTTGCCAGGGCCCTCACGATCTTGCCGAGATTGTTTTCTTTCTCCGCCACCCTGCGACTGTTCCGGGGGGGGTGATGCCCACGCTTTGTAGCGAAATCGCATGTTAGGACAACGAGATGGCTTCGGGGCTAACGGGTCAAAGATGTTGCGTAGCGATTGTGATGTAGGGAGGATCGCCTGGAAGAGAGCTCATCGGTAATGAAACAAGGGCAGCTTCTTTTTCCTCAGTCGGCCCTATCCATTGCTCCTGTGGCCTTGGCAGTGTGTCAGCGTAACCATTTGTCTTGTGTGGCCAATGCCCGGCGTGTGCCGTGCAGGTACTTGATGGAGAGCTCGGGCTCTGGCGAGTACTTTGGCGTCGAGGTGGACGGTGTCAAGGTTGTGGACGGGACCAACAGCTCCAGCGTGTTCCGCTTCATCCCCGCCGTTGGTGTCCCCGGTGCCAGCGTTGGTTTCGAGGCGGTCTTCCCTGTGGAGCCGGGCATTGGTGGTGTGTTCGTGTACGCCGAGGTGGAGGACTGGAAGCTGTCAGCGACGGCGCAGGTGAGCCCACCGCATTGTCTACTGCATTGGATGTTGGCCTTGTCCTGTACGAATACACGGTGCATCTTCTGGATCCCCACCTTTTTCCCTGCGCGTTGCTGGCGTGGGTGCTCACCTGTGCATCTGGCCCTGCTTCTACACACCCTTCTCCAACCCTTGCCCAACTTGTGCAGGAGTGCGATCTGCCTCTCCACGTGATGTGCGGCCCATGCACCCCGCCGCCGCCGCCGCCTCCAACCAGCCCGTGCGTGCGTCCCAACGAGACCTACGTTTGCGCCAACGCGTCGTACCCGGCCTACCTGTTCAACACGTACGCCCCGGCCATCCTGCCATACTACGCTGCTGCGCCGGTCATTGATGGCAGCTTGGGTGACTGGAACACGGCCTGCTCTGATTTCGTGAACACCTGCGCGACCAAGACGGGGGGCCTGTACCCGTCCCAGTGGGCGTTTGTGATGTTTGAGACGGGCCAGATGACAAACTTTGGCACGGCAGCCAACTACGCGGACGTGTTCATGCAGTACGACTGCTCGAGCTCGCTTCTGTATGTGCTGGTGCTGAACCGGCGCGTGCACAACTGTGGTGGAGCCCCCGGATATGACGCCGACTGCCGGTGAGTGTGGCCAACCTTTCATCCACACCGAATCGGGCTCGCTCCTTGCCAGGGCCCTCACGATCTTGCCGAGATTGTTTTCTTTCTCCGCCACCCTGCGACTGTTCCGGGGGGGGTGATGCCCACGCCTTGTAGCGAAATCGCATGTTAGGACAACGAGATGGCTTCGGGGCTAACGGGTCAAAGATGTTGCGTAGCGATTGTGATGTAGGGAGGATCGCCTGGAAGAGAGCTCATCGGTAATGAAACAAGGGCAGCTTCTTTTTCCTCAGTCGGCCCTATCCATTGCTCCTGTGGCCTTGGCAGTGTGTCAGCGTAACCATTTGTCTTGTGTGGCCAATGCCCGGCGTGTGCCGTGCAGGTACTTGATGGAGAGCACGGCCACCGGCCTGGACTTTGGCATCGAGGTGGACGGTGTCAAGGTTGTTGACGGGACCAACAGCTCCAGCGTGTTCCGCTTCATCCCTGCCGTTGGTGTCCCCGGTGCCAGCGTTGGTTTCGAGGCGGTCTTCCCTGTGGAGCCGGGCATTGGTGGTGTGTTCGTGTACGCCGAGGTGGAGGACTGGAAGCTGTCAGCGACGGCGCAGGTGAGCCCACCGCATTGTCTTCTGCATTGGATGTTGGCCTTGTCAAGCCATGCAAGTAAAGACGCATCTTTTGGATGGCTTTGGCCGTCGTGTCCCTTCCTAGGTCATATTTTCTGGTGCGGTCGGATGGGTGTGCTGCTTGATACTGCGCCCGTTGTATTTGTGTAGGATTGCAGTTATCAAGGTTTTTGAAGGTGCGTTGGTTCAATACCATTATTTTTCTTTTGACTCGTGTTGCTGACTGGTGCACCTTTATCGTTGTAGCTTCGCAGCCGTGTGTGGCACTGCTAACGTGTGGTGAAGACATGGCGCTTTTCCTAGACGCTGCATGTTTGCCACGTCTTCTCGGAGAATGTGGTGGTCTCCCGCTTGTCCAACCAAAGCACAGGTTTCCCTGGCCACACCGTCCCCACATTTTTGCCTGCTCGTTGCTGGCGCGGGTGCTCACCTGTGCATCTGGCCCTGCTTCTGCACACCCTTCTCCAACCCTTTCCCAACTTGTGCAGGAGTGCGACCTGCCTCTCCACATCATGTGCGGCCCGTGCACCCCGCCGCCGCCGCCGCCGCCGCCACCGCCACCTCCAACCACCCCATGCGTGCGTCCCAACGAGACCTACGTTTGCGCCAACGCGTCGTACCCGGCCTACCTGTTCAACACGTACGCCCCGGCCATCCTGCCATACAACGCTGCTGCGCCGGTCGTTGATGGCAGCTTGGGTGACTGGAACATGGCCTGCTCTAATTTCATCAACACCTGCGCGATCAAGACAGGCGGACTTTACCCGTCCCAGTGGGCGTTTGTGATGTTTGAGACGGGCCAGATGGCTAACTTTGGCACGGCAGCCAACTACGCGGACGTGTTCATGCAGTACGACTGCTCGAGCTCGCTTCTGTATGTGCTGGTGCTTAACCGGCGTGTGCCGTACTGTTCCAGCGCCAACTACGACTTTGAATGCCGGTGAGTATTGCCATTGGTTTCATTCATTTGCCGTGTAAAAGGGAGGGCGGAGGGGGGAGGGGGGAGGGGAGGGGGGAGGGGGAGGGGGGAGGGGGAGGGGGAGGGGGGAGGGGGGAGGGGGGAGGGGGAGGGGGGAGGGGGGAGGGGGAGGGGGAGGGGGTAAATCCTGTTGTTGTACTCTCTTTTTGTATTATATCAGCGCGATCCTTTCCTTTCGGTTTGGTATCCTGGGGTGCATTCCGTCAGTAAGTGTGATTCTGAGGCCCTTGCCACCTGCTGGCTCCTTGCGAGGGTTTACTGTGTTTTCACACTAGGGGTTAATTCCGGGGAGTTGTTTTGTAAACTTGACGCGATTTTCCCCGACATTCTGGCGCCAGTAGCAATCGACGCGATCCAACGCTCAAAAGGGTCGATGCGGAAATTTCCGGCAATTGTTCCGTGGCAGCTGGACACGTTCACACTTGGTGCAATTCTGCACTGAAAAATTTCCAGACAATGTAGTACGGACATGGTGCGGTACCGGGCCAATTGGTAGACGTTCGGTGCGGAAGCCTGGTGGAAGTTGGGCAATGAATGTGCCGCTTGTAAACAACGCGGCGCGGGGCTGGTCAGGCGCGGCGCGTGGGTCAGCCAGTCACCACCTGCTGGTATGTACTGAACAGGCAAGAAAGACACGGAAGCACTAGATCTTAAGTATCAAGGTGGGAAGAGAAACTGAACTATACTGAACGCCCTGTGGACCCCGCCAGACGAGTGCGCAAAAGTCGGGCAATTCAAGGTGGAAGTTGGCAGAAGAGCTCCGAGGCCATTTCCACCGATATCCACGGAATTCCGGATTTTCAGCCAATTCTCTTTTCTCAGTGGCCATATACGCGGGATATGTGGTTCGATAGGTCGATGTACTGGTTGGCTTGGAAGTTGCAAGCGTGAACACAAAACAGGGATATTTAATGTTAACTTAACCCGAATTCCCGGCAATTCACCCCCTAGTGTAAAAACACCGTTATTCTAGAAAAGTAACTTGGTTACTTTTGCATGGCAGGGACATTTTGTTAGAGTACTCATTGGCAAACATAGAAACTGTCATACTGCACTGTTTTGCCTTGCGTAGTACCTCGTTGGCCTTTCTGCTGCATTATCATAACTCCCAACAACCAGCAATGGCCATGCAGGTACCTGATGGAGAGCTCAGCCACTGGCGAGTACTTTGGCGTCGAGGTGGACGGTGTCAAGGTTGTGGACGGGACCAAC
>RPFO01000448.1:1210064-1212786 GCA_009746045.1 Mesostigma viride
GCCAGCGCTAGGTCGGAGCCAGCCACCAGCCAGCAGCCAGAGTCTGCTAGCCCAGGCCACACCCTAGACACCAGCCAGCCAGCCCCAGCCACACCAGCTCAGGTGCAGCCAAGCAGGCCGGAGCCAGAGCCACGGCAGGGCCCAGGACCGCCAGCGCAGACCAGCCATGCCAGCAGCCAGCTCCAGGTGGTGGCCAGGCATCCCCGGCCCAGCCACCACCATCGCTCACGTCGCGGGTTGGGCGGCAGGGAAAGTTCAGGGTTTGTAGTGTATAGAGACACACAGGGGTGCCATCGTCACGCATTGAGGATGGCTCCACAAATGCAAGTTGATGCAGTGGTAGTTGTTTTCAGCTGGTTATTCCTAATTTTCTATGTATGATGAGTTAGATGCGTGTGGCTAACGGCTCCACTTATACAGAGCCTAACCAGCAAATATTTAAAAAACTGTTTCTCCATGGTAGTCAGGGTTTGGTACTAAGGGAGCCAACGCCCCAGGCTAAATAACCCACACATCCATGGTAACGCCACGAAAGCCAGTTCACTTGCCCTTTTAATGGTGAGAGTGCATACTATTAGCAATCGTCAGTCAGAGCTTCTAACCACTGGGCTTGCCTGGTGGTGCGGAGACAGTGCGTGGGTCGCCACTCAACAAGTTACTCAAACTAAGCATGCAAGAGTGCCAGCGCAGGTACCGCCATCGCGCCCTTCTGCCTCATCCACTGTGTGTCCGAGCTGTACGAGTGGGCAAAGGCACGACGAGTAGGAGGGCATATCACAAGCTTCTCAGACGGTATGAGTTGTGCTCGGCTGTGCAGTGTGCAGATGCACCGGCGAGACAAAGGAATCCGCATGGAGGGGTTCACCCAAACATCCTATGGCCGGAATTTAACGGCGACCCCAGCCATTCTGAGGGATGGGCTGCTTGGTGAGGACCAGCTGGGTACTTGCGCAGATCACTGTGGGCAGAACTTCTTACCAGAGAGGCAAAGATGACTACGCAGCGGTAAGACAGCAATGTGACAGCAGGTATCTTAACCATTTTACATTCTCGTGAACTCCATGGCGAGCGAGCGTGTGGAGCGCGGGGGGCGGGTTGTTAACCAGACTCTTTATTAAAACAATGAGTGGAGCACATACAAAACGCCCAGGGCCGCACCATCCTGGCAGGCGATGCCTCATGGGAACACTTATTGCTTGTCAACAGGGGTAGCCTTTACCCCCTCCTTACAAAACGCAGGGAGGTTGCGGGAAAAAGAAAAAAGAGGCCGACCTTAGCTAGGATGGTTGTTGCTTTGGGTTCTTTGCTGCGTGTCACGCGGCTTGGCCCGCGACGGCAATTTTTTCGCGCACCCAAAGCTTTGGTCTGGACAAATGACGCAAATTTCGCGTTCTGATGACTGCCACCTTACGAAATCGCTTGGGACTTTTGGTTATACATTATTTTGCGTGAGATAAAGATATCTAGTTAATTCGCCACGCCTCATTAACCCAAAAGAAACCTAGACGCCCGGCTGCGCAGGTTATATCTCAACGTATTTGCTCCTGTCCAATCTTCTTTTTGGTCATTGTATTCTGTGCCATATTATTTTTTTTTGCCACGACGATTCCGATCTAGGCTCGTCATCCGGCCTATAACAGGTATCGTTTCAACGTGAACCTCAATTTCGCATTTATCTATATGCCACCTTACCCTCTCCAATCTCACTAAAAGAAAAATTGGTTGCAGAGAACCACGAATTGCCTCCCACGTTTACTTTACCACCTTTAGTACTACCCTGAAGCCTTTAATCTCTCAGGGAAAATTCTTTCACAGGGCGACTAAAGAAATGCAGATAAACATTTCTTAAACAACGTTTCACGTCATTATCCCTGTCTTGATTGATACAACTCCATTGTGCTGGGACGCCGACCGCTCGCTCGCCCGACCAGGAGCAGCTCTCCTCAGGCTGGCCGCCCAAGTTGAGCGAGACCCACGACACAAGCCCACACTTGCCCCATGTCATCACCACGGTCTTAAGCGGCGGCCACTGACCCTCGGGCACACTTCGGATGTCTAATAGGCCGGAAGTGCCACGTTGCTGTTGTGAGAAACTGAACTGCACACCAACGGTCCCATTTCTGTTCACGCCAGACGGAAGAGCGTTTGTGGCGCGAGGTGTGGCGCGCATCGATGGTGCCTGATAGCCATTGATGGAATACACCCAGATTGCACCATAGGACACTAGGACCGCTGGAACCTAACCTTAGCATGCCCACTAGAGCGCAGCCCACCGATGCCCTGACCTTTATTATCTTGTCGCTGCGTCGGGCCCAGCCACCATCGTGGGCAACCAGGCTAGGCATCGTGACCACCGTCAGTTCAGACTCAGGGTAATTACGAAGGTGTTGAAGGCAATTGTTCCCTGCCTGCCTCTTTCCTCGAGTTGCACTCGCCTTCTCCATGTCCCCGTTGGCAAAGCTACTGTAAAAGCGCACGACCAAAACCATCTACCGTTTCTAGATTGCAGAGATGGTGAATAATGCAGAAAGAGAAAGTGATTCTCTAAAGTGCTTGAACCAATCCATTCTACAGAAATAATAGGGTTGACCTGAGAAAAGCCCTGTGCCAAGGAATGGCGTAATGAGACGACAAGGTAAGGTTCAATACTGATCAGGTGTGGAGGCCAAGTTTCACTGACTAAGTTTTAGACTCAGGGTAATGATGGGGGGAGGGGCATTAC
>RPFO01000448.1:1232046-1344546 GCA_009746045.1 Mesostigma viride
TGTTCAAAATGAGACCAACCTCAGTATCATACCAGTATTCATCATTTCACAATTCACTGATGAGAGGATGATAAATATGTAAAATTCATGAGATATTGATTGCATGCACTATAGATTGCCCCGCGTGTCGGTGTGCTGGATGAGCGGACTGCAGAGAGGCTCGGTTCTTAACGTCTGGAAGCCTGCCTAATTAGGGTGGAAGGTGCCAATTAGGTTAATAAGTGCCCCGCACATCACCTGCTTCTTGCGTCACTAGTCGCCTTCTCTTCCTGGTTTGTGTATCTTCTCCGCCTGAGTGCTCGATCGCAGCTTGCCGGTAACGGGAGTGCGGCCGGTGGCTTCTTGCAAGGGCACACTTTTGCGTCCTTTCGACGAGCCGCCCAGGATATGGCGCCTTCCTTGGGTCACCTCGGTTATAGAAGAAACACTGAACTTTGCCAGTTGCCTGGCAGAGTGAGCACTCCACGTAGTAGTTATTGTCAGCAGCCATAATCTGAGGATGCGCTCTTTTCTACGTACTGTATGTCCAGAGACAGTTTCGGATGCGGCCTCTTCTTTAATTATCGGGCCGACAAGCTCATCATCGTGTTCACTCGTCCGACGCCGCGCTTGCGCACCCTGTAATTCGGCGAATTTGACGGAAATTCGGTGTGCGCGTGCAATGTTGACTGAAATTCGGTGTGCACGGCTATGGTGACGCGAAAATTTATTGCGAGCTGATTACGCAACCATTTTGGACGTTATTTCGCTTGTTCGGACGATTACATAAGGAAAAGTATCGTAACATTAAAAAACCTGAAAAAACAGTTTCTTTTTTTTCTGCAGCGAGGGCACGTGGGCAGCAGGCGGGCGTTTTGCACACCAACCGGCCCGACCCGTGTGTGTGCAAGGTAAAACACAGACAGGAAAAACATGCTCTCGTTGGTTCATGAACACATTCTACCAGTTCCTAACATCATTTCAAAGAAACCCAGCGATGGATTTCCCTTAATTTTGCGTTTCCGATTTTTACGCCCCTTCCGCGAAAAAGTGAGAATTATAGGAGCGCTGACAGGGGCACACTGCATGTCGTGCTTTTAATCGCTTTTACGTCTTTTCTTGCAGCTATATGACTTCCCTTGGGCGCAGCAACATCGCCCGGTGTTTATCCTGCGGGCGGGGCTTGCTGGCCCCGTCCGGAGTGTGCTCGGGGTGCGGGAAAAACCACAGCTACTGGTTTATAACGTCGACAACCCCCCATTTTCTGGTCATTAACCGGCGTATTCTTGTGTTTAAGCTTCCGGCGACGGGCGAAAAGAGCTCTTACCATGACGGCATGCTCTGGGGAGGCGTTCCGAGAAGGACTGGGGCGGGGCAGGCAAATTTACACGCGACAGTGCCCCGCACGTCGCCTGCGCACCCCGGCGTACAAGGCAAAGCGCAGTGTTTCCCTCCTGGACGGCCCATCGCTGCCTTTGCCGGGCGGCATTGGGAGGCGGCTCCTTCTTCCTTTCTTACCGCCCGTTTCATAGTTCATACCCCGTGAGTTTCCCAACGGAGGCGTGTTAATGATGAGCGGCTGCATGCATGAATGAACGGGTGTATGAATGAGGGAGGGGGGGAGGAGGGAGGGAGGGAGGAGGGAGGGAGGAGAGGGAGGAGGGAGGGAGGGAGGGAGGGGAGGAGGAGGGAGGGAGGAGGAGGAGGAGGGAGGGAGGGAGGAGGAGGGAGGGAGGGAGGGAGGAGGAGGGAGGGAGGGAGGGAGGGAGGGAGGGAGGGAGGGAGGGAGGGAGGGAGGGGGAGGGAGGGAGGGAGGGAGGGAGGGAGGGGGAGGGAGGAGGGAGGGAGGGAGGGAGGGAGGAGGGAGGGAGGGAGGAGGGAGGGAGGAGGGAGGGAGGGAGGGGAGGAGGAGGGAGGGAGGAGGAGGGAGGAGGGAGGAGGGAGGGAGGGAGGGAGGAGGGAGGGGGGAGGGAGGAGGAGGGAGGGAGGGAGGGAGGGAGGAGGGAGGGAGGGAGGGAGGGAGGGGAGGGAGGGAGGAGGGGGAGGAGGGAGGGAGGGAGGGAGGAGGGAGGGAGGGAGGGAGGGAGGGAGGGAGGGAGGAGGAGGGAGGGAGGAGGGAGGGAGGGAGGGAGGGAGGGAGGGAGGAGGAGAGGAGGGAGGGAGGGAGGGAGGGAGGGAGGGAGGGAGGGAGGGAGGGAGGGAGGAGGGAGGGAGGGAGGGAGGAGGAGGGAGGGAGGGAGGGAGGGAGGGGGAGGGAGGGAGGGAGGAGGGAGGGAGGGAGGAGGGAGGGAGGGAGGGAGGAGGGAGGGAGGGAGGGAGGGAGGGAGGGAGGGAGGAGGGAGGGAGGGAGGGAGGGAGGGAGGGAGGGAGGGAGGGAGGGAGGGAGGGAGGGAGGAGGGAGGGAGGAGGGAGGAGGAGGGAGGGAGGAGGGAGGGAGGAGGGAGGGAGGGAGGGAGGGAGGGAGGGAGGGAGGAGGGAGGGAGGGAGGGAGGGAGGGAGGGAGGGAGGGAGGGAGGGAGGGAGGAGGAGGGAGGGAGGGAGGGAGGAGGGAGGGAGGGAGGGAGGGAGGGAGGGAGGGAGGGAGGGAGGGAGGGAGGGAGGAGGGAGGGAGGGAGGGAGGAGGGAGGGAGGGAGGGAGGGAGGGAGGGAGGGAGGGAGGAGGGAGGGAGGGAGGAGGGAGGGAGGAGGGAGGGAGGGAGGAGGGAGGGAGGGAGGGAGGGAGGAGGGAGGGAGGGAGGGAGGGAGGAGGGAGGGAGGGAGGGAGGGAGGGAGGAGGGAGGGAGGGAGGGAGGGAGGGAGGGAGGGGGAGGGAGGGAGGGAGGGAGGGAGGGAGGGAGGGAGGGAGGGAGGGAGGGAGGGAGGGAGGGAGGGAGGA
This sequence comes from Mesostigma viride, assembly GCA_009746045.1. NCBI lineage: Eukaryota > Viridiplantae > Streptophyta > Mesostigmatophyceae > Mesostigmatales > Mesostigmataceae > Mesostigma > Mesostigma viride. The sequence continues at coordinate 1,234,901 of RPFO01000448.1, forward strand.
GGGAGGAGGGAGGGAGGGAGGGAGGGAGGAGGGAGGGAGGGAGGGAGGGAGGGAGGGAGGGAGGGAGGAGGGAGGGAGGGAGGGAGGGAGGAGGAGGGAGGGAGGGAGGGAGGGAGGGAGGGAGGGAGGGAGGAGGGAGGGAGGGAGGGAGGGAGGGAGGGAGGGAGGGAGGGAGGGAGGGAGGGGAGGGAGGGAGGGAGGGAGGGAGGGAGGAGGGAGGGAGGGAGGAGGGAGGGAGGAGGGAGGGAGGAGGGAGGGAGGGAGGGAGGGAGGGAGGGAGGGAGGGAGGGAGGGAGGGAGGAGGGAGGGAGGGAGGGAGGGAGGGAGGGAGGGAGGGAGGGAGGGAGGGAGGGAGGGAGGGAGGAGGGAGGGAGGAGGGAGGGAGGGAGGGAGGAGGGAGGGAGGGAGGGAGGGAGGGAGGGAGGGAGGGTATGACTGCGTGCGTGCGTGCGTGCGTGCGTGCGTGCGTGCGTGCGTGCGTGCGTGCGTGCGTGCGTGCGTGCGTGCGTGCGTGCGTGCGTGCGTGCGTGCGTGCGTGCGTGCGTGCGTGCGTGCGTGCGTGCGTGCGTGCGTGCGTGCGTGCGTGCGTGCGTGCGTGCGTGCGTGCGTGCGTGCGTGCGTGCGTGCGTGCGTGCGTGCTTACGTGTATGCATGGGTGGGTGGATACATGTGTACGTGTGTGTGTGTGTGGGTGGGTGGGTAAGGGATCGACGTGTGTGTGTGTGTGTATGTGTGTGTGTGTGCTTCTCTGCTTAGGCGTTGGAGCACACGCATGTACTGTAGGAAGGGGGTGATGAAAACCCAGACCAACTGTCGCACCCACGGTCCCCTCCACCTTCACCAAGCGTAAGGCCAAGCGTGCCATGGGGGTAGGGTAGCTGACGCAAGTCACCAACGTCAGGGTGCTCACCAGGCTGGTGGATGAGAAGGTGGGGGGCAGGCCCCTGTCAGATGCAGAGAAGAAGAAAAGGAAAAGGATGCAGGGCCGTGAGAACGTGCCCCCGGGTGTGGCATTAGCCACTATATAGCTAGCTAGCTGGCTAGAGCTTTGTTATTAATGCATTGTACTATAGGCATGTGCCCCCAAGTATGCCTTCCTGCATTGTAAATATGATGCATAATGTAATGATGTGTTGTTTGGAACCTTCTGTACACCAAGGTGGAATGATTGCCATGAAACCCTTGGAAGAACATAGAAAGCTGCTTTTTCTGTGGTATTTATGCTAGCATCTGTCACCAATTTGTTATCCAACCAGCCTGAAGCTTTGTGGGCAGGCTGCATGGGATGTGTTTCGAACATGTGCCAAGTTCCAGGTCCAACTGAGTTCATTTGATGTCATTATATATGCACATGTGTGATGAAACCCTTGAAAACCATGAAAAACTGCATTTTTGTGGTATTTATGCTAGCATTTGTCACCAGTTTGTCATCCAACCAGCCTGAAGCTTTGTGGGCAGGCTGCATGGGATGTGTTTCGAACATGTGCCAAGTCCCAGGTCCAACTGAGTTCATTTGATGTCATTATATATGCAAATGTGTGATGAAACCCTTGGAAAACCCTGAAAAACTGCATTTTTGTGGTGTTTATGCTAGCATCTGTCACCAATTTGTCATCCAACCAGCCTGAAACTTTGTGGGCATGCTGCATGGGATGTGTTTAGAACATATGCAAAGTTCCACGCCCAACTGAGTTCATTTGGTGTCATTATATATGCATATGTGTGATGAAACCCTTGGAAAACCCTGAAAAACTGCATTTTGGGGGTATTTATGCTAGCATCTGTCACCATTTTGTGATCCAACCAGCCTGAAACTTTGTGGGCATGCTGCATGGGATGTGTTTATAACATGTGCAAAGTTCCAGGCCCAACTGAGTTCATTTGATGTCATTATATACGCATACATGCCAGAAAGTGCTGAAAATTCGGTATTTTTATGCTAGCAAATGTCACCATGTTACCATGCTGCCGACTCCCAAAAAATTATTTGACCACATGCCACCATAAGATATCTGATTAGGCACCTTGGTGCCAAATTTGAGGCCAAACTAATCATTAGCCTATCCTAGAATAATTTTCAGGGTGGAAAAATGGCTTTTTGGAATGATGTGTTCCATTGACTCCTCACTCGTGTCAGCCATGCCTGGATGTCGATAACTCGATATGCCTACGATATAGGTGCCAGAAGAGCAATGACGTTGCTGGCAGACAATGAAACTTTGTCACCTGTTCAAATTATTAATGTCTTGTCTTCTTTATAATTTTGAGTCGATCGAATCTTCAGCAGGCCTTCCCGCCAGCTTAACATTGTCTCACAAGTCACAATGTCCTGACAATGAACGCGCTATAATAGTGCATTATACACTACTAAGCTAGCTCATCACGCAATTATTTGTTCCTAAGTACAGGTCGGCGCGCCGCAGTCTAGGCAAGCAACGCGGGCTGTAAAATGATGCCAAAACCCACCTCGTAAGCCAAAAATACGCAAAAATACGCGATAAGCGAGAAAATACGCAAAAATACGCGCCGCGCGTACAAAAGTACCCCATTTTCATACGCGCCGCTCGCGTATCGCGCATGATACGCTTCATACGGCGTATAATACGCCGTATGAATATTCACTGACTCCCGGCCTGCGGACGGAGGGGCCACGCGAGATGTGTTTACCAAGTTTGGTGCGAGCTACTGGTGCGCGCTACTAGTTGCAGTCTACGCTGCTTGATGGTGCTGGTGATATAAGTGGCATGCCTAGGTACAGGTCAATCCTCCTTGCGAACGTGTGCGGCATAGCCCACACGGAAAACTGACCACAGCATGTTGGTGACCGCGCCGTCCAGCAATTTTCTCGAGGTCGACTGTGAGGGTCCACGTACGTCTCGATCGGCGCCATACGTGAGAACCGGGAGGACCAGGACCTTGAAGAGGTCCTGCTCAGTTCTCAGTTCTCATGCTTGCCCACCTGGGGGCTTGCGCCAGAGGGCTAATTTATATTGGCGGAGTGCATGCCAGGCGAGGGAGATCCGGTGGTCAATGTCGGCCTCTCAGCTGGGCCGGGGAGTAGGCTGCCCAGCAGCCGAACGCCGGGCCGCCAGTAGGGGACACGAGACCCATCAAGGAGTCGAAGAGGACTGGCGGGTCGTCAAGACCGACCCGGCCACTGAGGCCGGCCTCTGTCTTCTTGCTGACCACATGCCCCACCGGCCACTCAGGCCTCAATCGCCAGGCAATCCATGTCTGCACGTGCTGTCCATGCCATGTCTGCACGTGCTCAGTGTCCTCAAAGAGATTGGCGTCGTCGGCATAATAGATAATTCCCGCTAGTCTTATCTCCGTGTCCACCCCGCCGTGCCAGAACTTGTTGGCGACCTTCACCCCGGGTTCCCTACCACAGCTAATGCGAGCAAGCCGCTTGTGCGCCTCAATCAGCATGTATTCAACCACAATAATGAACAGGTATGCCGAGAGCATGCAGCAGGACCTAGAGCTCTGCCACACACCCTTCTGTAGATCGAGGGTGTGGTGGCGTGGACCCGTTGGAAGTGAACATGCAACTGAAATGGGACATGTAGCTCTAAAGGCATGTAATACATAGAACGTCTTGGAATGACGTTAGCTCAGCACAATTGATAGTAACTTACTTCTTGTAGATCAGCCCTGCATGGCCGGCCCCTTTGTGGCCATCAGCCGGCAAGTGCACATTGGCATACGTCTTCAGCGGCCCACCTCACCTTTACAGCATCTGCTACATGCGTCAGCCCACCTATTGTTGTATTGCAAGCGCCACTGTGGCGCCGCGCACGTACATGATGCTGAGAGATCAGTGCGCTCTGTGGCCTGCCCACTTGCATGTACGTGGCAGTGAGAGAAGCTAGCCAGGGCGCACTCTCTCCTCATGTATAGTTGTCTCACTTCATGGGGTTTGGAGGTTCCTTAATTTACTTTCTAGATACTAAATTGGCAACAATGTGATGCAGTTCCGTTCTCTAGTTGTTCTACCCCCGTGCACCAGCATCAGCACACACACGCAGCTGTACCTTCTCTAGATACTGGGCTTGAGTTTTCGAGTACTGAATAAATTATTCGCCACATAAACCAGAATTTGCATAGGCTGGTCCAGGCGATCCCGGTACGACATGGACTCGTACCGGGATCAATAAATTAACAATAATAACCTACCTCCTTGGGGAGCTAGGATATGTAACAGAGATCCCTGAGAAGGGGTACACGGATCGACCCCTGAGAAGGGGCACACAGATCCCCGAGAAGGGGCATATGGTTGTCAATACATTCTAGGCTCGTCCATGACCCTTACTAATCAAGTCCTCGTCCTCCACGCCCTCATGTATGGCGCAGAGACGTGCATGGGGCCGGACACTTGCAGCAGCACAAGGAGCTAGCCAGGTTCAATCGCACTGTCACATTCATGTTACGTAACACAGGGTTGGGTGTGACACGCGCGTGCGCCTGGAGGAGTTCCATCAGACATCTGGGCGTGATGCTCATCACTAGCACCATGAAGCAACATAACTTACAACTAGCAAGCACCTAGCTCGCACCGACCAATTGATATGTCCCGGGGCCCTAGTGCATGCATGCAGGGCTCAACCGTCTGCACAGCCAGGTAGGCACCTCCTAACGCTGGGAGACCCAAAGGCTGCCAAGCAAAATGAAGCGGCCTCAAACCCATTTCATGACGTACCAACAGAATGCATGGGGGGCATTAGAATCTCCTGTGTATGGAGACATACATACATACATTAATTAATTAATTAAACTCGTGCTCCCGTTGGGGAGTCATGGAGCATTAACCCTGATGGATGGATGGATGGATGGATGGATGGATGGATGGATGGATGGATGGATGGATGGATGGATGGATGGATGGATGGATGGATGGATGGATGGATGGATGGATGGATGGATGGATGGATGGATGGATGGATGGATGGATGGATGGATGGATGGATGGATGGATGGATGGATGGATGGATGGATGGATGGATGGATGGATGGATGGATGGATGGATGGATGGATGGTACACGCAATCCTACCTGTCTAAGCTATCTACAAAAACTGTCCTACTATACATAACTATGGTGCCCGCGACCCTAGGGGTCTTGTATAGCATGCTTCCCACGTGTGCAAACGCGCGGCTTCCCCACTGCAGGGGGGTTGTTGTCCTCTATGACCTGAGCCCACTTGGCCTTGTCCATAATCTTTTTCCAAATCACGGAGAGGCCTAGGCCCCCCATGTCCTCTACAAGCTGCTCTTTGAAGGTGCGGGCCTTGCGGCGTCTAACCTGGCTGGGCCCGGCCCACGTGAGGAGGTGCCTGCCCGGCTGAGCGGGGCGCAGCCCTGCAGAGGGGCCACGTGAGGTGTCTACCTGGTTGGTGCGAGCTAAGTGCCCTACTAGCTGCAGGCGCCGTATGGAGAAAGACGCAGAACAAGATACTCAGACCACTTGGTAACAGGCAGTTGCGGTGGCCAACGCGCCCTCCCTGATTGGGACAGCGCGCGTCACCCTCCATGGCCGCAAGGCAGGGGCCCACCCCCTATAGACTCATAGGATAGGAAACACTTCCGGTAGGATCGCTCGGGAATAGAAACTACTCAATTGTGAGGAAGCCAGCGTTTGTTTCTGTGACCGCTCCAGGTGCCACTCTCCAAAGCAATTACTAAAGGGGAGCATCGTCAGCTGTCTCGTTTCTTACGTTGCCGGACCTCCTGCAGGCACGATTATGAGCGCACCGTAACGAGGATGGAGCCAAGCACAGAAGCACGACTCATTTAATTAGCGAAGTGCATCGTTGAAAAATGCAGGGCACGCACAAGTTAGTTTAGTTACGGAATCCATTCATGAATTACAGGCTGAGACGGGGCACGAGGCTTGAGCATGGTGGTGAGAAGTGCTTGCTAGGGGTGGGGGTAGGGAGCTGAATTGGCAGAGAGAACAAATTTTGCTTTTGGGCCCACATGGACTATTTTTTGAGAATTTTGCAGGTTGCCACCAAAACTTACCACCAAAATGCTTAGGATATAGCCATGGGCTAGGGACACCATTTCCCTACAAATAAAAACGAGGCTCTTGTCTGCCAGTCAGCGAGAAGAACTGGGCAACCCTGCAGGCTGCCTAACTGGCTACCGTGCTTATATCTGCTGGCCCTGCTTGGTTGCGAAAGGATGCAATAGGATTCATCCCGGCCCTGATCACTGGCCTAACAAGTAGCATTAGATGTGATACAGCCATGCAAACGAAAGATTTCAACCCGACGAAACAACTTACTGTGTTGGGAGCTGCATCATCCACGCCATTCCCTTGCTGCCCATTTAATGCTGTCATCTCCACAGCATTGCCTTTTTCTTTGATATCGGCGGAAGCGTTCGCAGATGCTGTCTTGGAATTAACCTTTGGTGCGAACCCGAGCTTCGTCAACAGCCATGCCTTCGATAGTGGATTAAGAAAAGGAAACGGAAACGTAGAGAAAGTACAGGTGCGTCAGTTATCGCTGCCAATCTTTTTTGTTTTTGCACTCCCGACGCCACTAGGGAAAGGGCTTCTGTTATACTGCGCAGATACGCAAAATATTCAATGGCGGAGACCTTGGCTATGTAAGCAGATAAGTTAAGGACAAATGCTTACCCATATCCTTGGAAACAGGTGAATCAGCGGAATGAGGACGGGAAACATGCATACGATGCAGACCTGCACTAAGAACGCGTATTGTGAATGCATGCCGCGGTAATGTGGTAGTTTAGTGGCTTGGTACAGGACAAGAAGTATACTCAGCACATAAAGCGATAGCAGGCAGCACGAAGTGTAGATGTGGAAATCGTAATACATAATCGTAAAACAGACTCGTCCTGCCCCGGAGAATAATGGCTTTACCATGTTTTCTGACGAGGCTAAAGATACGGAACGGCGCTGCTTCAGCAGCCGCAAATGCTGATAAAGGCCGTGTTTTCTAACCGAGAAGAGAGTACGTTTGAAACCAAAGAAGCTCGCTAAGAGATTAAACACGGCTAAATGAGGTACCCAATCCAATTTGCCCGAAGTAAAAAAGGCCTGTTGCGCACGAGAATTTGCGGAGAACGTTACCAGTTCGGGCCCGGTAACAAAATTTCATCGTCGCTATGCTTGAAACAAGACACTACAGTAAGGCAGAAATATTGCTGCTTCAAGATGTATGCTTCGTTACGTGACCTGCGGCGTCATTTGTGACACGTTGAGGGAAAATACCCATGTACACAAGGTACACATGTGCATGTACATACTTATAAACGAGTTACGAGCCCGTATGTTTTGGCATGTTTTTGCCAGATTGGCATCCACGCGTGACCCCTCAGGTGGTATCATTGGTCTGTACGTACGATATTGTACTTCCGGGCCGAGCTGGTGGTGTTGTTCCAGATATCCGGACGCAACTAGGAACACCTCCCGCTTCTCCAGTCCATTAAGTGTTCGAGTACGGGGTGCCGGACAACAGCTGCTGCCAGTTGTAACCTGCTTATTGACCAGTTCGCTATCCAGTCATGGTGCTCTCGAGATTTTGCAGCGGAGGTTTGCGAGAAGCCACGCACAGAGACAGTCTCAAAGCTTTCGCTCGGCTCTGTTAACCTGGGCTACATTGCACTTTAACAGGCTTTAGTCTACGCCCCGACCGGCTTAAACATGTCTCTGGTCAGCTCGCTCAACCTGGTGCAGGCTATCGTGTCACCGGTGGGCTCAACGAGCCTCGCCAGTAAACGTACGGTTGTTAAAAATGCCCGTTCGGCGGGTGCACGTGCGAGCAGGAGCCTCCCGGGCGCGCAATTTTCTCATAAGATCGCTGAGAGTCGCGCCTCGTTTTTCGGTGAAACACTTTCTGTGAAGGATAGCCTGTCACTGCCCCCTCGAACGGCACGGTATGTGAGGATATCCTGATTTTTCAACTGGGCAAAACGTCATCCCTCACGTAACGACTTGAAATGCATGCTATGGATGTTGCCGTCAACAAAGACTATATCTTGCAACCATGGGACAATAGAATGCAAGCAGGATCCCTAAAGGATAAGTGTGAGGGGCCTCCTTGCCATTTCGTGATCCGTACCTGGGAATATGAACCTCTGCAGGCATCCCGTCGACGATGTGTTGTACCATTCCAAGTAAGGTTTGCCAGAACTAACATTGCAATAGTTTCCTCTCTGTCTTTTACGTGTGGATGTGCGTACGTTTACCCCTCCATTGACTTTTCCAGATTTGGCTTGGCATGCCATGGCAATGTCACAAGGGTGTCCGCAGCAGTGGCGAAGGCCACCAAGGTTGATCTGGCTACGGCTAACCCCAAGGTAACTTGGCAAATTTTGTTATCAACGGCAAAATTGAGCAGGGAGGTACATGAAGGCATGGCAGGGTGTGAGGGGCGTAGATAGGAGATATAGACTCCCACACTGAGTCTGAGACGCATGGAGGGAGGGAGGACTCTCGCTCCCTGTTGAAGGAAATTTCCTGGGGTTGACCATTCCCAGCTGCCATACTACTGACTTCCATTCCGCAACCATCAGAAGCAAACATCAGGTTTCGCAAGTCTGTCCAGGGTTGGCCTGGGAGATGGAGCAGGGGGTTGGGGCTGGTGTTCAGGTTGAGGATCGGGAGGGTTGGGCTGAGGTGGGTGTTGGGGTTAGGTGAGGTTAGTGTTGGGCCTCTGTGAGGTTGTGAGGAGAGTCGGGGTTTTCTTTCTGGCTCTGCATCTGAGGGACACTGGAGACTCGAGGCAGGAAGAGCATGGGGTGTGGGGCATGAGGCATAGCTCCCGCAGCATAACCATGCATGACAGCGATGCCATGCGCCTACGGCCCTTGCCTCCCTACTATACTATGCCAGTACCACACTTTGCGTTGCCGAGGTCTTCCTTGTTAAGAATGCCATTCCGGAGAGGCTGGTCTACTTGGGAGGTCCGCATGTTAACCGTTGGTTGCGCTTGAAAGCCTGCCGGGCATCCTGTTGCAATACTTGTTGCCATTTGTACGGGCAGCATGCATCCTATCACCATGTGTGTTTGTATGTGTATGAAAGCGCGCGCATCTGGCCATGCCGTACCACTTAAACTGGTACAAGGCCACGCCGTACCACTTAAACTGATACAAGGCCATGACGTACCACTTCAACTGGTATTATGGGTATGAGGCATCCATGTGGTAGGACACATCCGCGTACTCTCTGGCAACGCCCGTCTAGTCATGCGCGCAACCCGTGCGCGCATCCATAAGGTCTCACGTGCAAGCTCCTGCGCTTATCCATACGGTTAGCTCATGCCCCCAGTATGGCCCCCTTGTCCCACGACCCCTTTCTCAAGGTAGCTTATGGATGCTGCCTGTTGTGCATGGATACCTCTTGCAGCTCCTTCAACCCACCTATGCGTTGTCTGTGCTACAGATGTCCGTCAATAGTGACACAGCCCTATCGAAGTATATCCATCCAGCTAGTCCCGCCCCCCCCCCCCCCAAGGCACTCTTTCCCCTCCTGACGCTTTACATGGCCCGCGTGCCATGTATTGGTTGCGCGCAGGACGTGCGCGTCCTGCTGGTCGGGGGCACCGGCTACATCGGTCGCTATGTCGCTTTTGAGCTGATCAAGCGCGGCTACAACACGACCATCGTCTCGCGCTCGCGCTCGGGCGTCGGCGGCAAGAAGACCGAGGATGACGTGCGCAAGGAGTTTGAGGGCGCCGAGGTCGTGTTTGGCGACGTCTGCGACAAGGAGTCGCTGCAGCAGAGCGCGTTCAAGGACGGGCGATCGGTGAGCCAAGGGGTTGCAGGACAAGGGGGTGGAGTGTGGGGTGCAGGGTGCAGGGTGTGGCGTGTGGCGTATGGCGTGTGGGGTGTGGGGTGTGGGGCGGTGGGGCTTGATGTGCAGTGTGTAGGGGTAAAGACTTGGGCGGATGTCGAGAGGTGGAGGGTGTAAGGCGCATGGCCTAGATTGTGAATTGTACGCGGCTCAAGTGCATGGCTCAGAATTTACCGCATGTAATTTTGCACCGGCTCTTAGGTTTATGCTTGCGATCTCATGTGTCATCCTAGATGCCGTTGCCAGCTGTGACTGTCATGGTTGATGAGCCGCTCAACGGCAGAAATACCCGTGCATTTCTCCATATTGTCACGGGAATCTGCCCCTTGCGGCAAGTTTGGCTTCTTTCGTCTGCAAGGTACGTGTGCTTCAACCATGCAATCCAATCTCTTCCCTGACAAAACTGACCTCCCTCCATCGCCCCCAACCCATGGTTATTCCCTACGCAGTCACGTGCTTATAATTAATTAATCGTTACTGCCCCCTTTCCCTGCCACACTCCCACCAGTACAATGTGGTGGTCAACTGCCTGGCCTCGCGCACGGGCGGCAAGCGCGACTCGTGGAAGATCGACTACCAGGCCTCGCTCGATGTGCAGGAGGCGGCGCGCGCGGCCGGATGCCAGCACATCGTGCTCCTCTCAGCCATCTGCGTGCAGAAGCCGCTTCTCGAGTTCCAGCGCGCCAAGCTCAAGTACGAGGCCGCACTGACGTCGGCGGGCGACCTCACGTACAGCATCGTGCGGCCGACCGCCTTCTTCAAGTCGCTCGGTGGCCAGGTGGCGCGCGTCAAGAACGGCTCCTCGTACATCATGTTCGGCGACGGCAAGCTGTGCAAGTGCAACGCGATCAGCGAGGCCGACCTGGCCGAGTTCATCGTCAACTGCGTCTCGCAGCCCGACAAGCGCAACGCCATCCTGCCCATCGGCGGGCCAGGCAGCCCTGTCACGCCCCTTGAGCAAGCGGGTGGGTGGCAGCTGGTGCGCGCACAGCTCATGCTATGCCGTGCAAAGGCAGGCTATTCTTCATATTCCTTATCTGCTCTCCATGCGGTGTGGTAGATGTCGGGGTGCATCGCGTGGTCACCATTGGGTGGCCGCGGACTAGTGTCTCCATGTATTGAAGGGGTTTGCCTTGCCAAGGGGTAGGATTGTGTACTTTGCGTCATGTGTACTATATTTCGTGTGGATTGTGTGCTATGCATCGTGTGTACTACATTTTGTGTGGATTGTGTGCTATGCATTGTGTCCTATGCATTGTGTCCTATGCATTGTGTCCTATGCATTGTGTCCTATGCATTGTGTCCTATGCATTGTGTCCTATGCATTGTGTCCTATGCATTGTGTCCTATGCATTGTGTCCTATGCATTGTGTCCTATTCATTGTGTCCTATGCATTGTGTCCTATGCATCATGTCCTATGCATTGTGTACTACGCATCGCGCTAACGCCTGTACTATCTTGTGTAACCCTTGGTTGTGACCACCTCTGCTGGCCGCGCGCACGCTCAGGCATCCTGTTCAAGATGTTCAACCGCGAGCCCAAGTACACAAGCGTGCCCATCCAGGTCATGGACGTTGCCATCGGCGCGATCGATTTTGTGGGAAACCTTCTCAAGAACGAGGGCATCCAGGTGGGGTTGTTGTCATGCTTGCGCCTGCTCATAAACCCTAAACCCTAAACCCTAAACCCTGGACGAGGGTGTCTAGGTGCGGTTGTTGTCATGCTTGCGCCTGCTCATAAACCCTCAACCCTGGACGAGGGCGTCCAGGTGGGGTTGTTGTCATGCTTGCGCCTGCTCATAAACCCTAAACCCTAAACCCTGGACGAGGGCGTCTAGTTGGGGTTGTTGTCATGCTTGCGCCTGCTCATAAACCCTAAACCCTAAACCCTAAACCCTGGACGAGGGCGTCCAGGTGGGGTAGTTTTCATGCTTGCACCTGCTCAAGAATGAGGGCATCCAGGTAGGGTTTTTGTTATGCTCGCGCCTGCTCAAGAACGAGGGCGTCCAGCTGGGGTTGATAGGTCAGTTGGCTATGATGATGCCTGCCTGCGTAACAGAGGTGCCCATGTTGGGTTTGGGCGAGTGATCTGTCCTATTGCGCCTGTGAGGGCACCCAGGTGGGCCGTATGGTGACCAATCTGTCTTTGTGCCTGGATGGCCGCGAGCACATCTGGGTGGGGTTAAGTAATTAATTAGCACATCTGGGTGGGGTTGTCTGGTAGAATATCTATGTTCTAGGATACTAGTGTACTACTACATCTTTTTTGTCTGTTCACAGGGTAGGGGTGCACAGCAGGATTCCAACTGGTTGAGATCATGAGGAATAGGCAGGCCAAACAATAGGGACGTTGTCCAGGGTCACATTCATGCAGGAATGTTTAGTGGATCAGTAAAGGTGAGGGTCTTGCAAAGCAGTGTGCCGCCAATGCATGTATATTGACGGTAAACGCAAGTATAGCTTCCGTAAAGTTGGAAGAAAAGTTCTGCTGCCACCGTGGCCAAGAGGGCGAGGGCAAGGTTCATCCGGTGTGGTATATCAAGGAGACAACCAGCGCAGGCCAGAAATCGGGAGAATCCGGACGATGGTAGCTCGAGCCTGCCATTATCTTTTCCACTTTTTCGAGTCGTTCAGGATGGTGAATATGAATGGAGATGGAAATGTGTAGCGTCGTTCATTGAAACTACGGCTGGCTTACGTGAAGAGCGACTAGATGACCTAGACGGTGGGGCCGGAAACAGCTTGCTTGATCAGGGCGTGTGTTTCGACCTACCTGGCCGGGAGTGTCTACTGGTGAGCACCATTGCTGCGTTCGCTCTCCCACCATTTACGAGGAAATACCCGCCAATGCAAAACCACTGAAAAGGTCTAGCTAGTCAGTCATTACGTTAGCCAGCATGCCCATTTTCGGAAGTTCCAAGAACTGCACACAGTGCAAAGGCAAAAATCCGGAGGACATCACTTTCAAATGCGCGGCGTGAACCAAACGCCCACGTATGCCAGAAAACATCATGTTACTGTAGCGACGCGACGGTGCGGACAACGAATCCAGTGCCTTGAGCACGGAACGGCCGCAAAGGAGATCTGGCATCAGGTTTCAGATGCGCAGAGATACTACACGATCCAGCCGGTCCACGACCTGTTTGTAGAGCTTGTGCCAAGGGGCAGCACCGAACAGATGTGGCTGACCTTGCAAAAAACACCGGACTTAATGTCGGAGCATAGTGTCTCGTCCATAGTCTTTGACCAACAAACGATGCAAGAGTTCAACAAGAGTCATGATGAAATCGACACGATAAGAACACGACGGGAAAAACGAAGCAGCTGACTAAGAACGACACCATATTTCGCTGTGTGGGAAAGGAGACGGTGAATATCGGGGAAGCGAATAAAAGGAATTTGCTGGTACTTAGGATCCTTGCGCTTATCATGGATAGCCGTACGCCAGCCCTTCTTGTTATGGGTAATGTTAAGATCAAGGTTATTGCAACTAGTATCCTCCGACGTGAGTTTTGATGTGAGGGATGCTTGCGGGTAGATGACAGGCAGACCAGTTGTGATATACAAATGGGTTGCAAAATCAGGGTTGTCTAAAGCAATGACATCATCAATGTATCGACCTTTGTGGATAAAATGCCTGATGAGAACATCATCATTTGAGGCAATGAGATTCTCCATGAATGCAGGCTCATAAGTGTATAGATGTAGGTTTGCAAGGAGCCCGGCACAGTTAGTGCCCATAGGGATGCCAATAGCTTGTTGGTATACATTGCCCGCAAAACAAATGAAGGCGTTATCAACAAGATAAGACATCCAATAAACAAGGTCAGCCCCCGTGATTATACAATTATAAGCATCCCGCACGATAGCACCTGCCGCAATCCCTGAGAGCCACGTTGCCGTGGGCTTGGTCTGAGAGACACACACGTGTAGGCAGTCTCGCCCTTGAGGCCTACGTGCATGCAAGCGAGTAAGGAGGCTATCTAAATGAGCTTTCAAATCGTGCAAATCTAATATGGTATATAGAGTGGTGAAATCATAGGTGGCTATGGGCACAGGTATACGCTTCTCTGCGGCTGTCTTTGAACGGCTAAGGGCGGCAAGGCGCAGGCGTACTTGGGCTGAGTCTGTGACGATCCATTCATTTTTCATACCCGGCAATCGACAACGCCTCCACCCATAAAGCATTGGCTTAAGGGAGAAGAGCATTCAAAGCATATCAGATGAGTTCGATAAAGTGGGGGGGAATGCGACGCCGCAATGGTGCATAAAGCAACAGGAGTTTTGTGAGATACAGATATGGGAACGTAGTGGTGGCGGCGCGTCGCTGCCGCTTAGGGAAGGCCCGAGCAACAATGTTCTGGCTGTGCAGAAAAGCCTGATGAGCAGCAGTGTGGTATACTGTTATCCACGAGGGCGTCTCACTTCTGTCCCTGTAAGGAATACCGATACAGCAAATCTTGTGTACGGGTCCTCGCCATGTCAGGTGTGCACTGGTAGTCTCCTTGTCACGTGCTACAGGGGTTAGCAAGATCTGCTGCAGCAGGGTCATGTCAGCCTGAGGGAATGAAATAGGAAGTTGGGGCCAGATCAATATGAGGCTTTTCAATAGTGCTGCCTGTATGCCTGGCTGGGGGATGAGTGGGCAGAATGGTCTACTAAGGCTGGCCAGAATGGTCTTGGCAACCGGTTAGTTGCTGCACACCGCTTGGCGAGGATGAAACCAACTGGTACTTGGCATGAAGTAACAATGCACTCATGGTATGCATGTGCTCCCTACTTGGTAATGGTTTGGCGTTGTCGCAGGATGCTGCCGAGTTTGCTCGCATTGGCCGCTACTACGCCACGGAGGACATGGTGGGCCCATCCTATGGCAAGGACACGTTGGAAGACTTCTTCAAGCAAGTGTCAGAGAAGGGGATGGCTGGGCAGGAGCTGGGAGATGCGGCCGTCTTCAAATAAATGTCAAGCCCCAAGCTTGTGTGACTCGCTATGGGCAAGCGGAGCGATGAGAGAAGATTATTGCAGGATAGCACATTTGGTGGGCAAATATTTGACAGTGGTTGAAAGGCATTGCACACGTGAGATAAACGTCTGAATCTGTCTCAAGTATCTGAGGTTACGAATAACTGGCACTTCTATAAAGAAGTCGCCAGATGCCTTTGAGTTTCGCTGCACATGGTAGTTTAGGTCTCCTGGACCAAGTGTAGTCATGTCCCACATGTGGGAGATTCCAAGGTTTCTAGTTTATGCGCGTATAGCTCTTCAATAAAGTTGGCCAATTGAAATGATTGATGCACGTGTTTCGCATCTTTTGTCTTTAGTGAGACAACCAGCATATCAATGAGACAACCAGCGCAGGCCAGGAATAGTTGTCGCACAAATGCCGAGTTGGCTGAGTCCTATGTTGTAATGTAGTTGCTTCTAAGAACACCAACAATGAGCTATACAAGTGGTTGTCTCTCTTCATACATGCACACATGCATGCATGTCCAGGAATTAATGAATGAATGAATGAATTACTCGTGCTCCCGTTGGGGAGTCACGGAGCATTAACCCCGATCGATGGATGGATGGATGGATGGATGGATGGATGGATGGATGGATGGATGGATGGATGGATGGATGGATGGATGGATGGATGGATGGATGGATGGATGGATGGATGGATGGATGGATGGATGGATGGATGGATGGATGGATGGATGGATGGATGGATGGATGGATGGATGGATGGATGGATGGATGGATGGATGGATGGATGGATGGATGGATGGATGGATGGATGGATGGATGGATGGATGGATGTGTGTGTGTGTGTGTGTGTGTGTGTGTGTGTGTGTGTGTGTGTGTGTGTGTGTGTGTGTGTGTGTGTGTGTGTGTGTGTGTGTGTGTGTGTGGGTGGGTGGATGGATGGATGGATGGATGGATGGATGGATGGATGGATGGATGGATGGATGGATGGATGGATGGATGGATGGATGGATGGAGACACGCAATCCTACCGGACTAAGCTATCTACAAAAAATGTCCAGGAATACACATAATTAAGTACATAAGTAGCGTGTGATGCGCATGGGCATGCCACGTACGGAGTACTATCCCCTTCACTTTGGAGGGATTGGACGGCGCCCTTGCTCGCCTGCGGTTCGACGCGGCGGTCTGTGCCGACCACCTTTCTGCTGAGCTGCTGAAGACCCCTGACCCGGCAGTGCGGGGGCTTCTGCTGGCGTTCTGCAACTGTGTCCCATGCTCTCTGATGAGCCTCGGCCTGCTGAGTGGCAGACAGCCATCCACCTCATGCTGTACAAGAAGGCAGAAGGGCGTTCAGTTTCCCTTCTGGCGCACAACCCGCATGTAGGTAGGTCGGCATCATATCCCTGTTACATGGCGAGCTCGCGGCGACCAGCATTTGGAGAATCCAGCGCTTCACACGCCCCTTGGAGGCACTCGTGTTGTACTGTCTACAACTGCTCTGATGTTTCAACTCATGGATACTTGGCTCTGAAGCCTAGGCATGCGGTGTCCCGTACTGTGCGCAGTAGGACTAGCTTATGTAGGGGTCAAGTCCATTTCTCATCTATTTGCCACCGGGCCCCAGAAGGTCGGACCAGCCTATGGATCCACTATTAATAACCCTGTCGGACCACCGGCGCGGGAAGAAACTCAACTCAACTCAACTCACCTCAACTCAACTGAACTCAACTCATCCTGAACTTGCGCTACTGTAGGCACACAAAATGCCGGCCATGACCGCCGGCTCCAAGCGGCTCGTATAATGAACCCCATGCTTCAATTTTACAGATCTGTAAATGACTTCTTGCATAAAAATCTATGTACCTGCCTGCCTATACTTTACAGACACGCCTACGTGGGACACAACAACAACAACAACAACAACAACAACAACAACAACAACAACAACAACAACAACAACAACAACAACAACAACAACAACAACAACAACAACAACAACAACAACAACAACAACAACAACAACAACAACAACAACAACAACAACAACAACAACAACAACAACAACAACAACAACAACAACAACAACAACAACAACAACAACAACAACAACAACAACAACAACAACAACAACAACAACAACAACAACAACAACAACAACAACAACAACAACAACAACAACAACAACAACAACAACAACAACAACAACAACAACAACAACAACAACAACAACAACAACAACAACAACAACAACAACAACAACAACAACAACAACAACAACAACAACAACAACAACAACAACAACAACAACAACAACAACAACAACAACAACAACAACAACACAACAACAACAACAACAACAACAACAACAACAACAACAACAACAACAACAACAACAACAACAACAACAACAACAACAACAACAACAACAACAACAACAACAACAACAACAACAACAACAACAACAACAACAACAACAACAACAACAACAACAACAACAACAACAACAACAACAACAACAACAACAACAACAACAACAACAACAACAACAACAACAACAACAACAACAACAACAACAACAACAACAACAACAACAACAACAACAACAACAACAACAACAACAACAACAACAACAACAACAACAACAACAACACAACAACAACAACAACAACAACAACAACAACAACAACAACAACAACAACAACAACAACAACAACAACAACAACAACAACAACAACAACAACAACAACAACAACAACAACAACAACAACAACAACAACAACAACAACAACAACAACAACAACAACAACAACAACAACAACAACAACAACAACAACAACAACAACAACAACAACAACAACAACAACAACAACAACAACAACAACAACAACAACAACAACAACAACAACAACAACAACAACAACAACAACAACAACAACAACAACAACAACAACAACAACAACAACAACAACAACAACAACAACAACAACAACAACAACAACAACAACAACAACAACAACAACTTCTTTACAGACAGTGGGACACAACAACAACAACAACAACTGTACAGACAGTACAGTAGCATTGCGCACCATTTGCTAGCATTCTCGCTTGATACGAATTATCAATTAGGAGATATGTGACCATACGCAACGAGACAGTCTTTAAGGTCCGCGAGGAGTATACCCGCGGCGGCGTAGTCCGGCGCTTTATATACCTATGGAATGCGGCTATGCGCCGCTACTGGCTGTTAGCTCAGGAACAACACAGGGTGTGGGACCCAGGGCCCAATAACGACAAGCCCAGCCCGCTCCAGCTTTTTCATGATCTACTGGGCCGTAATCAGGTATTCACCAGTATGCCTCATGGCGACATTACTCAGGTCCAATGGCTTCCCTGGTCTAATAACGCGCCCTATTAGCCTTTCACCTGTCACCGCCACACGTGTGTGTGCCCACCTTCATTAGGATTCGCTGATACTCATTTCCCCTCTCACCTCCTTGGTCCGTAATTGGCTAATAAAATATACCCATTTCCCCGATAATTAGGAGATATGTGACTGCGCGTAGCATGCACTCTCGAATCGCTTTTAGCAGCATGGCTGGCATGATTGTGTTGCCCGAGTAATAATTTAATACCCGAGTAAGTTGTCACTGCGTACTTTCTACGTCATGCACAATGATCCAGCTCTCGCTGCCCTGTTTAGAGTTGCAGCGTGCATCGCTGATGGTGAACCAGGTGACGTAATGAAACCGCATGTAATGAAACTGCACGTCTGAAGTCTTGAGTACCATCCTCCTAAATTGAGTAACATGCAATCGCGCATAAAGACTAATAATTTAAAAGACACCAGAAATCTCTCGTGTTTGAGTGATAAGCCGACACGTGATAGGTCCCGTCGGTCAGACTGGGTGGTGCTTTTGAGTTAATGGCAAATATCGGGCGCGACTACTTACATGTAATCGTCAAAGGCCCACGATTTTTGCCTAGGCGTCACTTGGGCAGGGGCATGGTGTCTCTGCTTGGTAGAACTAAATCAATCTGGTCTTAGCCTTGCATTCATTTCTGAATTACAGGCTGGCCGCACTTTTTCTTGGTAATCGCAACAATGACAGCATTGCGGAGCCTCTCTCCTTTGGCAACAACAGCAAGTACTCGAATTCTCTTCGTGTCGGCTTCTGCCGTGGCGATTCGCGTATTCCTCCTTTCTGTTGTGCACTGCGACACGGACTACAACCTAACCGGCGTGGAAACCTTCACGGAGGAGCTTTTGCTGCGGCCCCTTCCTGATGGCCACATCTCGGCATACTTCCATTTCGGACACCGGGCATCACAAAATCCTGGTGGCCACACTTGGAATTTCCCAAAGGCAGTTGACCAGCTGGTAAGTCCGACATCGTCATTAGCGACCGACAGCGTCATTAGTATCAGCCCCGGATGAGTCCATCGCTTTCCTTATAGCCCCCCATTGCTTGTTGCTTGTGGTTGCTTAACTTGATAATACACTCTACGTCGTGGTACCATGACAAACACTACACGGGCCATCATTGTCACACCCCCAAACTCAGAGACAGGCGTCCCGCAAGCACAATGCCTGCATTAGTGGCTCTCTGAGAACGTAATGCTGCATCCTATGGCAAGACAGTCGTTGGAGCGTCCTTGACTCCTGAGGTTTCGTCGCCAGTCCGGTTCTCTGTGTATGGTGACCTAGGCTCGTGATGTCCACCTTTGTTGTCTGGAAGGGGTCGGATTTTCGTACCTCTCCCCATCTGCAGCCATCCATGGAAAGTGTTGGCACCAAACTGTGTGGCTCCGCCTATGTCTTGCGCGATTATCTGTGCTGCCCGGATCGTACTGGGCATGGTAAGCTTGTTGGAGGTTGCAGGCATGAGGTTGATGTGCTTATGCTCCATCGATGGCAAGGTAAGAGATAGCTGTCCTTTTGAAGTCAACCTGTGTGCTGCCATCATTCCCACCCTGCCCTTCTCAATCTCTGCCTGCCAGGGGTGATCACAGCCATGCAGCATGGCACCGCAATGCCTCCTCCCCCCCCAGCTATGTGATCTAGTTATTTACAGTGCCTATGGAGCCATAACGATTGCAGAATCTTCCACCCGATGACAGGCCTTAATTGAGCTCTGAGACATCATGGTGGTGCCGGTGCCCTTGTTGCACCTAGAGCAAGTGTCGTTTACATTCCCACCCTTGCAGGAAGTAGCCCAGAATGTATTAAAAGCCATATGCCCCTTCGCTGGGATATGTGCTACATATACTCCCAACGGAGTTATTTTCCTAATTAATTAACGATTGCAGTCGAGCGCCCATGTAAAAGAGCAAAACTATACAAAGCAGCTCCCTCACTGCCCATGATTTGTTCTCGTGCGCAAACTCACGCGGTGTACCATTCGTGCCCCCCTGCCAGGTGCGCGAGTTCTCCCTCAGTGAGCTGCACCTGCACTTCACGCAGGGCCGCTGGGACCACGACCGCTGGGGCGTCACGCCAATGAACGTCCCTGCCAAGCCCACCGGGGTGGAGCTGTGGGCCACGTTCGACGATGCCCTGCCCTTGGATAAGGTACCACATCCATTTGTTGGGAAGGGGCAGGTGCCGATTGTTTCTTCCTGGCGTACGGATGCTACTTGGTGGTTAGGAATCATCCGAGCTCAGTGCTTTGGCCATTGAAAGTTCCAATCAATTAAGTTACTATTTCGCAGGCAGCTTGTGTGAGGTATTGCTGCTTGCACGACAGAACATGTCAAAGAGGGGTCCGCTCTGATCGAAAGAAGAAAAGGGGATTTTCCTGGGTGTCTCCCCATGCCTCGTTCACAATCAGGTGGGGCTGGAGGTATGGGATCCTACCTCTCGCAATGAATTAAAGCACGTGACTGCGTCCCGTGGGTACCAATAAAGGCACCTTCAACCCCTACACACAACGAGAAGGAGGGAAGGGGGGGCCACCCCTTGCAAAGCCTGGGGCGTTGACTCTAGCTGGGGCTTATGTACTCCTGACATGTCCGTGAAGTCCCAGGTCGCCCTGCTTTCCAAATCTGTTAGTTCGACTTGAAAACATGTGTTTCGGTCACCTGCATTCTGGACATTTCAGGCTGCTGCTGCTGCGTTGTTGAGAAGTAGGGAAACCTTGCGTGCCCCTCTCATCTCCTCTGCCTGGGACCTGGTCTATCCTTGCTTACTTGGGCAGTAAATAACCTTCATGATAAAACGACCCTTGCTCCCCTGGGTATACCATCCCACGATGTGGATACCTCAACCGTGGCCTGCCAGGTGGCTAGCACGTGGCACCACCTGACGCACGTGCTGGCAGGCCTCTTCTGCGCCTCCTTGGGCCAGCTGGGGGACCCCCCCAACGTGGTCGCACCCTCTCTCCTGGGTGAGCTTGCGATGCTGCAGCAGCGTCACAAGGGCGCCGGCAGCGGCCGTACTCGCTACGGCGTGCTCCCCCAGGAGGCGGTGTGCACGGAGAACCTCACCCCCTGGCTCAAGCTGCTGCCCTGCAGGGACCGTGCAGGTCTGGCGGCGCTGCTGGCGGGGCCTAATCTGTACGGCGCGCGCTTCCTCTCGCAAGGGCTGGAAGTGCGCGTCACCACGCCACCCAGGGACCAGCATGAAGGTGAAGCAGGAGGGGTAGGAGTAGGAGTAGGTGGAGGTGGTGGAGGGGAAGAGAGGGGAGGGGTAGGTGGTGGAGGTGGTGGAGGGGAAGCCGAAGGAGCAGAAGGTGGAGGTGGAGGTGGGGGAGGACAAGCAACAAGTGGGAGCGGCGCGGAGGAGAGGGAACGGAGCACTATCCAGCTCTCACAGACGCTGCTGCTGGTGCTGAGCCCGTCGGATGGCGGTCATGGGGAAGCCACCCGTGGCGGCGGCCAGGGGGGCGCGGGCAAGAGCGCGCGGTGGCAGCCCGACTGGCAGCTGTCCGCGTTGTTCGGGGGCGGGGCGGGCCCCGAGGGGGCCAAGGCCGCGGGCAGGGGCGTCCAGGGACCCTGCCCCCTGGCGGCGAGCAGCCACGTGTACATGGAGGTGGAGCCCGCGCTGCTTCAGCTCGTGCGGTGGGCGGGTGCGGGCGAGGCAGGGTGCAAGGCCCCCCGTGGAGGTGACAGCAGTGACACCGGACGTGTTCGCACGGTGCTAGGCGAGGGGAGCGCTGGGGCCGTGGATGGGGGAATCCGCGATGGTGGCCAGGGTGGTGGCGTGAGCTTGTCTGAGAATGCATTGTATGTGCTGTCGCCCAGCCCCGATGCCACGTTCACGTTACCGTCGTCAGCAGCGGCCCCGGCAGCGGAGATTGTCTCTTCCTTCCCAGACCCCTTGGCCCCAGGGACCGCTGCCCCAGGCTCCAAGGGGGATGGAGCCACACAAGGGGATGCTTTGAGTTGGGCTGCGGTCCGCTCTAGTTTTCTGGACTACGACCTGCGCCGGCATGCGGCTCAGGGGCGCCCGCTCGATGTGCAGCTGCGGTGGCTGCAGCCCGCCACCTGGCAGCCCACCCTGCGCTACCCCCTGGAGGTGCATATGGCCATCACTGGGAATGGAGGCGGCGAGCATGCCAGCATACTGCTCACCTTGCAGCAAGTGGGGGGCCACAGCCACAGTGTTGCCCATGGTGACCAAAGTGGCACGATGACGGCAACAGACGCTCAACCTTCCTCCAGGGACGTGCACCTGTTGCTGGTAATCCCTTGGTACTTGCGCGTGTACCTGCACACCCTGGAGTGCTCGGTGGACGGCGGCCAGCCCGCGCCGCTCCTGTCGTCCGACACGCTGCTCTGGCACCGGCTACACCCTGCCAGGGACCGGGAGGCAGCGCTGCTGCTGGAGCTGCGGCTGCGGCTGCTGGCATCCGCGGGCCTGGTGGCGATTACGATAGACGCGGAGAAGGTGGGACCCTTTTTTTTGTCCCTTTTGTGTGCTGTGTGTGCCCCGCTTACTGTCCCTCTACGGGTCCCCCTGCACCTGTGTGGCTCCCTCAGCACTAATGTGTGTGTGTCGCTGCACCCATGTAGCATATAGGTGCGTGCGTGCTTGCGTGCGTGCGTGCGTGCGTGCGTGCGTGCGTGCGTGCGTGCGTGCGTGCGTGCGTGCGTGCGTGCGTGCGTGCGTGCGTGCGTGCGTGCGTGCGTGCGTGCGTGCGTGCGTGCGTGCATGGGTGCACGCCAAAGCTGCCTGCACACAGCCGGGTCAGAACTGCAGGCAGCAGCCTGGGACTAAGGCCGATGGAAATTCAACCCATTTACAAGAGTGGTCAAACCCCTTGACAAGGGGGCTTGCACTGGCAGAGACTGAAATGGAGGCCGTGGCGGATGTCTTCCCTCTCATGCCCCCCCTTAACCCTCCCAAGCCACCCAATGGGTCCTTCTCTGCTGAAAGTGGGGGCGGGAAACAAAGGCCAGACAGCAGCATCAGAATTTGGTGCCATAAGTGCCACATGGTAATGCCACATCAACCCAGCAGCAGCAGTAAGGAATCGCCGCGTGTGTTCCACCCGTCACAGTGTGTGCCAGTCACAGGCTTTCTCCTGTTTTGGATGAATCATGGGATCGCCTGCCCTCCTCTGTCTCGGTTTCTTGGACGCGTTTTGGTCCGTCGACTAGATTTGGGCCTCCCAACGGCCGTTGATCCTCCATCTACCTCCCAACTGTCTTTGAAAGTCCAATGGTCTTTGACCCTTCATCCTCCAACAATCTTCGCGCAGTGGTCCTCCAACTGCCTTCTGTCCTCCCAACTGTCTGACAACTCTCTTTGATTGCATCCGCCCCTGCCCCCTGGTTTGTCTCCCCCCTCTCCCCCTGGTGGTCTGCCCCCCCCCCCCCTGGTTGCGTCCGCTAGGCATTCCTCCAGTACAGCGAACACCCGCCAGACGCACACCACGGGTTCCCCATCCCCAGCGCCATGGCCACGTACTCGCTGTACGGCGGGTGCCTGCCGGGTGGCCCTGGCCTGGTGCATGGGAGCGGTGTGCGAGTCAGAGATCTGTCTGGACGCCGAGCTGCGCAGGACCAGATCTCCAACGAGACGAGAATGGCCTCGTGGACAGCTGGGGGCGCTGTGTCCAGCCGGCCTTTGTTCGCTTGGAACCAGGTAATGACAAGCATGTTAAGCTCTCATGTCGTATCATGCCATGTCACACACCGTAGTGCCATTTGATGTCGCTATTGCGCACCGCTTGTCACAGCAACAGTGGCCTAGCTGATTGGCCGCATACCGTACACACCTTGTCTTTCCCCGCAGCGCATTGCGTGCACATCATGTCCATGCAAGGAAATCGTGGCAGCACACAGTATCACCCCTCCAAAAGCCACGGTAGCTGTGGAAGTGAGTGTTCCTGGATGATCCTTGGAAGAACATATCTTGTTTACCTGTACGGTTTTTTGGGGGGGACTTGTTATGGTATACGTGCTTGCTTAGCAATTCAGAATGGCTACGCCCTCACATGTTGACGCATTTCCCGGCGTTAGGAGAGGTAGGCCCCTGGCACACGTTAGGGCTCCTTTCTTTGGCTTTTTGGCCATCCCAGCCAATGAGCAAATCATGCAAAAGCCTGCGTGGGCCTGGTTTCTTTTTCTGTGAACATGCTTGTGCCCGCAGACTATGTGCGTGCAGGCAGGCGGCAGGCGGGCTGGTAGTTCTTAGCATTCTGAACTAGCTATGAGCGGTGGCAGCAGATGGTAGGTTGCATGCCTGCCGTACACTTCTGGGCCTGTGTGTTGTGCATGCCAAGCACAATAAAGGACCATAGCCGGTTTACCTTCCCACCCACCACATACACCAACCAACCTGTATGACCTGAGGGTTATGGGTGTGTTACACCAACGAGCACGGTGGGACATGCAGGCATCGATCCAAGTTCCAGTTCCATCTGTGGTTGCCCGATATCCGTGACCCTTCTTCCTGTAGGTCCCTGGCGGGTGCTCTTACATATCACTTAGACAACCTTACACCCACATAATGCTCACAATGACTCTTAAACATCAGGTAGACAACCTTACACCCACATAATGCTCATAATGACTCTTAAACATCAGGTAGACAACCTTACACCCACATAATGCTCACAATGACTCTTAAACATCAGGTAGACAACCTTACACCCACATAATGCTCACAATGACTCTTAAACATCAGGTAGACAACCTTACACCCACATAATGCTCACAATGACTCTTAAACATCAGGTAGACAACCTTACACTCACATAATGCTCACAATGACTCTTAAACATCAGGTAGACAACCTTACACCCACATAATGCTCACAATGACTCTTAAACATCAGGTAGACAACCTTACACTCACATAATGCTCATAATGACGCTTAAACATCAGGTAGACAACCTTACACTCACATAATGCTCACAATGACTCTTAAACATCAGGTAGACAACCTTACACCCACATAATGCTCATAATGACTCTTAAACATCAGGTAGACAACCTTACACCCACATAATGCTCACAATGACTCTTAAACATCAGGTAGACAACCTTACACTCACATAATGCTCATAATGACGCTTAAACATCAGGTAGACAACCTTACACTCACATAATGCTCACAATGACTCTTAAACATCAGGTAGACAACCTTACACCCACATAATGCTCATAATGACGCTTAAACATCAGGTAGACAACCTTACACTCACATAATGCTCACAATGACTCTTAAACATCACTTAGACAACCTTACACTCACATAATGCTCATAATGACTATTAAATATCACTTAGACAACCTTACACTCACATAATGCTCATAATGACTATTAAATATCACTTAGACAACCTTACACCCACATAATGCTCATAATGACGCTTAAGTATCAATTAGACAACCTGACACCCACATAATGCTCATAATGACGCGCCTCTGCATGCCTGCACCACTGTGATGAATGGCACGTGATTGACACCAGCGCGGAGGGCTGACCCAGCTGTACAGCGAGGGCACCCTGGTCCACCTGGCCACCCCCGACTTCAGCATGCCGTACAACGTCATCACGCTGACCAGCACCGTGCTCGCGTTGCTGCTGGGGTCCCTGCTAAACATACTCCTGCGGAGGAGAAATAAGGAGACAGCCTAGGGGCAGAGTGTTTCCTCCTGAGGAGAGCCGGCGTCATTCATGGAGCGTTACGAGAGCTCGCTGGTCGATCTCTAATGCAGTTTTGGAATGACTGCATTTGACCTGCTGCGTGTTACAGCTGTGGTACTGTACTGCGGCCATGGTGTTGGAAGCCCACCAGGCCACCAACATAGTTTCCCCAATCCACAGGGTTAGTGTCGTTGCCACACAGCTAAGCTCGGTGCGCGTGGGCCAGGTCCCCTGCCAGTTGTAATGTCGTCATCACGTCGCAAGTGATGAGCAGCATGCGTACTAAGATCTATACTACTCTCCCGGGCGCATGCGGTCGGCGCATCCGACCGGGAAATTGTAACGTAAGATGCCTGTGATGGTGCCATCTAGCCGGGAGGCCGATGCAGACGTGAGCGTCCACGCTTCCTCTCCTTAGGCAGGGACGGGGAGGTGCGAACAGGGTCCCAAATCTCGGATCCCGGATCTTTTTACTCTGTTTGTAGCAGTCATTTCAGGAAACAATTCATGGCTGGGAGCGATTTTATGAAATGACCCCTGCACAGTCAACCATAACCAAGTAGACACTGTCCCGGGGCCTTAGCGCGGGGCTGCAACTTGCTCAGTGGACCGTCACCTCCTCACATGGGGCGTTCCAGAGATGCCAAGCGACGGCAGGGGCCTCTCACAGCCCCTGAGGTCAACTCCTAGCTGGTGTGCATAACTCTAATTGCATATGTAACTGTATTGCCGGCATAGATGGGCCCGTTTTCGATCAGTGATGGATGTGCATGCACCCACATGCATTCCACCATGCATGCAGCCAGATGCCAGGCTGATTGCAGATCTCTGTAATTTATTTATTACGTGCAGTCCCGTAATTGGGGAGCTCACGGAGCACGTTGATAATACCAAGGATTATTGTGCTTCCTATACCTCGATTGTTACACAACTCCATAGTTATTATACTGCCAGGAATAGTTGTCGCACACCGGCCTGCATATGAAAAATTACATGCCTCCATTAGGGGGTCATGTAGCACATATTCCATGTTGGATGCGGTGGAGGTGGGAGAAGCCGCGAAAATGATCTAACCTACCTCTAAGCTATCTAGTCTAGAAAATCCTAACTACGCTACTCAGCAAAACGCCCCTTCCTCTTGGGGGGGGTTGGCTTGCCCACAGGGGCTGGCGTGTGAGCCTGGACAATCTTCTGCCACCTCTTCTTGTTCTGCATGGCAGTCCAAAGAAGGGAGAGGGAGTGGATGCGGTGTTCAAACTGAGCTGGGACCACTAGGTCGGCCAACAACATCTGGGTGTAGTTCATGGCAGGTTTACCTAGCTTCCTGGGAATGTCCTTGCATGGGGCCAGGCCGGCCAGGTCAAGATGTGCCGCCCTGGTTGGCCGAGCCGCTAGGGGCCGGCCAGACCAAGGGCGGTGTCGACCGGCTGGCTGGTGCGAGCAAGATGTCCTACAAATGCTATCCTACACTGCCTAATCTCGTCCGAAATACGAGGCATACCCTGATACAGAGACAATCATGACCTATGCTTGGAAAACCCTACATTCAGGACCTGTCGGAGCATCCCATGTAAACCGTGCCGTCTAGCTTAGCCGCCAATGTGTCCGTGAGTGTCCACGCCTCAGCGCCATGTACGTGAGCACCGTGAGGACGAGGACCTTGAAGAGCATGCACTTGCGGTGCTCGCCCAGGACCTTCGAGCACCAGTAGACCTGTGTTGAGCGCGAACGGAGCCTGGCCCAGGCCAGGCCGATGCGGATGTCCACATCGTCGGCGGTGTCAAGGAGCATGCTCCCCAACAGTTTGAAGCGGTCACGGAACGGAACCTCCGCCCCGTCGAGCAGGCGTGGCAGCGGTGCCCAGGCGACTGGAGCCCCCAATCACCATCGGCCTGCATATGTGGCATTCTTCATGTTCAAGCAGTGCATGGGAGTTCTTTACCCTAGCGGGGTATGCCCCTAAAAACCCTCAGGTTCCGGGAGAGGCGTTTATATTCTAGCTCCCAAATTGAGGGCTCTAAATGTGTTCCAAGCCTATCTGTCAGTGGGCCGGCTCTGGACAGTACGGGGCAGCCTTACTGTGCATCCGCTATAAGCCAGCCATGCTTTGCTCATATGCATGCAGAGAGCCACTCTCTGCTGATCGAGACGCCATCATGCCCTAGACATTGCTAGCCATGATATCTTTCACCCCTGATGTCCGCAACTTTGCAGAGCTGCTGGAATACATGGTGGTGCAGGCCGGTGCGCGGGCCTCAGTTGTGCACCCCGAGTAGGTGGCAGTACTTACACCCACCACCTGCCTAGAATGTATAAAAAACAATGTGCCCCTTCTCAGGGATACATGATGTTACACATATCCTCCCCACGGAGGTATGTTCTTTATCAATTAATTAACTAATTAATGGTAGTCCTAGTTGCCCCAGCTTTGAGTAAAATGAGACTGATTGCTGCCTGCCTTGCATTGATACCCCGGGTTCGGGATTGCCGATTGACGCATCCCCATGACGATCAAGGCATGAGTTATTTGAAGTCTAGACCTTGGAATGAGCCGTCAGCATATGTCGATATAAAAAAGATGCAGAGTCACCAGGGAGTCACGTCATGTTTCACATGTGTTTTCTTCAAGCACCATATTCTGATTTGGCATGCACGCCGCAAAGGTGAAAACCCGGGCTCAATGCCTCGCCACCGGCATCGCGCCCGCTCAGCCGATAAAACAGGAGGGTCTTCACGCCCCTCGGAACCGCGCTGCCGGCTCCAACCTTTCCAGGTCGATGATCGGACGACTGGACCAACATGTCTCCGTCCGATGCTCTGTACTGCATCTTCTTCGGGGACTACGCCTCGCTTTACGACCTGTGCCTCCATCTCCACGACAACAATCGCGGCCTCCTCCTCCAGGACGGCTGCCGCTGGAACAACATCAGCACGCTGTTCGGGTGCGCCCGCCCCCAACTCCAGCACACCATCCTCAACTCCCTTCTCCAGCGCTCTGACGGCGAGATCTGGGCTCCATCCATCTCCGCCCCCGCCCTCCGTTCCATCCTCACGGAAGCCTTTCAGCAGCACGTGACCCCCCTTGCTGCTGAAGTCGCAGCCGGCAATGGGTGGTCCGCTGGCTGCTGAACTTCCTCACCTCACCGCCACCTCCACTGCCATTTCCGCCTCCACTGCCGACATCAAAGCCCAGCTCCTCGACCTCGACCTACGCCTTCAAGCCACCGCCACCGCCCTTGAGAGCTTGCATGACACCGCCGGCCTCACCGCCCAGGCGGTGAAGGACATCGCCGCCCAGCCGGCGCCTGCTGGCCCGGCCGGCGATGCTCCCTCCACCTGGGCGGACTTGCTTAAGCAGCACACCACCTCCACCACCTCCACCATCTCGGCACAACTCAAGCAACAAGCCCTCGACCTAATTCGCGAGGAAGCCGACATCGCCCGGCGCAGCCACAATGTCATCGTCAAGCACTTCGACCAGCCGGCAGGTGAGACCTCCACGAGCCTTCTTGAGGCATTTAAGCGCGACATTTTTGCCCCCATGCTACTCACTGGTGAGCTGGACATGTCGGCTGTCCGCCTCCCCCACGCGCGGGGGAAGGCTGGCCCGGCCCCCGTGCTCCTCACCTTTAACCCCTCATTGGTCTTGCAGCCGATTTTCCGCCAAAAATCGACTTGCAGCCGATGCATCGGCTGCTCCGCGGGGGACCAAATTGCGCGAAAACTATTGAGAATTAGGAAACGTTTAGCTGAGAAGATCGAAAGTTTATAATTTTCCTCACAGCATGGTACTAGGGTTCGCATACTTCTGACAAAGTTATAGAGGTGTTCTGGCCGGTCAAAGTACAAGGGGTCAGGGTACTTTTTCACGTAAAACGTGCATTCCGGAAAACGACGACCTGGCCATGGCGGCTTGCGCCCACGCATGGAATTTACGTTTGCGTTCGAATTTTCTGGCCAAACTTAGGAAATTGATTTTATACGTCCTAAAGATCACACAGGCCAATTTTTGGTTCGCGGGAATGCCATTTGATAGGTGTCGGCAGCGTTCTTGCTGGAAAAAACTGCGATCAGGCCGGACGATAGAAACGTTGACAGCAATACCTTTACGGCGTATTTTAAAGGATATATTGGTTTCTTTGTAGTTATTATGATACATTGTAGTCGTAAACGTGCAAGGGTGGCAAGAAATCGCCGAATCTAGCGACCATGCTGCACAACTTTGGTGTGCCGAAATGCGCCATTTTGCGGCCACCGCCTGGGCCAAGGTAACGCCATCCATGCCTGGTAAAGCTTCAGCATCGTTTTCCTATCGATGTTTGACGTTTATATATACGTTCTAGCTTGTGTAGCACATTCTTTTTGCATTATTCATGCTCTTTCTTGACCCTGGCCTGGCCCCTTTCTAAAACACCCTTCTTAGATGCTTCCCTCAGTCAGTTGACCTGCCACAGTGTGATGGTGATAAGTTTTAGATGCTGTATGGGTTTGAATACCTCCATATATGTTTGTTATACATTTCCAATACACATATTGCATGATTGTGAGGCAGTTGGCTGGTCTCTGTGGCATCATCAAGCACGTAACTGGTGAGTAAAAGCTTCCCATTGACAGCATGTGCCACCAGGTGTCCTGGCCATCACCTGGCAAGCTATAGCAGCTTAGGCCTAGTTTATCCTTGCTAGGGCAGGCTGAAATAGGCTCAACGTCACTAGTTTGTTGGTGGCTGCCTCCTATAATGTATGCCTTGCGTAGGGTATCCGTACCACGTTACCTACGTGCATGGACAAGGTGGCACCTGCACATAGGTGCCATGTAAGGGCAGTGTGATGATGCAGTTATGTTTCCCCATCATTGTGGAAGGGAAATGTATTGTATGGCATGGTTGGGGGCCATATTAGTAGGTATTAGTAGGTAGTATGCCCACCCCTACCCCCTTGGTTGCTTTTTACCAACGGTACCCCTATGGGCTGTACTGGGTGTACATAACTGCTGGTATACCCACCCAAATGATGACCCCAATGGCTCAAACTGTTCAGCAACTAATTGTTTATCATCCCTGAAGTGGTAGGTGCCTAGGTCTTATAACATAATTCAAAATGCACATTCTACCAAAAATGAAAACGCGCGTCTCGACCCCCCTAACTTTGGCGGTAGTTTTCTATGGCCTACCCTGCAGATATGTTAGGTTGTGATAGCTCACCCCGAAGGGCAACTCATGGACATGCTTGACCCCCAAGGACAGCCCTTGGATGTTGGTAGGTTGGCTGTGGGGTGGTTTGCAAATTTAGCATTTTGCAGCCGATTTTTCGGCTTTAAATGGGACCAATGAGGGGTTAAGTAGATGGCGGACAAGCTGGCGTTCCTTAAATGCCGCAAGAAGCTCTCGAGGACTCGCTTCACGCTGGACGACGACTTGACCCTGGCCCAGCAACAGCGGCGACGCGAGCTATGGCCGACCTACCTTCAGCTCCGGCAGAGCGCAGGGGGGAAGCCGGTATACTGGAGGGGGGCGGTCATCCACGTTGACCACAAGCCCTGGCAGCCCCCGGCTCCTGCCACCTCAGACTAGGGAATTCATACCAGTAGTGTAGCTTAGTCAGGCTTAGCCTAGCATGTGGCCCACGCGCATGTGCGCCCATAATGGCCCCCATGGATGTTGCCTTCAGAATTTAGCCAAGCCATGCCTGTAATCAAGCTGACCGCCCACCGCCTCCCCCGCGCGCGGGGTAAGGCAGGGGCGCCTCCGCTTCTTCTCATCTTTGATAGCCCAGCGGACAAGATTTCGTTTCTCAGACGCCGCAAGCGGCTCACGAATACTCCCTTCACCGTGGACGACGACTTGACCCTGGCACAGCAACAACGGCGACGGGAGCTATGGCCGACCTACACCCAGCTCCGGCAGACCAAGGCGGGCCAGCCGGTGTACTGGAAGGGGGCGGCCATCTACGTCGGCCACAAGCCCTGGCAAGCGACCCCCTCGACCACCGCGGCCCCAGCGACTCCAGCCCCAGCCTAGGGGAATACAGCAGTAGTGTAGAATAGTTAGACAGTGGCCTTGTACATGCCCGCCTACTACAGGCACTATACCAGCTTAGGCCTAGCCTTTTTAGTCATGTACATGTGTGCCTATGATGAGCCACCCTCCAGATGATGCCTAGCTTTATTTAATTAATTATGCAGTGCCCATGCAGGGAGTCACTCTCTGCTGAGACGCCATGCCCTAGCTTTTTTGTATAGCTATGCTGATCTTCCCCCCCATGACAGGCTCCCCCTTCGCTGGGCATAGCTTGAAGATCATGGGGATGCACGTGCCCTGGTGCACCTAGAGCAAGGGTCCTTTACATCCCCACCCTTGCAGGAAGTAGCTTAGGATGTATGATAGGCCATGTGCCCCCCTCTCAGGGGCTATGTGCTACATATACTCCCAACGGAGTTATGTTACAATTCAATTCAATTCAATGCCTGTAACGGGACCCCCATGGATGTTGCATTAAGAACTTAGCTATGCTATGCCTATGCAGAGAGATGCTCTCTGTCGAGAATTAATTAATTAATTAGACTCGTGCTCCCGTTGGGGAGTCACGGAATGTCGAGAAGCCATGCCCTAGCCCTTGTATAGCCATGATGATCTTCCTCCCCCGTGCCAGGATCCCCTTAGCTGGGTTGAACCTGAGACAGCATGGTGGTGCCGGTGCCCTTGAGGCACCTAGAGCAAGTGTTGCTTACATTCCACTCTTGCAGGAAGTAGCCTAGAATGTATTAAAAGCCATATGCCCTTCTCAGTGATATGTGCTACATATTCTCCCAACGGAGTTATGTTACAATTCAATTCAAATTCAAAGGTGAAAACCATTTGCGTTCAGTGCCGGGCCGCGGAAAACGCGGAAAACGCGATCTGCAAATGAATCCGACCGGAATCGAACTGGGGACCTCTCGCACCAACTTTCGCTGACTATAGGACGGACGTCTCCGGATCCTAGGGCATCGCCAACTTACACCTACAGTCATCCGCAAAAGTTCTCCTTTCCGGGGAGTGATGCAAGCCTTTCGGATTTGGTACTAGATATATACAGGTCTTTATAGTACAACAGCGAACATGAACAGTCAGATCGAAAAAATAGGTTGTACCTCATGCTATCTCAGTAGAATAGCATCGTGAAGCCAAATCAAAATGCCCCCTGCCATCAGATGTACGGAGCTGGTCTACCATTCAAATTTCCTCAATAGGAAGTCCCGTTTGCCATGCGCGGGGGCATGTCACGGAGTACTATGCTAATCTGATATCAGTAGCACAACAATCGTCTGTATCATGGTCCAACCCTAGCCGCATTAAATCCACAACAGGAAAGCGTCACTAAAACGCTAAACATGCTTAAAAACGCTGGGTCAGTATGGCTGCAACGATTTAAGCCACGGAGTACAGCTGGTTGCTGGGAATGCCAAGCTCCAGGAGCTTGCTGAAAGCGGCCGAGAAGTCTTCGAAAAACTTCTTGTTGTCCTTGGCGTACACCTGGAAGTTCATGGTAGCAAAAGAGGTGATGAAATCAGTGATCGAGCCTCCCATGTTGACATCAATGTGCAAGAAAGAAAAGCGTGAAACAAACATAAACATAAAAACAGCAAACGCGTACATAACATATCAAAGAGACAACGTATGGCTGCAGCAGCCTCGCTTGGAAAGCCATCACAAGATGCCTGTAAAATAACCCTGAGTGAGACCGCCATCAGAAAATACGTGTTATATAACACATAGCACAGGCATAGCATACACCTTAATTAATTAAGTAATTAGTCTCGTGTCCACGTTGGGGGACCACGGAGCACTGGATTCCCCAGTTAAAGATATAGAGGACGTCTCGCCATGACGTCAATATGTACATGTATGTCCACAGCTAGTCTAAAATATGGGCCTCAAGTGAGGCCTCGAGCTAATCTTGCACGCAAACTATAATTACCATGCTTTTTATATTTCCTATGACCCACACAATTGGGGGGTCGTAGTCTTTAACAATGTCCGCCCAACGCTGCTTGTCCTGCATATCCGACCATATCTGAGTAAGAGGGGTTGAGCGGATGACGCCAACAGCGTCTTTGCTCTGCATGTCAGCTAAAATCATGTCGCGGTATGTCCAATGTTGGCCACCGCGTCGCCTAACCCTGGCAGGACCATGTACGAAGATATCTCCCGGGCTGGCCAGTCCGCAAGGAACCAGCAGGGCCCTCATCTGTATCAGCCTGATTAGTACGGGCTAGATGGCCAGCAAACTGTAGCATACACCTTAGGACGTAAGCAATGTTTGCAGTAGAAATATCAGCCAGCATGCAGCTGCGGAATTCCTCCCGGGGTGTCCTTGCGATGCCTGCCCTGCCTGTAAACTCGTCCTCTGCTGGCAAGCACACTCAAGGCTAATGTAGAGCCCCTGGCCAAAAGGAGGCAGCACACCTTTTGCGTTTGTCCATCCATACAATACCTACTCTGGCCGCAGAGCCAGGGAGAAACAACCTTGCATAACCGCATTAGGTGTGGGAGTTCTTCGAGGGCCAACTTAGCATTGCACGTCCACCCATCAACAAGGAAACCCCACGTGAGTCACATGATTAGACTAAAACACGCGGTTGAAAGATGGAAAATGCCCCTGGATGATCACAGGGTCAAGAAAGGCTATGCTGACATGCCGCTTCATGACGTCGAAACGTGGGAACCTATCGATCAGACATATATATGCTAGTTTAAGTGCAACTAAAATGACGTAGCATAATCTAATGCTGGCCCACGCACCTTGACCCACTTGGCGAACTCGGGATCCTTGACCAACACGATGTCGGTGGGGAGCATCATCAAAGTGCCCGAAGCGTCCTGGATGAAAATGCAACAGATACAACGACCAGAGAGGCAGCAAGGAATCAAGATCGCTGACAAAGGACTTGATTGCTATAGGACTTGATTGCTATATACGCTTTTGCATTGCAATGATTGGCAAGAGATCCTGCAAAAAGGTTTTCAAGGTGCCAGGAGAGCACGTAGGAACCCATGCACATCTGCGCACACACCCATGCATGGAATTACATCTGGCAGACAATGCATGATCCTTGGGAGTGCAAGGAGCGCGAATACATTGACGGCGATCGTGCTCTGCCCCCCCCCCTTCCCCCGCCCCAAACTCTTGCCCCTTCTCCCCATGCCTCCCACCCCCAGCTGTGGCAGCTAGCACTGGTCACGTCGGTTGCATGCCTACCTTGTACTGGTACTTTGGCTTGCTGGGGTCGTACTCCCACTGTGCGCGCTGCAGCAGGAAGAAGAACGAGTTGTTGAACGACGTGGGCGAGCCGGTCCACGGTCCGATGTAGCCACTGGCCTCGGCATGGCAGCGGCCCAGCGCGTGCGCGCCTGAGGGGGGACCACACCGAAGGGAAGGCAGAGGACAGACGGCACTTCAGGCTCACCGACTGCCCAATACATGGTGATTGGTGCCTATGCCTACCGCATGTAGTCCAGTGGCTTGTGCTTGTTCAAGATGATGAGAGCGGCATTTGAATGGAACAATTCGAAGGCCATACTTGCCGGCATTGCAGATCCCTTTCTACTCCAAACTAGCAAGAAGAAACAAAGAAATAGCCAGAAACAAAGAGCCATCCCACTAGCTCCCATGTCCAGCAACCTAATGTGGAAAACCCACGCACCAGAGAGGGCCACGATCTCCTGGTCGTTGAACCCCATGCGGCCGAAGACCTTGCGCAGGTGGGCGGCATCCGACTCATCAGCACCGGGGGGGCCAGAGTCTGCGTTGGGCAGCCGGCCGTCGGGCGTGACGGCGGACGGGTCAAGGGCATCCACGCGCCCCGCGCGCCTGCAGATGTCGGCAAGAGCGTTGGGAAGAGTTGCGATGGTGGAGGTTATGATGTCCGAACATTAAAGAGCTGATTAGTTAGGGTTACTCGTGCACTTGCATGAAGGAAAATTGTCCCGTAAACCCTAAAGAAATGGAAACACCTGCTTGCCGGGGGTGTGGGGGGGGAAAGGAAAGGGAATGGTACCATGGCTGCCAGCAGTTGTGCGTCAAGGCTCGCTGCGCCCTGCAAACTCACACACAAACTATCATCAGTGATGTCACCCAGGATGCACTGGGTAACAGGAAAGCGATACAAACATCCCCTCACATGTGCCACATGTAAGCGACAGCAACCACAGCTATGCACTCGAGCGCGGCCATGGGTCTGCAATTGCAGGGCAGTGCTTGCAGGGCAGAACAGGGCAGGGTCGGGCCAGCGGGGAAGGGGTAAGGTCACGAGATGTGTGTGGTCCCAAGGGTGGTGAACTGGTTGACCTACCACGGGATGTCGGGGCCACCCATGGTCTTGATGGCTTGCACGCCTGCCAGGGTGTACAAGTCTGCAACCGTTCCAGGGGGGAGGGGGAAGCAAATACAGCCAGAAGTGTGCATGTTATTTCGCGTGTGGTGCACCAGAATACCGCAGTTACAAGGATGTTATATTCCAATTATACATGCATGTGTATACAGCATGGCATGGGCATCCACAAAGGTACTGTCCAGGAAACCCCTCTACTACCATAGGCTCTTGGGACCATTCCGTAGCTTAACCAGCACCTTAAAGTCACTGGTTTTAAAAAAGTCCAAGTCCAGACCAGGGAAGAGAATAACGCTGCGCCTCTACTGTGCGCCACCTGATACCACATGGCTCTGGCTACCTTTTTAGGAGCACAAGGCACTGGCTTTAGCAGCACGGTGCGGAAGTCGAATAATAAACGGGAACTACAATACATGCCCAAGTCGCAACCCACCCGCGTGGCAGAGGGGTAGGTCCTGCCAACGGGCACAGGCTATCCCAGGTTGCCTTCCGGCGTCCTAGCCACGACTATTGCCTCTGTGCATGCTTTTCATGGCAGCTCCTTGATAGCAAAGCCCAACAGTTGACACCACATCGCAGCTCATCACTCAATGAAAGGTCACCTCTTATGCTTGTCTTGCATGGAAAAACCGGGGCGATGGTGACCCGAAAGAGGCACATCTTTAACTTGATACCCGAAGTGTTCCGCTGAATAATGAGAAGTTGGATACAGGTATCATAATCGATGCAGCGTCACAGCACACCCACCGGCGTAGGACAGCCCCTGCTTGCGGTACTTTGTGTGGATGGGCTCCAGCCATGTGACCGCCTTGTCCAGCCCCGCATTGCCGCCGTGGGCGAGCTCCTCCTTGAAGCGGATGGTGCCACCGCCGGATCCGCCCGTGCGGGTCATGCGGTCGTACGAGCCGCTGGGGGGGCAGATGAGAGCATGCATGCATGCACACAAGAGACACACGCCCGGGCACATGCTCAGGTACCGTCAGACACACAAATAAAGGCACACACCAACACAGACACGCACAGATACAGATAGACATATGCACAGACATGCGTACAGCCACATGTGCACACAAGTGGAGACACACGCACACGCAAGAGCGCACACAAGTTTTTTTCTGGACTTTGTAAGACTTGATGTCCAAAGCACCTGCTTCTATCGTGGTGGTGGTGGTGGTGGTGGTGGTGGTGGTGGTGGTGGTGGTGGTGGTGTGGTGGTGGTGGTGGTGGTTGCTGCTGCTGCGGCGGCTCCTCACCTCGAGTGCCACGCCAGCCGCACGATTGTCGGCCCCTTGTCCTTGTCGGCTGTGATAAGGTTGTCGATGTCGCCACGCACGGCCTCCCAGTTCACACTCGAGTTGGCGAGCGCGGGCAGGGCTGGCAGCGTCACAGGGCCAACCGCCAGCAGGGCAGCCGAGGCGGCGAGGCTGAGCAGGGCGCTCCTGCGGGTGGCTGCTCGTGTGGACGCGCGCACAGGAATGGATGAGGTTCCGAGATGAATTGTTTTAGTGAAAAAAACCTTCAATTAGTTCATTCTGGAAAAAAGTTACTGAAGTGCGAGCTATGCGAATATAAACAAGGTTTCAGTGTCAAGAAAATGAGTACATATCCCCAGTACCATGAGCGCAAGCACCCTAGCTAACTCTATCCTAGAGATAACGAGGCACTGCACGGAATATAATGGAACATGACCAGCAAGAACCGCGACGTGAAAATACTCCACGATGCAGAAGACCATGTCTACATAGAAGCTTCACTGCCCAAGCAGAAAATCTTTTGCAAATCACAGCCGCACGGCATGTGGCAAACTGCTTAGAATCAGCTTTGCGCAGATCGCTGACGGCTAATATGCCAGGCACAGGTAATCAACCGCCAGAAACGCAAAATACGGAGACTGTCTAAAGGTCCTCAATCCTACATGGTTACGGTTGCGTGCGAGGCATTAGGCCGAAATGCAAATCGCTAAACAATTGGGGCCAATTGGACGGCAGAGTCTAGTAGTATTCGCATTTTCTTGCCACAACAATGCAAAATCCGATGGGGCACTCTACATCGGTGTCACGGCTTTACAGAGCAAAAAGAACTATCGGAGATTTCGAACGAACTTACGCTCCACGCCAGCAGCTGCCCGAACTGTCGCCGAGGTTCGCTGTTGAGATGCAAGTGGCTTCACGAATGCACCCCGGCTCGCCAACGATTCTCCTGCCAGCACGCCTTTCACGCCCGAAGCTGGCGCAGGTACTGCCTTCATCAGCGGCTGGAAAGCTAGGGAAGCCATGGCGTTCTCCGTCGGAATGTCTCTAGGATTTCGAAATGAGGCTGGTCGAATGTCTCTAGGATTTCGAAATGAGGCTGGTCGACCGAAGTTTTCCTGCCTGCGAAATCCAGGCAAAAGCGGATCGCGGGCACTCAGCCTTTTGTACGTTCCTTTTTATCTCGTCATCTGAAAGGGAAAATATCTCGCCCAGATTCTTTCTGTGAAATTATCCGATAAACGCAGCCGTACCTGGGCTAAGCCAAGTAAGCCCCTGGAACTACATAATCAAAGGTTACGTAGGACAACGAAATCAACTGGGCATTGAACTGTAGGTACTAGTAGATTTTTTCTTACTACTTGGACCTTGGTTCGTCTTGACACGACCTGGCCCTGTCGCACGTCGTTGTCTATGGGAAGGAAATGGGAACGAGCAATGTATTTATTATTCGATCCGGATTACATGGATGTATAGCCTGTAGATGTCTGTGAACATCGCACGCTGCACTCGTGTTGTTCAATGTGCAAGTGTTAGTTGTGTCGCTAATGTACATGTAGTCAGACCTGGTGGACAACTACAGACTCGACTGCGTGAGCTATGCGGCCACCGTGAGCTGGTACACCAGCACGTTCGATACATTCCTGCAGAAAAGGCAAAGTCAAGCACTGGCGGTTCTAGATTCCCTAAATGAACCCGCTATATTTATGGAATCTAGTCCAGGGCTCGTCGGTCGGCGCATGGAGAGCTCTACAACCATTCCTTGTAGATGTCTGTCAACATCGCGCAGTGAACATGTATTGTTCACTGTGCACGTGTTAGCTGTGTCGCTAATCGACCGTTGCTCATCCTGGCCTATAATTTCATTCCAGCCGGGCATTGATAGCCTTACGTATTAATAAACGCCGGTCAGTCGCATGCCCGACGGTAACCGAGCACTCGTGGACGAACATTCGCGGCAATAGCTACCGTCAGCTTCTTCAGTTCGTCGGCTATCCTCGTCGTATTTTAAAGGATGCACCGGTTTCCTGGTGATTATTGGGATGAATTGTAGTTGTAAACGTGCGAGGGTGGCCAGAAATTGCCGCATTGAGCGACCATGCTGCTCCACTTTGGTGTGCCGCAATGCGCCACTCTGCGGACACCGCCTGTGCCAATGCTACACCATACATGCCAGGCAAAGCTGATGCATGGTTGTAGAATCGCTGTTTGACGTTTGTTCACACGGTCTAGCTCGTGTAGCACCTTCTCTTGGCGTTGTTCTTGCTCCTTCTTGCCCTGGCCTGGCCCCACTCTAAAACACCCTTCTTCGTTCTGATGCTTTCCTCTTTCAGTCGGTTGACCTGCCATAGTGAGTCTGATTGCGTTGATTTTTAGAGGTTGCACGGGTTTGAATACATCCAGATACTTCAATACAGATTGTACGCATATTGCACGAGTGTGAGGCAGTTGGCTGGTCTCTGTGGCGTCATCAAGATGGATTGGTGAGTAAAAACTTCCTGGTGCCAGTATCCGTACCGTGTTACCTACGTGAATGGACAAAGTGGCACCTGGGCATGCGTGCAATACAATGGCTGCAGTGTGATGCTGCAGCGCAGTTTTCCCGTCATTGGAGAACGGAAATGTGTGGTGTGGCATGGCTGGCGGCCACAATAGCAGATCTATAGTATCATTGCGCGGCCCTACCCCCTCGGGTGCACGTTACAAATGGTACCCCCACAGGCAGTACAGGACGTAACTACTGGTACATCAACCCAAATGATGACCCCAATGGCTCGAACCGTTCAGCAACTTATTGTTTTTCATCCCCGATGTGGTGTGCGTCTATGTCGTCTAACATAATTGAAAATGCACAATCATGGAGGAATGAAAACACGCGCCTTGACCCCTCAAACTTTGACGTCCGGTTGATTCATATATGGCATACCCTAGAGATATGTGGGGTTGTGATATTATATCAACCCGAAGGGCAACTCATGGACATGCTCAAGGCCCCCAAGGACAGCCATTGGATGTGGGTAGTACGTTGGGTGGCATCTGGTTTGCAAACTAGTGAAGGTACAGCCAACTCAGCGGCACCGTCTCGGCCCATTTAGGGTTTACAAGAGGCTGTTTTCTAGCACTGTCAAATCGGCGTGTCTACATGCACGAGGGTGTGGCGACCAATACAAGAGTGGTGACGCGTCCGTTACTCCTCGGTCGTCGCCCCCGTTTCCTTTGCCAGGCAGGCGATCACGTTGGGCGCGTCAAAGCGCTGGATATGTCCAGCCAGTGGGGCCCCTCGACTTCGGGCACGGCCAGCATGGTATCGTCATCCCACTCGTCGAAGAATAGCTTAACCGCTCGGCAATGCGTTTGGCGCTTGTGGGGGTTGCACGCCTCGCCCAGCAGCGCCGTCACGCATGACACCAGCACGGCCATGCGCTTCTCGTCGCTGGCAGCGGTCCCCCCCCGAACGATGTCCCCCCCCAGGCGGCGGTATGCGTGGGGGTTGTGTACCGGATCACCACCAGCGGCAGCCCCTCGCACGACTGTCTGAGGTTGAACAACCGCACGAGCTCGCAGTACTCGGCGTAAGAGTGGTGCTGGTGCTCGTCGACCTCGATGATGATGACGTGGCCACCATCCGTGAACACGGGGGATGATGCAGACGATATTTGTTTAAACTTTTGTGTAATTATTTTTCTAATGAGATTAGCATAGTACTCCGTGGCATGCCTTTGCGCATGACACGCAAGTACTTACCTATCCGTGAACAGGACAAAGTCGGGCCGGCTCGCCACGCTGAGCGGCGAGTGCGTGGCCCACGCACTCGCCGCCGTTGAGCCGCTCGTCGTGCGGTGCCATCGTCCACCGGCTGCCCGCCACCTTTTTCAGGGCAC
Organism: Mesostigma viride; assembly: GCA_009746045.1. NCBI lineage: Eukaryota > Viridiplantae > Streptophyta > Mesostigmatophyceae > Mesostigmatales > Mesostigmataceae > Mesostigma > Mesostigma viride. The sequence goes on from RPFO01000448.1 coordinate 1,276,303, forward strand.
CGGCCACCTTCCCCTCCTCGCGATGTCGATGACCGCTGAACGCGTCGGAGTTGCAATGAGTGCACACCGGTTGCGCCTGGGTCGTAGCTACCCCGCGATCTTGCCCTTCGCGCAAGTCCTGGCATGAAGATCACGGGCACCCCCTCCGCCCACGTCCAACGGACTGAGGCCACACTCCTTGCACTTGCCCGGCACCAGCACCCTGTGCATGGCCCGTTTGTGCGTGGGCGTCGTCGTAGTAGCGCTCACCTTCTGGGTCCTGGTGCGTGCCCCCGTCCTCACACGGTTCAGTCATCGTGCACCGTTGTCGCAGCTCACGGACGGCGTACTCGTCCTTGTGGCGCGAGCAATGGCCCGCAACTGTGCACCCAAGGTGCCCCATCGCGCAAATGCATCCGCCCAGACGGGTGCGTGCATCGCGGATGTGCCACGTCCACCATGCCCGGCTTGGCATGGCACTTGCGATATTTCACCACGTCCACCATGTCCGACTTGGCGTGGCTCTTGAGGAACAGGGGCTTGTCCGTGCCGCTCGCCCCAAAGGTGGGTTGCACGGTGCATGCATGCAACCGTCCGGGTGGGCGGCACTTGCAACTCACCACGTCCACCATGCCCGGCTTGGCGTGGCTCTTGCACGGAACAGGGGCTTGTCTGTGCCGCTCGCCCCAAAGGACCTGGTTGCACGGTGCACCCGTCCGGGTGCCGGGTGCACTTGCGACTCACCACGTCCACCATGTTCGGCTTGGCGTGGCTCTTGCAGAACAGGGGCTTCTTGGTGCCGCTCGCCGCAAAGTAGGCTTGCACGTCATGTGCAACCCGTCCTGGTGGGTGCACCGCGGACGTACCACGTCCACCATGCCCGGCTCGGCGTGCAACTTGCAGAACAGGGGAGCTTGTCTGCGCCGCTCGCCGCAAAGGAGGGGCGTACGGTGCACCCGCCCAGGTGTTTGCACTTGCGATTCACCACGTCCACCATGCCCGGCTTGGCGTGGCTCTTGCAGAACTACTAAGGCTTGTCTGTGCCGCTCTCCCTCTCGGCAAGACAACGATGCATGCATTCAGCTCGCCAGATAATTACAGTACTGTACGACTTTCGAGTCCTGAATGGCTAATGCGGGCAATGATTCACGTGCCGGCAAATGCAGGAGACTGAAATTGCATTCCCAGCTCCTACAGGCCACTCCAGCGATATCGTGCTATGGACCTGACTTCCCGAGGGCTGCCGTGTCCGGAGCACGGAGGGCTGTTGCAGAGTGACATTATCTCATTGAAGTTGGAATATGCCAGAAACCAATGGAGGCGAGAACCTTTTTTTTTGTAAGCTATGATGGGCGGAGAACTTGGTCTTCCTTTCACATATAATCAATAATGTTTTTTCGCCCTTCGACTTCCTTGCAGGGTACATATAGGAAGGAGGTTCCGAGCTGCTTGGCGGCCACTTAAGGATTATTGCAGCCGACTGTTACACTGCATGATCTGTCCTTAATTGCGAGCTCAATTCCATATCTTAAGTACTACCTTGCCATTACAATGGATTCATGCTTGGCGACACCTTGTAACATACAAGTGGCATAATTAGCAATTTAGCTGCTGTGAATGGCAGGGTGGTGAGGTAAATGCTCGATACCCTTCTTTCGTTACAGCTGCATGGACGTGCGCACTGGATTCGAACCTGGCTTTCAGGGCTACAGAATAGGCATCAGCCGGAGATCTGGGACGGCGCAGCAACGTTGCCGGACCGAATACATCATGCCAGCCGCAGATCAAAAGTCCTTACTTATAGCTGGAACCACGTACGGCAACGGTCGAGCTGACGCCGGCCATATTATATACCCCTTCACAGCCTCTTTAAAAGTAAGGAGGTAAGTACGTGCCATGCGCAGAGCTAGGCATGCCATGGAGTACTGTGCTAGTTTCATTACAATAACACAAAAGTCAACATATGAGAATGCCTGCATCATGCCTCACCTCCCTAGCCAACTAGATGGGGAGATTCTCATCAAAGCTGTCCTCTATATGGCAGATGAGGCAGATGAGGCGGTAGCCGTAGCGGCTATATCCTCGATCAGGGGCGAAATTTTCTGACCTGAGAGCTACCGTTTCTGGCAATGGGCCGCGGGGGCCATGGGAAGACAACAGGGCCAAACCCTTCAGGAAGGTGCTTATCGCAAATGGCAGCCCATGTCTCCTTTTCAATATTGCGGGTGCGGAGTACGGATAGTCCTGGCTAAAGCCCGACATCCTCAAGCAGTTGTGACACATAGGTTCGGGTCCCGTCGCATTGGTGCGGGGCGCGCACAAGTCGGCCAGTGGGTTCGGCGAGGGGACGATCGAGGGGGGCCTGCCATAGGAGGAGGTGCCTACTCAAGTGGTTGGCCAATCCCCCGGCAGGGCCCACATCGATCGGTATTCATCCGGTCTGTGCAGGCGAGATGGCCGGCAATAGGAGGCGGCGGTGTCGGATGGTATATGGGTGACGGGTGGGATCTCGCAGTAGTCTGAGCTCGGCCCCGGCGGGGTGCAGCGCTCATGGTATTGGTATATCATACGCCGAGGAAGTGACAGAGCATTCTAGTGACAGTGCCATCAAGCTGTGCGCTAGCTCAGCGCCTTGTCCGGGGTCCACGCCTTGCAGGGCTCCATAGAGGCTCAGGATGGTAAGGACAAGGGCCGGTTGAACAGAAGGCGCTTGCGCGGTTGCACCGCTCACTCAGCTAGTGGCTTGTCCACTAACCTGTCCAGAAGGCGGAGGGCTGCCCATGCAGGCCTGGCCAATGCGGGTGTTGATGTCGTCGGCCGTGGAGGGGAGCCAGCTGCCGCCTGCCAAGGAGTTTGAAGCGAGTCGCCGGGGAGACCAGGGGCTGCCGTCCAGCAAGAGGAGGGTGGGTGGCGCTGTCCCTGCAGGGAATCCGATGGCCATGACCTCCGTTTTCTTGCTGATCATAATTAAGCCCCAGGTGCCGTCCTCGCTTCCAATGATGTCCAAGCTCTAGCCAGCACTAGCTGGGCTCGGACTCCAGAGCCGGTCTCGACGGGCGTCGTCGGTCAGCATAGATCAGATTGGCGTATGGTCCACCGGCCATATAATGATGAATACGTATGATCGATAGATGTGTATCCGAGGCATTAAGTAACGATTTAATTCAGTTACCACGGATAGGGTCTGTGGCTTATCAGCCCTGGGTTCGACCCGTAGTTGGATGCCCACCGACTACATACAATATACTTCAGCCCGTAACTTTGTGTCGGCGTGAAGGTAACTCCCCCTAGCCTAATATGGATTTGTACTACAGCACTAGTACAAATTGGTTTTTTTTCAACATTGTTATTTAATGCCTCTCATAGGTCCAAAGCATGGAGGTCAGTGTCCCAACATGTGGTGACACCGTGACACCGTGACACCGTGACACCGTGACACCGTGACATCACAACACTAGCATTTCACAGTTTGTATGATGTCACATGGTAATGTGACGTTCAGCACTGGTATCATGATGTCCACATGTAAGCTAAAGCGCTGCCCAACATGACGTGACACCGTGACATCATGACACCGTGACATCGTGACACCGTGACACCGTGACATCACAACACTAGCTAGCATTTCACAGTTTGTATGATGTCACAAGGTAATGTGATGTACAGCACTGATATCATGATGTCCACATGTAAGCTGAAGCGCTGCCCAACATGACGTGACACCGCACGACATCATGACACCGTGACATCGTGACACCGTGACATCGTGACACCGTGACATTGAATCTTGCTATGTATGGAGATATCGTTTTTCACTTCTCTAACTTGAGTAATGCAAGCACAAGGCAACATAATTAGTTTTGAACCCCTGAAAAGAAAGAACCTTACATGCCCTACGTCTCAGAACACTGTTGCATCATGCATGACACCAGGACACGGTGACAAAGTGGCATGGCACAAGATACAACTGCATTTGACACCAAATATTGATAAGGCTAAACAACTAGCCTTCATTCCTAAATAGCCATGCATGCATCACATTCTTTACTGAAATATGACATGGATCTACTAAGTCAACCATGCAGTCACATGTGAGTCTCAAACCATTAAAACAGGTATGCGCATATGTGTATTCCATCTGGGTTTGATGCCCAGGCGCATACCATTAATTAGACAACTAGTCCAAAACAATGCATGTCTCACTTAATAGTCATCATAATACACATCTTGTTCCAGATTGTTATTTGGTATTTCACCAGACGCCTCCGAGGCACTGCGTCCGATGATGCCTGGTGCAAAACAATAGCATTTATAGCACGCAAAACAAGAAAGCAAAACAAGAAAGTTACGTATTTTCTCCGACACCAAACGTCATCGTACCCTCCATGCAGCAGCCTCGTGCAAGCTGAATTGCATAGAAGCTGCAACTACGATTCTATTCATGAAAGCATACAGGCAGGCAGTCGACATCCCAAGCAGGATAACCCCCCTAAACAACAACCCCTCGCGGGGGGCGCGTGAAAACGGCAAAGGCAAAGCGGAGCCCGCCGCCTTTGGGCGGGCGGAGCGGAGTTTTCACGCGCCCCCCGCGAGGGGAAATTTTTTTTGGAAAATGGGGCAAACCATGGGGGTTTTCTTACGGAATTTACCTGCGATCTTCCTTGCGATGCAGTTTTGCCTGGTCGCTCGCGCTCCCCGTCCGAACCGCCATCAGAGGCTGCATTAATTCTATTAAGCTCATTCAGCGCGCCCCGGACGTACACGGTTGATTTCTTATCTTTTGGTTGTTCATCTGCCTTCCCGTCTACAGCAGCGCCATCATCGGCTGTCTCGGCATGCTCTGCACGTTCATCCGAGCCATACTGTTCATGGATTTCTGCCGGCGGCTGCTGTTCGCCGCTAGCCATCGCAGCTATATCCTATCAAACTCCGCTGTCCTAAAAACACGAACAAACACGAGGGCACGCAAATTATCTACGTCGTGCGTCCAGAAGTACTTGTCGAGCTTAATCTGTATATTATTTTGCGTTCAAGTTCTCCGGACCTCGTGACATCGGGTGCATGCCTTCGTTCCCGAGGTCGATGTCCCGAGGTCCCGAGAACTTGCGGCCCAAATTTAGGTGGTGTCCCGAGGTCCCGACACCTGATTGGCCCGTTGAGATTCGCTCAGAATCAAGAGCAATCAATGCGGACCACGAGTAGCTCGGACCTCGTGACACCACCTCGGGCCAGGCGGGTGCACTTGCACGCCGATATATCGACAACGATGGAAGATTGCATCGGTAAAATGTATTCTAAAGACTTTGACCGAACGACTTTCTTCATTACCGCTGCAACTTTTTTTTCCTGAGCTACCGCATATTTCCGACCAATTTCAAGGCTGCGTCAGGCTTGGCAGACCCATACTTCGTATATATATGCGTTTGCCCCGAACGTCATGTTTAATGCAGGCTTTGTGGACTCTAAAGACGCCCACGATGTTGGGGCTTTTATCAGCCTCTGGACATGTAGAAACTGCGGTCAGCAGGTGAATGCCGGAACGAGTTCTGCGGCGGGGTGTGCGAAACAGACATCAAGCGCACGGCAGACATGGATACCTCCGAGCGGTATGTTCCCTTATTCAAATCTACGGGCCAATTCACTCCTTGTTGAATCCCTGACCTTGTCACGGATGAATATGTTACCAGTTCCCCATCTCCGGAGTTTCTCTTTTGGTCATCTTCTTATCTTACGGGAGGTGCGTCATGAATCGTATAGCGAGCTACGGTTTCATGGCGAGCCTTTTCTTCACATCAGCGACGTACAGGTTACCTTAGAGGCTAGGGATGTCAAGGAACTCTTCACACGGATATTAGGGAGGGTGCATGACGGATTGCGGGCAAGATATTACGGGCTGGCTGGCAGCCTTGCAGCGCTATTGCCTCCGATCGATGGCAATGATTTGCAGGCAGGGCTATGGATCACAAAGCTGTTGCTTTGCTCTAGTTGTACATGCTGCAATTTATTGGCATTGTGCTCACGGCAAGTAATGTTGCATGACATGGTTGACCACGAAGATTGATGGAAAACCTTGAAGCAATTGGTGGCTTTCTTGGATGCTCGATGGCTTCACATGCTTGTGAGTCCATAAAACCCACTGTATACGTGCCCACCATCTCTAAGCTGAAAGCATCTGCCTTCAACAAGCATCTTAAGACATGCATGCACATGAGAACTGTCATGGTTTGTGGAGAGGGTGGCATATTGCGTGAGAGTGGAGAGAGGACAGTGGCCGGGCTAGGCCAGCTACCTGTGCTGCCACACGGCCGGGCGGCAAACACTGATGCACAAGCTGCCTTACACGCCAGCACCCAAGCTGCCTTCACACCCCTGAATGATGAGCAGAGGGCATCCTGGACGGCCGCATCCATGCAGTTCATGCAGTTCAGGCTGTGCGTGCTGGCCAAGGGCACGGGTAAATGAGCCAATGGCGGGCTATTATTACGCACGTTGCAACCAGCGCCAATGAAGCAACCCAAGCCTGCCCTCCTGACAGGTATGTGTGTTTTGTTTTCTCATGTGGTGTGCACAACCAGCAATCCTTTATTTCCCTATGATGCATGTTTGCGGAATTCTGGCAACCTGGCACATGGCCAAACTCCTCAATGTCAGGGGTGGGAGGGGTTGTTTGTCAAGTGGATAGACACACGCACATGCTCAACACCTCTTGCTCCAATGCCACTGCCACTCACCCAGAAACTCAGGCACAACCACGCACGATCGCTAAGCTGCTAGCCAGAATCGCAGTCCTCACCAAAGTGAGGGATGGGGCACCAGCTAGTTTGACAGTCTGGCTGAGGACGTGCAGGAGTTGAATGACATATCTGAAGCAAGTAGTCACGGATGGCTTGGAGAAACATGGTGAAGCATGCATGGGCATGCATCTCATGTTGACAAGGGCCAGAGCAAGAGCATGAGCACGATGCATGTGCCTATGTAGAGGCCATTGGGCTTGCACTATCTGTTGAAGACAGCTGCGGTATTGTGGCCAAGCGGCTCACCGGGGATGTGCAGTGGCTTCTTCATGCTAGGTATGATGGCGGCCAAGTGCAGTCCTTTGGTGGCATATTTCAAGCCGGCAACCTCGAGGTAGCAACTGAGCAGTGTATGAGCTGTCTGGCTATGCACCACAGCGCTGGCTGAGGAGATCTAGTCCAACTTGGAAGCTGCGTTGCCAGCAACGTGGGCCCCTATAACAGAGACAGGGACATGGGGGCATCCATGGTGATGCAGAGGACCATGTGTGGCAACCTTGGTCAGGCGGGCCGGTTGCCAAGGGATGTGCTGCTACCAAATCAAGGCGCACAAAACACATCGCAACCATGCCGACGGCCGAGATGCCTGGCATCAGATTAGATTATTACATTGCCAAGCTGAGTTTGCGGCTACCGTGCGTGCTGTGGGTTTGAACTGATCATGCTAGCCAACGTGACAGTTGGCAGTTCTTATGTCTAACAAGCCCCTACTTGAAAATTGCCTTAGCATGGCCGTATGCACATATATACAACCATGTCTAGCCACTGTTCATGTTCATATATCTTTGTCTGTGTGTCACAAAAGTTGTGTTATATTATCTGTGCAAGGTCTGAACAGTTAGCAACACAGTTGGTGGGAGTTGGCCATACCGTTACTAAAGAACTTTGCATCCAAGGTTGAGTGATTAGCTGGAAACTCGCAGGTGTTGCATGGACCAGTGAACCCAATGACACTTGATGGACCTGAAGTTTTGTGCAATGTCTGAAATGACATGATGATTAACATGGGCGCTTGTTTTCAGCCTCACCTGAGCACATCTTGCATGGGAACTGCAAGAAATGTGGCGGAAATGCAAAAAACGCACATTTTTTCTCACATTTGCTAGCAAGCTGTCAATGAATGAAGTACAACAGACCTGGATTTTTGTGCAATGTCTACTATGATGATATTTAATATGCTTGCAAGTTTCCAGCCCCAACTGAGCACATCTTGTATGAAAACTGTCATGAAATGTGTGAAAAAAACGCGAAAAACGTGCATTTTTGCTAGCATTTGGTGGCATTTTGTTACCAAATACAGTACGATGGACCTGATTTTTTGTGCCATGTCTACATTTATGATGTGTAACGTGATTGCAAATTTCCAGCCTCGACTGAACACATCTTCCATGGAAACTGCTATGAGATGTGGTGAAACGGTGCGTTTTTGCTAGCATTTGGTGGCAGTTTGTCACCAAATGAGGTCAGATGACCATGGGACATGGTGCACAGATGGTAGACATGAGCATAAGCCTACATGCAAACAGCCAGGTCAGGAGCTCTTTATTTGCATATCAAATGGTATTTGTTTGTATTAAAATCTGGAAAGTTGCTAAAAATAGACATGCCAAAAATAGACCAACCGATGTCGAAAAATTCTGGAAAGTCAAATTCCTTTTACTGGTGTCATGGACATGCTGCCTACCAATATCTAGCATGTTTGGACTCAATTTGCTCCTTGTAGGGCTTATAAGGGCATTTTTTGGCACTTTCATACCGTTGTGGGCTTGGGTAGCACTGCTGGACGGCGTGTTCGAGGATCCCGTTCAATATCTGCCAGGATTGGGGAGGCCAAAGCGCTTTGTGAGCTATGGATTCGGCGTTGGTTACGCCCAGCAGTTGAGAAAGATCCTCGAGATGGCCGCAGCATTCTTGAGCAACCCTGCAAGAAGACTTTGTACTCGGAGTATGTTAGGGAGAGACAAGATTACAATGCACCTGTGGTTAGTATTTCGCTTTTCAGGACAATCTTCAAAGCAGTGGCGACAATCATGGAAGTCCATGTTGAGCGTTTTCGCACAAAGGTTATGGGTGAATGTTCCCGCTGTCGAAAGCTGAAGGATGCCATTTTGTTTTACCGGACCACTGACCGGGCCAGGTGGGAGGCCAGTAAGGAGAAGTTAGCTGATCACACTGATTTCTTTAATGGGGAGCGGATGGCTTATCTGCAGCGAAGGTTCGAAGGCGCCAAGCATTTTTTTGTTTCCATAGTCATGGATGGTTTGGCAAAGATGAAGACAGCGGTTCCAACGAGGGGGAGCGCCTCGAAAGAGTGGCTTAGCAGCCGCCAGCTTCATATACCGTACCAGTTAGTCTGCTCTATTTTGCACGGGGTGAGGACGTATTTTTGGGTCATCATGCCATGGGTAGCTAATTCTGAGGTTTCTGGTAATTCAGGGCGCGTCACGGCAACAGTGCTCACGCATCAGTTGTTGGAAGTGGTTGTTGAGCGTCCATGGGAGAAGTCCACTGATCCTGAGATTCGTGAGTTTGGCCTTGCCCCTAACCTCGTCCTTCAAGTGGATGGGGGTGGGGACAACATGAACAACGAGTTGTTGGGGTTCCTAGCTGTTCTCATTGTCCGCCGCCTCTTTGCTCGCATCAGGGTGTGCCGGCTTCCACCGGGACACACACACAATGATGCTGACCAAAGGTTTGGTTGGTTCATCCGGTGGTACAACGGCATCAAGAACCGTGTGTCAGATCTTCCACCGGTGCTGATGCTGACGTTTCAAGACGTGCTGCAGGGGCTGAAGCGTGCCTTTGCACAGCAGTGTGCAAGGGTGCATAACAATCAGTGCATGGCTGGTTATCGCGAGGTCATGTTTTGCCTGGCATGGTCCCTCTAATGATGACTCTATGTCATAAATGTCCCTCACTATAACGACTCAATGAGAATGTGTTATAATTTTTCATTTTAAGTTAGACATGTATGATGTCAATGAGGCACCCATGAATATACTTAGTTGTCTCTTTTATACAGTCACATGATGTGTTCCCACGTACCATGCTGAAATAAATTATGTGCATGCTTAAATATTGTCAAGGCAAGCAGCAATTAATAAACGCTTAGCTGCAATTTGTGAATGCTTACATGTGTATAGTTAGACAACTACAATGTCAATACAATTCTGCAAAGATGTGTCTTTACATGCAATATGAGGCGCCATGGTGGTGTCACGGTGTCACGGTGTCACGGTGTCACGGTGTCACGGTGTCACGGTGTCACGTGCGGAGTCACGGTGTCCAGGTCATCTAGGGCAACCTTGTCATTATCAAATAGACATATAATCCCCATTACTTAATCACTAAATGTGCAAAGATGTGTGTTTACATGCAATATGAGGCGCCATGGTGGTGTCACGGTGTCACGGTGTCACGGTGTCACGGTGTCACGGTGTCACGTTGTCCAGGTCATCTAGGGCAACCTTGTCATCATCAAATAGACATATAATCCCCATTACTTAATCACTAAATGTGCAAAGATGTGTGTTTACATGCAATATGAGGCGCCATGGTGGTGTCACGGTGTCACGGTGTCACGGTGTCACGGTGTCACGGAGTCACGGTGTCCAGGTCATCTAGGGCAACCTTGTCATTATCAAATAGACATATAATCCCCATTACTTAATCACTAAATGTGCAAAGATGTGTGTTTACATGCAATATGAGGCGCCATGGTGGTGTCACCGAGTCACGGTGTCACGGTGTCACGGTGTCACGGTGTCACGTTGTCCAGGTCATCTAGGGCAACCTTGTCACCATCAAATAGACATATAATCCCCATTACTTAATCACTAAATGTGCAAAGATGTGTGTTTACATGCAATATGAGGCGCCATGGTGGTGTCACGGTGTCACGGTGTCACGGTGTCACGGTGTCACAGGTCCTATGAACTTCCCCTTCCTCAAAGACTTTAGTTGAGATGTTAGATGCATAGAAATGCAACTTTGAAAAATGAAGTACAAATGGCGTGCTCTAGTACAAATCCATATTAGGCTAGGGTCCAGATGCAGCCACAAGGAGTGGATGCCCCACGTACGACGAAGGTTGCCCCGCCCCTGCACAACTGTCATGTTGTTCCGGGCCCGCATGCTCTCCATATCCACCCTCCTTCTGTTGCATGCCATTCTCACCTCGATAATTTATCATTCTCAAACAATATATTCAACCCCTGGCCTTGTGTTAAGCCGTCATCCATCCAGCCATGCAGGTCCTCATGGTAGCTCACAGACACCCGGCTAGCTTCCGCGGTCTTTGCACCTTTCCCCCTCAGCTGTCTTTGAGCATAGCGACGGCTACCATTAATTAATTAATTAAACTCGTGCTCCCGTAGGGGAGTCACGGAGCACCGAAGTGCTTTTAATCCCTGTGTGTGCACAACAGGAGAAAGGGCAGAGACCCCCTTTCTCCTTCATGCCAAAGGCATGCTACAGCTGCAATCGGACACGCTAAACGATCCGGCAGGATCTGTGGGTGCAATAAGACCCATGTGAGCATGTCATATGTAACAAGGAGCGTGGGCAAGTAATCTGGGTGCATAGTCAGGACGTACAGTCAGTACGATTAGATAGCTTAGAGTTAGGTTAGTTCGATTGCGCGGCTTCCTCCACTCCACCCATCCATAATGGAATATGTGCTACATGATCTCCCAAAGGAGGCATGATATAATTTAATTTTTTTTTTTAATAGTCAGGACGTAGCATGGCTGTACAAGGACTAGGCTAAGGCTGCGATAAGCACCTTCCCGAGGGGTATATGCTCCTGTTTTCTCCCCACGGGCCCCGCGGCTCGTTGCTAGCTAGCCAGGGTAGAAGTCCGCAGGTGGAGGTTATTGGTCCTGAGGATAGCCGCTTGTTCTGCATAGCCACGAGCCACGAGGTAGCCATGGCTGACGGCGGAGCTCAGAACTTTCGCGTCTGAGCCCCAAATTCCGTCAGATCACTTGCAACCGATGCATCTTTTCTAGGCGCATCTGCTACTATAAACGGTTACAGCTGTAACGCAGTATTGTGACCTGCCTGCAGCTATTACGCGAACTGCTATTATGACGAGCAAACGCACAACAACGCAACGCAGCCTGGCGAATGCGTTAGGCAATGAAAATACGTCTGCAGCTCCGGCTGCAGCTTCGCCATCAGGGCCGGAAGGCAGTGGTGACACTAGTCGCGCACTGGTGGTCGCCCAGAACCCTCCCGGGCTCTCCTCGCCCTCTGCATCGCCTGACCCAAAGCGCAGTCGCCCAGGCGAACCTGGCTGGTCTGAGCGTGATTTTGACGTCGACAGGCTCTTTTCCACCAGCTTTGACGTCAACAGGCCTGCCTTTTTCGACATGCCACCCATCAAGATACTGGAGCTCGTGTTTTACGGGTCACACGCCTCACTGCTGGCCCTGTGCCAGCAACTCACTTTCCACACCCATTTTTTCCGCAACGGAGTTGACGGCCGGCATTCCCACCGCGTCTCAGACTCGCCGACCAACCTGGCCGGCTGGTCTCGCCCCCGCCTTCAGCTCGCAGCTCTCTTTACCCTCACTAAGCGCTCGGCCGAGGACCTTCTGCACCCCGCCCCCATTACCGAATCCACCTTCGTCCACCACCTCCACGCCGCCCTCTCACAGCACGTGACGCCCATTGCTGCAGATGTGGCGGCAATTGGCGGCACGCTGGCTGCTGAGCTCCCCTGACCATCCCCACCGCCACCGCCGCCCTCCTCGCCTCCACCCCCCCCCCCCCTCCGCCTCCACCGACTCCATCACCGCCCAGCTCCGCGACATCGACCAGCGTCTTTTAAGGACAACGCCATTGCTATCGAGGTTCTGCAGAACACGGCAGGCCTCACCGCCCAGGCGGTGAAGGACATTGCCGCCAAGCCAGCCCCGGCTGGCCTGGCCGGCGATGCTCCTCCCATCACCACCTGGGCGGACATGCTTAAGCAACACACCACCTCCACCACCTCCGCCGTCGCAGCCCAGCTCCAACGGCAGACGCTTGACCTCCGCGAGGAGGCCGAGCTCGCCAAGCGTAGCCTCAACGTCATTGTCAAGAACCTCAAGATGGAGGAAGGTGAGAATTCCGAAAAGCTTGCGCGCGCTTTTGAGAGAGAAATCCTTGATCGCATGGGCCTTACTGGTGAGATCGAGCTGGTCGCCCACCGCCTTCCCCGCGCGCGGGGTAAGGCAGGGCCGCCCCCGCTCCTTCTCACCTTTAAGACCCCGGCGGACAAGATTTCTTTTCTCCGACGCCGCAAGCGGCTCGAGAAGACTCTCTTCACCATTGATGACGACTTGACCCTGGCGCAGCAACAACGGCGACGGGAGCTATGGCCGACCTACCTCCAGCTCCGGCAGACCAAGGCGGGGCAGCCGGTGTACTGGAAGGGGGCGGCCATCTACGTCGGCCACAAGCCCTGGCAGGCGACCCCCGCGGCCCCAGCGACTCCAGACGCCCCAGCTTAGGGGAATACAGCAGTAGTAGTGTAGCATAGATAGACCGTGGCCATGTACATGTACGCCTCCTAGAGGCACTATCCCAGCTAAGCCATGCGCTTTATTTAATCATGTACATGTGTGCCTATGATGAGCCACACTCCAGATGATGCCTAGCTTTATTTAGTTATGTTGTGCCCATGCAGGGAGTAACTCTCTGCTGAGACGCCATGCCCTAGCTTTTGTATAGCTATGCTGATCTTCCCCCCCATGACAGGCTCCCCCTTCGCTGGGCATAGCTTGAAGATCATGGGGATGCAAGTGCCCTGGTGCACCTAGAGCAAGGGTCCTTTACATCCCCACCCTTGCAGGAAGTAGCTTAGGATGTATGATAGGCCATATGCCACCTCTCAAGGGCTATGTGCTACATATACTCCCAACGGAGTTATGTTACAATTCAATTCAATTCAATTCAATAGCCGCTAGCTAGACTACCGCCTCGTCTGCCATTACAGTCGAGGACAGCTCGGATGAGGATTACATCCCCATCTAGTGCTTAACGGTTGGGGGATGATGCAGACGATATTTGTTTAAACTTTTGTGTAATTATTTTTCTAATGAGATTAGCATAGTACTCAGTGTTTAAACTTTTGTGTAATTATTTTTCTAATGAGATTAGCATAGTACTCCGTGGCATGCCTTTGCGCATGACACGCAAGTACATACTTACTTAGGCTAAGGCTATGGCTGGTGGTGTACCGTGCGTTAGCGGTGCACATGACTAGGTATGTTGGCACAGCTAGGCAAACATTCTAAGCATGGCTGCCATAGCGGCAGTTCGACTACCAATGGATACAAGCGAGGGCTATTATGCAAGCAATTCTAGCCCGCAGGGGGCGTCCACATCTTGTGGTTGATCATCAGGTCCCCGCCCCTCCAGTACACCTTGGGCTTGCATGTGGGGTCCTGCTTGTGGCGGAGGTATTTTGGCCACAGGTCGCGTCGCTGCTGCTGCTGAGCGGGGGTCAGGTCGTCAAGCTACCATGGTCCGGATTCTCCCGATTTCAGGCGCTGGTTGTCTCCTTGATAGCTAGTCTCGTACACGATGTTGGAATGTCATATCAAGGAATGTCATATGCCCAGGTATCAATGAGACAACCAGCGCAGGCCAGAGATCAGAAAAGGTTTAGTGCTGTCTCAACTGTTAGTGATTCGTGAGGGGCAACCTATGCCATGCCCCTCATAGGGGCACTTTGACTTCACTTAGCACAGGCAAGGTCAGGGTCCGGGCCGGGCAGATCGCACACAACCACAGCACACCTGGTCAGACAGGCAACAACATTTCAGCATATTGCAGCGCTTGTTGGGTCAAATATCGAAAAAGAGTCCCGCGCACCCCAAAACGGGCAGCGTGCTATACTTTATTGTTATAACTTTAGTCAGCCAAGCAAACTGAAAGCTAACTTCAGCTAAGATTTCACACCACAACTGCTGGACTATTCCTGGGCAGTGCTCACATTTGCCCACCACACAAAGGGTATCCTCACCCTGCTAAAGGGCCCGCATTAGTCAGCCGAAAATGGCATAGAGATGCGCACACCTTTGCTGTTGGGATAGATACCCCCCAACAAGCATTATGGGGCAGCGCAATGCCATTCGGTCATGACTGTAGGCACCGGGCTGAAGAATCTTCCGGGGGCTGGCCATCAATTCACTAATTGCACATGGTTAAATACACAAAACCTTCGCCGCACCCCCACGGTAGGCACTAAGGTACCTCGTACTTCCCCTGCGCTGATATGATGCTCAGGGTGACACTGAAGCGGCCCCTGGCGGCCGACCGGCAACACTTTGCTTCAGGCCTGTGCGTGACCAGGGCCCGGCCCTCACCATTGGCCTCGGCCGCTTCACCAGGTATGTTAGCATGCCGGGCATCCAGCCAATATACCTCGGGGCCAAACGGCCTGGGCAATCCACTGCACACACTGTACAACCCAGTCAGACAGCTGCTAATTTCAGGCCGTCTCAGGTCGGCCCGCTCCACAACAGTGCCGGACTGTTTATCAATGAGACAAAACTGTAGGCACCTGCCCGCTTCACTTCTTGGCCAGGTAGGCAAGGATGGCATCCTGCGTGAGCTGCGCCAGCGTGGTGTTGCGCTCCTCCGCCGCAGCGACCAGCTTGTCGAACACCTCCTTGTCGATCGCCACACGCGGGCGGTTGATGTACGCGGCGCTGCTGGCAACCGCGGGCACCGCCACAGCCGGCGCGGCGGCGGCGGCGGCTGGGGCAGCGGCTGGGGGCGCAGCAGCGAAGGCACGCAGGGCGTCGAAGCCGACACGAGTGACAAAGTCGCCGAGCGTCTGCCAGGCAACAGAAACGGTGCAAGGCCACGCGGTATACCCACACGGAAAAAAACAAGTAAAATCAAGGAGAAAACATTAGCAAAATCTCCCTCTCCCCTCAGTCCCAAAAGAGAAAGCAAAATACAGACATGGGACGTGTATCCATGGTACCCACCATGCATATTCCAGAGCCCCATAGGAACCAACCACGATACCAAGCAGCACACTCGCGTGCTGCAGGACTGCCTGTGGTCACAACCCCAAGGAAGATCACCGAGAAAAGCAGGTCATCAGCGCTCACCTCCTTGGCGTTCAGGCGCTGCTGCTTGAACTGCGTGAGCAGCGGCCGCAGGGTGGCCTCCAGGTCGTCGATCTTGACCTTCTCCAGGTACAGCTCGGCGAGCCGCGTGTGGTTGGCGGTGCCGCCCAGCCAGATCTGGTAGCTGTTGGGGCCATCGCCGACGAAGCCCAGCTCGGCCATGTAGGGGCGCGCGCACCCGTTGGGGCATCCCGTCATGCGCACGACAAACGTCTCGTCCGAGGGGAGGCCCACCTGCAGGATGACGCAAGCGCCCATGGGCGAGGAAAGCCGCCCACGAGAAAACGTATAAAAAGACACGTTACCAGAAAAGGAAACACACAATGGCAGCGCAAGAGGACAGCGGGCAAACCATGCACACCGATGAGATGAAGACTAAAACAGTCTTAGCAAGGCATGTAAGGCATTCAGGTTTTTAGGCAATCTTTTCCAAACAGAGCTAGCTAGACACGGACGGCCGCGGCCTAGTATTACCGGGTCGTTGTTGATGGGACCGCAAAAGGAAAATCAGTAAATAAGTCACAATCTACTTTCCGCACCTCATTGCAGACGGCGCGGATGCGCTTGTTGAAGTCCGGCAGCGCGCGCTCGGCCTCGCCGATGGCCAGGCCGCAGAGCGGGAACGCGGGGCACGCCATGCTGTTGAGCGTGATGGTGTCGATCTGGTCAATCGTCTTCATGCCGCCGGCCTGGGCAGGTGGGGACAAGGGTGGGAAGCGAGCCAACAATGGCAGGATGTAAGCACATAGCCACATGCAACAAATCTCCTAATTAAAAAATTGCCAGAACGTAAAGACATCACAGCAACGCACACAGGCCACGGACACCGCCACACAACACGGATTGCGAGGGCGAAGGAGGAAAGGCTGGGGACATCATGGAATCAGAGGTTCCGCCAGACACACAGCGCAAAACATGCTGCAGAACCGGCATACACATGGCATGCCCCAAAGCAACCTTGTCACAACAGTGGCCTTTTCTGCATGCCTCTGCCCTCCCCCCCCTCCCCTTCCCCCTTTTTCCCATATTTCCCCCTACCCTTGAACCGCTCAGGCATCCACACCTACTTCCCTGCAGCACCTGCATGAAGCCCCTCGGACGTTAAGCACCTTGAACGTATTACTCACGCTCATCTAATGGCCAGCGACACCCACCCAGAGCACACCGCTCACCACCAAGAAGGCGACCCCAAGTACCCCACCTCCTCACACCGAATGCACTTCGAGCTCCCATGCGTCCTCTCCCCAATCACCATAAGCGTCTTCTACCCATCAGCTTCCTCACATCACCACCACCACCTCACCAATTGCCCACCCACCCACTTCAGCACCCTCATCTCTCCCTCCCCCCGGACGCACCCATCCCTCTCCCCCCTCCACCCCCCTTCCCCTTACCTTGAGCGTGTTCTCGATGTCGGTGCGCCACGCGGGGAAGATGTCGCAGAGCACCATGTCCTGGTTGGCGGTGAGGATGACCGGCAGCTCGTAGCGGTCCAGCACCGCACGCACCGCCTTCTTGAACTCGCCCTTGATGCGCCCGTTCTCCACGCTGATGCCGTATGAGTAGCGGCCGTCCCCCTGGTCACCATCGCAGCCATGAGGTGTGCGCGCCATAAGATGTGGGTGAGTGAGAGGGAGGGAGGGAGGGAGGGAGGGAGGGAGGGAGGGAGGGAGGGAGGGAGGGAGGGAGGGAGGGAGGGAGGGAGGGAGGGAGGGAGGGAGGGAGGGAGGGAGGGAGGGAGGGAGGGAGGGAGGGAGGGAGGGAGGGAGGGAGGGAGGGGAGGGAGGGAGGGAGGGAGGAGGGAGGGAGGGAGGGAGGGAGGGAGGGAGGGAGGAGGGAGGGAGGGAGGGAGGCAGGGAGGGAGGGAGGGAGGGAGGGAGGGAGGGAGGGAGGGAGGGAGGGAGGGGGAGAGAGAGAGAGAGAGGGAGGGAGAGAAAGTTTATTGGGGGGGGGGGGGGGGGACATGATGGCGGAGGTGGGCGGGTGGTGGGAAGTGGGTGGGATAGGGGTTGCTGGGGAGGGAGCAATGCAAGGGAGATTAGATATCCACAGGGCAGACCCAGCAACTCTTCTGCATGAAACCTTGTCCGCGAGAGAAACATGCGACAAGGAAGAGGAGGCCCAACGGACGGGAAGTGGCTGGGAATAAGCCACATGCGAGGTCAGAAGATGGGAAAAGGGTGCTCAAGAAACGAAGGGCGTGGGACAAATGCACGGCACCACATGAGTCACATGGGTATATCCAGTACAAACTACATGCTGCGTCATACACAAGCTACCATTCCTGGTCGACACCGCACAAGCTGACCTGCCCCATCATGCTAAGAGACAACTAGTGGACCTATTCCCTGCTCCATACCGCAGAAAACTGCCCCAGGGTGCGCACAGTACCTGCTCCATCCAGCCCAGGTACAGCGGTGTCTCCCACGGTGGCAGCTCCTTGAAGGGCAGGATCTTCTTGCCGTAGTAGGACTCGACGACGCTGCGGAACTGTGGGCCCACCGGGGCGGATGACAGCACAAGAGAGGGGAGCACGGCAAGCGAGAGGCGCGGGGCAGACGCATCACTAGCAAGGCAGCTGTGTAAGAACCGAGCGTATGCCGCAATGCTTCATACTGGCCAGCAGCACCGCAGCCCTGTGGCAACAGCCATGCAAGGCACTGCAGCCAGGATAAAGAAAGAAAGACCACACCCCTGCCCGGGTGCCCACCAAGGCGAAACCCACGGCCGTAACACGCGTTCCCCGCGAGAGAACAACCATAACACACGTTCCACGCCCTCTCCAACGCAACATCATGTAACAATAGTGTGTGACCAGGCTGTAACAACAGTGCGACCAGGGTGCCAGTATTCTAGACACACGCATGCGGGGGCCCACCTTGTCGATCCCCCAGCTCTCCACCAGGTACTTCATGCGCGAGTACTTGCGGTCATCACGGCGGCCATAGTCGCGCTGCGTGGCCACAATCGCCTTGAGCAGGTACAGGATGTCGTCCTTGTCCACGTAGCCCAGGGGGGTAGCCAGGCGGGGGAAGGTCTCGTTGTTGCGGTGCGTGCGGCCCATGCCGCCGCCAACGTAAACGTCAAAGCCCTGCAGCTGGCCGCGCTCGTTGCACAGGACAACGATCGCCACGTCGTTGGTCAGGGCGTCGACCGAGTTGTCCCCAGGGACCGTGACAGCCATCTTGAACTTGCGTGGCAGGTACTGCTCACCATAGATCGGCTCCAGGCCCTCCTTGTTGCTCCCGTTGATGTTCTCCATGCGCGCGATGGTCACGTCGGGCGACTCCTTGTGGACGCTGCTCATGAACTTGGCGCCGTCCAGCCAGATGTCGTAGTAGGCGCCTGCCTGGGGAGCGAACAGGTCCGCGATTTTGTCCGCCAGCTGCGCCGCGTACAGGTATTCGGCGCGGTTGGAGTAGGGCGCCGACGGCGCCATGACGTTGCGGTTCACGTCGCCGCAGGCAGACAGGGTGGAGCCCATGGCGGAGATGATGTTCTGGAAAACCACCTTAATGTCCTTCTTCAGGATGCCGTGCAGCTGGAATGCCTGCCGGGTAGTCAGGCGCATGGTACCGTTTCCGTATTTATCTGAGAGATCATCCATAGTCCTGTATAGCAAGTTCGACACTTTTCCTGCAGGCTGCCTGGTACGAAGCATGAACTGATAAGCCTTCTCTTGTCCTGGCTGCCGCTTCTCGCGGTCATCCTGCATATAGGTCCCATGAAATTTGCAGATCTGCGTAGCCGCCTCAGAGACGTAAGTGAGGTCATTCTTCAACTCGTCCATCAACGGCTGGCGAAGGTAGTTGCTCTCAGCTTTATAGCCCTCAACCTTGGACAATTTGGAGAACTCTGGCTTTGCCGGGCGGTCAAGGCCAGCGGGCTTCACAGGTGGATTTGCGATGCAGGTCGTCACCGCGGGAGAAACACGACCAGCAGCCGGGGCGGCAGCCCTGCTCGTGCGTGCAACGGCAGGAAGCCCCCGAAACTCGGATCCCTGGGAGGACAAGTTGCGCGCAACCACGCCATTGGCGCTGCTGCCCAAAACGGGCGCCGCCTGAAAAATAGCCTGCATTGTGCAGAGCAAGACGCCTTCCGACAAAACGCAACAATCCACGGACTATCGCAGTCGAGTTGTTGGGGATGGCCGAGTCGCCGAGGCAACGTCGTCAAGCGCGCTTGTTTTTGCAACGTCACGGCGCCAACCACCGTCGTTCAAGGTAAGACGGTCAGGCGTTCCCGGACGCTGACCCGGCCGAGCGGCTTGATGGTCGTTTGAGCCAGGGACAGAGGGGATCATTCGATTGGCGGAGGGGGTACCAATTAAACACTTCCAGGTACGACCGCTGTACACGGTCTTACTGTACGCAAGCTACGACCACCGTCTGTGCCGTACGCCCGTACCCCGACTGTAGGCTGTCAGAAGTTAGGACCTCCGCCTCCTGCGATGGCGCCTGAATTTTCACCGGGCGGGCTTTCGGAATTCTGTCCGAATTGCCGATGCCCGATGCGCGGAACTCGAAAGCCCGAAGGCCTGGATTGCGTGACTTCGTCATGAACACTGGAGTGCTGGTATATATGGCCGTGGGCACGCGGAAGCAGGCAGGTCCGCGCTCGGCAGGTACTGGCGGCACGTGGCAACCATCAGCAAAACTTTCATACAGCGCAAAACTTTCAATGGCTAGAATGGGACGACGACATACCACTTCGACTGTCACCTGTGTTTTCGTGGTTTCGGCATGTGCCCATACGCATGGCCAAGTTCTCGCAAGACTTCATCTTCTGTACCGTATACTGTCAGAATTGTCAGTATTCCCGGCCCATTCGCCTGAAATCCTTAATTGTACGTCAACGTAACATGTCATCAGCCCTCGTCTACGCTTTGACCTGTGGGGCGTGAAAACCCAGGAGACCCCCCCAGGTCAAACACATACACAGTGCTTGCACGCACGCGCGTGCTTGCATAGTTCGTGTTCATGGTGCACCATTTTTATGAAACGAAACATCGTTTTTTCCTTTGGCGAATAAGGGTGCCCAGCGGGAGGGCTGGTAATTTTTTCCCCAAAAATTCAGTAAGTGGAAAGTTGCTAACGTGTTGGTGTGGAGTGCCCCGTAGAATACTGTAATTGCTCGACGCTACCGATCTTCATGTTTAATCGAGCCGAGCGCTACTTCCAGTCCGCTTCATTCGCCCAGATTTTCGAAGGCACGGATTAGCAAATGCCACGGTGCCAAGGGATTCTGCACTGCAGTTGGTTGAGTTGAGTTGAGTTGAGTTGAGTTTATTCCCGCGCCGGTGAACCGACAGGGTTATTAATAGTGGATCCAATGGCTGGTCCTGCCTTATGGGGTGGCAAACAAGGTGAGCTCTCACTGCAGTTGGATGGCCACGAACGGCATGAAGTTTGCTTGCTAGGGAACATCGTTTACTTGAAGGGGGGTGGGGCACATGTTCCTATGTTCCTATGTTCCTAACTGAAAAATCTACGGTCTATGCGTATGGCCAACACATCCCCCCCCCCCCCCCCCCTTCCAAATTTGTTTTATCATAGGAATTATAATCTAGAACACCTTTCCATTACCTCCGTCACTGGCAGTCGGCTGAGAAGCCCACTGTTTACTGGCGGTTGAGTACCTCCTTATGGACCACCAAAAAAGTGGACCCTTCCCCAAGCCTCCACCCCCGCCGGCTTTGCGGATTAGAAGCTCACGTTGCATGTAATGCGCAGTTTCTTTGGGTACTAGCTGCTGCGCCATCATGATCTTGTCATGCCATGCCAGTGAATATTCATACGCGCTGCGCTGTTGTACGCGGCCCAGACCTGTGTATAATGTATAATACGCGACACCTGTATAATGTATTATTTGCTGTTCGTACGCTAACTCTTGAAAACCCCTTCTCAGGCATGGTTTCGAGGGTTCTTCAACATTCTGAGCAACCAAGCATGGTCTGCTGGTGTTTTTGCCATACCTTTTCAGCCTATACATGACATATATAGCATGACATTAGCATTGCTATCACTACCAAGAAATACAGGCATACGCTGGCCTGCGCTGGTCAGAAAATACGCTGGCCTGCGCTGGTTGTCTCCTTGATAGTTTCTAACGGTCTAACTTGATAGTTTCTCTTCAAAATCGAGACAACAACTAAGAAATCAATACCACTGTATCAATTCACAACTCACTGGAAAGGATAATAAATATGTAGAATTCGAGATATGCATGCACTATACATTGAAGCTGCAGGGAACCGTCTTCCAAAGATAGTAAATCTAGTCCTCTAGGTATTTCCTCGTAAATGGTGGGAGAGCGATCGCAGCAATGGTGCTCACCACTAGACACTCCCGGCCAGTTAGGCTCGAAACACACGCCCTGATCAAGCATGCTGTTTCCGGCCCCACCGTCTAGGTCATCTAGTCGCTCCACACGTAAGCCAGCCATAATTTCAATGCACAAGGATACACATTTCCATCACCATTCATCTTCATCATCCTGAACGACTCGAAAACGCGGAAAAGATAACGGCAGGCTCGAGCTACCATGGTCCGGATTCTCCCGATTTCTGGCCTGCGCTGGTTGTCTCTTTGATAGTAAATCTAGTGCTTGGCCTACTGCCAAGCTGCCAATTAAATATAGAAGTTAAAAGAATTAATTAATTAGTTAGTCAAACTACCCGACAGGTCGGGTAGTTTACGGACTATGGGTTAAACTCGTGCTCCCGTTGGGGAGTCACGGAGCACCGGAGTGCATGCTTTTAATCCTTGTATGTGCACAACAGGAAGAAAGGGCGGAGACCCCCTTTCTCCTTCATGCCAGAGGCATGTCACAGCAGCAATCGGACACGATAGATGATCCGGCAAGTTATATTATGTGGATGCAATAAGACCCATGTGAGCATATCACAACAAGGAGCGTGGGAAAGTGATAAGAACCATGGTGCCAGTGTTCGCACATCACTGCAGGTGCTTCTTGGCGTCACTAGTCGCCTTCCTCTTCCTGGTATTGTGATCCTTCTCTGCCTAGGCTCAATCAGCAGCCAGTAACGGAGTGCCGGCGGTGGCTTCTTTCAATTAGGGCACACTTTTAATTGCGTCCTTCCCATACGAGCCGCCCAGGATATGGCACCTTCCTCGGGTAGAAGAACCACTGAACTTTGCCTGGCAGAGTGAGCACTCCATGTAGTAGTTATTTGTCTGCAGCCCATTCTTGAGCAAGTGCTTTGCTAACGTATCTTTGCTAATGTATGTCCAGACAATTTCGGATGCGGCCTCTTCTTCATCCGGGGCCCCGCACATCGTCATCCTGATCCATTGCATTTGACTCCTCACTCGTGTCAGCCATGCCTGGACGTCGATATGCTACGATATGATATGCCACGATATAGGTGCCAGACGACCACTGACGTTGCTGGCAGACAATGAAACCTTGTCACCTGTTCAACTTGTCTTTTTTAAGAGTCGAGTCTTCAGCCTTCCCGCCTTCACATTGTCTCACAAGTCACAATGTCCTGATCGACAATGAACGCGCTATATACTTAGTGCATTATACACTACTACAGATTTAGCCAATTCGGAATGCAATATACGAGAATGCTCATAACTTTTGATTCAGGTCATGAAATTACACCGGGTTGGTTGCAATAGAATCGTTTCCTCAAGACTGAACACGTTGACATCATTTCCGGCAGCCATCGCCCCAGATTTTGCAAGCTATCACAAAACTCGGCTCAGGCGGAGTTCGTCTTTTCCGGATCCGAGCTATGGCGGAATCACAGCCGCCAGCCTCCCATCCTCACGCAGATGGGGAGGAAACCGCGCCCACCACCATTTCGCAGCTGCTCGCAGATGCAGGAACCTTAGCTACGCAGCCACCGGCTGACGAGGCGGCCATTTAACGCCCCCTCCAAGCGCGGCATTGCACCGGACCAGCGGACCAGATGGACAGCCAGATCCCGTCCGCCATCGGCTGCATTTTCCAACGAGGTAATCCGTGAGGAAGCCCCCCTGGACGACGCTATCGACGATGCTGCCTTTAACCCAGCGTCTTTCATGCCCACGGAGGTTGTATCCCGAAGCACGAGTTCTTTTCGCTTACCGCCGAGTGCTCAGGCGCAGGCCATCCTGCGCTACATGGCCGCCCAACGCATCGAGCTCTTTGCTCCCGGCAGGCCAAGCGGCACCATTCCAGTGGAAGACATTGCCGAACTGGATGAGCCACAGCTTCGACTTAATTCTGTATTCTTGAGTCACGCGCAGGCAGTTAGGTTAATATTGTGCGGAAACCTTTTGCCACTCGGCTTCTAAGGTACAGCGTGTAATCCGCACGATACTACCAGCGATAATAACCACTCGATCGCTGGTACACTCAAGTTCATGCCGGCATAGGTAGTATTGTGCGGAACCTTAGAAGCCGAGTGGCAAAAGGTTTCCGCACAATGTTAACCTAACTAAAACCTAGCCTCTTGGGGCGAGGACGAATCACTAGGCTTGGAACACCAGATATGAATATGAATATGAGCGCTTCTATGCGCAAATGTGGATAGGAATAATATGAGCGCATGAGCGCCGATATGAATATGAATCGGGTGCCAAATCGGGACGAAATATTCCGGACTTAATCCGCCTCCGAGTGCGGGATTCGAACCTGCGCCCCGAAGAGGTCCAGGTCTTAGTTAGGTTATAATATTGTGCGGAAACCTTTTGCCACTCGGCTTCTAAGGTTCCGCACAAAACTACCAGGGATAACCACTCGCTGATACACTCAAGTTCATGCCGGCATGAACTTGAGTGTACCAGCGAGTGGTTATCCCTGATAGTTTTGTGTGGAACCTTTGAAGCCGAGTGGCGAAAGGTTTCCGCACAATATTAACTTAACTTAGGCCCCAAGCCTCCGGGCACTCATTGCCGCTTACCAAGACGCCGAGCACGGCCCCGGCCGCCAACACTCCTCAGTGCTTCCCCGGAAGCAGACCTGCAACAGCTCAACAAGAAAGTCGCGGACATGGCCGCCCAGCTACTAAGGTGACCTGTCAACTGCTGTGCGCCAGGACACCGCCAAGCTGCGCACCAGCATGGCTGCCGTGAGGTGAAGGCAGCCCTGGCCACCTCGCCCCAGCCGGCCGCCCAATCGCCTCCCAGCTATGCAACCATGGTGAAGCAGCTAGGCGGACATTGCTAACATGATGGCGGATGCATGCTGCACGGAGGGGGGCAGCGGCCGGCCCACAAGACCGCAGTTGAGGACGACCAACGATCACGCAGTATTGTGGTACGTTATTTCGAGGTCGCGGCCGGGTCCCCCGAGGAAACGGACCTCATGCTTGCACAACGCCTGCACCGGAACCTCATAGTGGGCCAGCTTCATTTGGGCAACGACCGTGCAGATATGTCCGCATTCGTGAGTCGGCAGCATGGATGGCAGGCCAACCTGGCCCCATCCGGGTGACCTTCACGAGTGTGGCCAGCTCGCAAGGTGGAAGTCCTGCAAGCCCGCAAGCTCCTGGGCGGGCGAGGCAAGCCCAGCATCGACGATCTACTCTCCCCAGCCTGGGCAGCTCGTCATCAAGAACGTTCGGCTTGCTGGGCAGCGAGGCAGCGGTCCAGGCCCGAGGCGCGACAAAGTTCGCACCTAGACGTCCGCCTTGTTAACGACATCCCCGTTCTTTCCATCGACGGGAAGCGCACGGACGTGCCAGCTCCTAACAAGTGGCACAAGCCACGCTCCAATTAAGCCAGCCCCAGCTGCATCGTCGTCGTCAACGCACGTCCCCGGCATCAAAGGGCGCCCGGTAAGGGCACACCCCCGCGGCCTCGCGGTACAATAGGCTTTGGGCACACCCTTTATTAATATAAACAAGCCCCTTTCCATCCCCATGTCGCACTTTGCGAGCATGATCAGGATGCAAGGTCGCCAGGCACACCACGGTCAACCCTCCCGCCAATTTACCAGCCTCACTCGCCTCCTGGCCCGCCTTGAGCGGGATGAGGCTCAGTCGACACGCCATGCAGCGACCCCAGCCAGGACGGAGACTCGGACGCATATCCGCCCTGAAAGAAAGACTCCAATGATGCGTTGAAAAGCATTCACCCCAATCGCCACCCTCCTCCCCCCCCACCGGCCCCCTCCACCCCCACCCCCACCTCCAGCACTACCCTTAATTCTCCACCCCCGCACCTCCACCCGGCCCCACCCCCCCGCTAATATACCTACCCCGGTATAGGGCAACGGCCCATTCTTGGTATTGCTAGCTTTAATGTGCTCACCCTCCCTGCAGATCCTTCTACGAGCAGTGGCACCCCAGCACGTCAACGTGTCGACGAGCTGATCGCCTTGTGTGCCGACAACAAGATCGCCGTCCTCGGGGTCCAGGAGCATCGGCGCACCGTCGACCCTCAGCAAGGGGTCAACGGGCTTATGGTCGACGACCTCCGCGCGGGCTGGCGGTTCCATTATATTCTGATCAGGCACTCCGCAAAGGTGAAAACCATTTGCGTTCGATCAGTGCCGGGCCGCGGAAAACGCGGAAAAACGCGATCTGCAAATAATCCGACCGGAATCGAACTGGGGACCTCTCGCACCAACTTTCGCTGACTATATGACGGACGTCTCCGGTTACCATGGCATCGCCAACTTACACCTACAGTCATCCGCAAAAGTTCTCCTGTCCGGGGAGTGATGCAAGCCTTTCGGATTTGGTACTAGATAAATCACTCGAGATCTGTGTGTAGGAGTACTATGTACACACGTGTCTCATTATATGGTGGAGACGATGCGCCGGGTCAAGGTAGTGTCACTGGGCCTCCTGTGCTCATGCGCCGGCAGCATCAGCTCACCTGGACAGTCCATAGTGCTGAGATCCCCGCGTGTGCTAGTGGCCACTTTTTCGGCCACTAGATCATTATTTGAGCATTATTTAGTCATGTACATGTATACCTCTGATGTGCCACACACCAGGAGGGGATTCATAAGTGTTTGCTCAATTTCATAAATTTTACTCAATTTTTCCACATGTGATTAAATCCTTATATTTGTCAATAAAGCAGGGGTCATCCAGCCTTCAGACCATGAAAATAGACCACCCACAAAAATTGGGCTCATTCTGAGCTCAAATGGTGACATGTGACAGCATACATGTGCAGTTTTTCGTCATTTTCCCCCTTTTCTTACATGAAACAAATATGAATAGTGAACAAATGAACTCATATCAGGCTGGATTCTTGCAGGCAGCATTTATACCATGAAAATAGACCACCCACAAAAATTGGGCTCATTCTGAGCTCAAATGGTGACATGTGACAGCATACATGTGCAGTTTTTCGTCATTTTCCCCCTTTTCTTACATGAAACAAATATGAACAGTGGACAAATGAACTCGTATCAGGCTGGGTTCTTGCAGGCAGCATCTAGACCATGAAAATAGACCACCCACAAAAATTGGGCTCATTCTGAGCTCAAATGGTGACATTTGACCAGTGAACAAATGAACTCATATCAGGCTGGATTCTTGCAGGCAGCATTTATACCATGAAAATAGACCACCCACAAAAATTGGGCTCATTCTGAGCTCAAATGGTGACATGTGACAGCATACATGTGCAGTTTTTCGTCATTTTCCCCCTTTTCTTACATGAAACAAATATGAACAGTGGACAAATGAACTCGTATCAGGCTGGGTTCTTGCAGGCAGCATCTAGACCATGAAAATAGACCACCCACAAAAATTGGGCTCATTCTGAGCTCAAATGGTGACATGTGACAGCATACATGTGCAGTTTTTCGTCATTTTCCCCCTTTTCTTACATGAAACAAATATGAACAGTGGACAAATGAACTCGTATCAGGCTGGAAACTTGCAGGCAGCATCTAGACCATGAAAATAGACCACCCACAAAAATTGGGCTCATTCTGAGCTCAAATGGTGACATGTGACAGCATACATGTGCAGTTTTTCGTCATTTTCCCCCTTTTCTTACATGAAACAAATATGAACAGTGAACAAATGAACTCATATCAGGCTGGGTTCTTGCAGGCAGCATCTAGACCATGAAAATAGACCACCCACAAAAATTGGGCTCATTCTGAGCTCAAATGGTGACATGTGACCGCATACATGTGCAGTTTTTCGTCATTTTCCCCCTTTTCTTACATGAAACAAATATGAATAGTGAACAAATGAACTCATATCAGGCTGGATTCTTGCAGGCAGCATCTAGACCATGAAAATAGACCACCCACAAAAATTGGGCTCATTCTGAGCTCAAATGGTGACATTTGACCGCATACATGTGCAGTTTTTCGTCATTTTCCCCCTTTTCTTACATGAAACAAATATGAACAGTGAACAAATGAACTCATTTCAGGCTGGATTCTTGCAGGCAGCTCGGTTCTAAAACTGGTTACGATTTGTAGTTACGAGTAAAACTGGTAACTAGAAATAGGTACCAGTACCATCCAAATTAATTAAGCATCCATGATACCATTTGTAATAACTCACACATTTTAACATATCCATGGGTACGGCATGGAAACATGTTCATGTATGATGTGTTCAAGAGTAGCAATGCTTAACATCCATGAAATATGCTCATTGTATAATGGTTTACGATTTATGAATGCAGGGGGGTCGCTACGCGAGTGACCAACAAGCACTCAAGTCAACAATATGCCCAGAAAGAAGGCAGGGCCAGGTAAAGTAAAGGCTGGTCCTGAAAATGCACCCAGGGTGCCCACAACATGTCTACGTTACACCCTCGCTATCCTAGACCCTGCAGCCTGCCGGGGGGGGCACAAAATGTAACTGGCAGCCAGGGACCATGGTGCAGGCCAAATAGCAGGTGTAAAGCTAGCTCAAAGCTAGCTCAGTCCAAAGAATGAAATAATAAGAAGCAAATACTTGGCAAGGTTAGGTCCATGATCGTTATTGGAGGCTTGGCTGCCACCACGGTGCTCGACAATGATGCTGAAGCCTTCAATTATATATAAAGCAGATACTGCAAAGAGGCACAAATAGCAATACAAGCACAATGTAAGCATGACAAGCTCAAGTTTCCAAGCCAGTCTAGCTCACTTGGACATGAGTTAAAGCGTTGGAAACATATGGGCAACATCCCAGCAGGCCTTGAAAAAGTTTTCAGCAACAAGGCAGTATATGTGTTAAATCAAACTACCACATTGCAATTCTAAGCACAGTGACTTCTGCTTGCTGCTGTTTTGACGACACAAGGCCGTTTACCTTTTCAGTGACAACACGGGAAAAGAAAGCATTACCCAGCAAACTTCCTTTAAGTTCCCCGGACATAGGCGTAATCACAACCACGACGTTGGGCATCGAAAAGAACCGGAATCATAAAGTCTGCGGGAGTTATAAGCTACGATACTCTTGACACGCTTATTTAGAACGACGCGGTTGCGGATGACATCCGGAACCTTGTTCTTGACGTGCGCCCAGGCCGCCAGCTGCGCGGAACAGCTCAAGAAATATATATTAAAGGACGGTGACGCCCGGGAAGCACCCAGCCTTGCGGCAAAAGTAAAATATGGCTCGCGCTCGCCGTGGTTTTCGCCAGGCGTGACTGCGATATCACGACGAAAAAATGGAGACTCTTTGACCCATCTAACTGCCCAGGTCCCTCTGTTGCCCGGGTCGCCCATTAGCCCAGAAGCGTACCATAACCCATACTCGCGATATCCGCAGCTACTGGGCGGAAAAAGAAATTGTAAAACCGAACAGCATACTGACCTATCATGCCATCTACGTAGCTTCCAGAATTTCTTCACCGTTGCCAAAATCCGTTCATGAACAATATTTTCGACGTACACAAAGCACCTGCACGTCAATCTCCCCTGACATTGGTTATCTGCCCCATCTTCATGATCTAACACGCAAACACCTAAAGTATTTGCATAACACAGGCGTTTTGCCCTCTGGTTCTCAGTTTCACTCATTGCCATATCATATTATGCAGGCACGTTTTGGTAAACAATCGCCGGCGACGTTGGTTTTGTTCGTGCGCGCACAAAGTAATTACCGGTAGTGCTTGGCAGGCTGTACGCACCTGCAGCCGCGCGCGCGCAAAGACGACGGTCACTGTGCTTTGTTCATTCAAATGCCATTTGCATGCGAGGCTCGGACAACACCGCGGACTGTTTGAATCAGAATTTTTTCACTTTTGGATGGTCCTTCGTTTCTCGCATGTTCAGCCCAGTTCAGGTTGTACGGTCAGTGTTGGGGGTCGGTGCATGGGTTCTCAATGGAATTCTCAATGGAATGCCGCAACAGCCCATTTTCATTGAGAATGCAAGTCCTTTTCGCATGTTCAGCCCAGTTCAGGCTGTACGGTCAGTGTTGGGGGTCGGTGAATGGGTTCTCAATGGAATTCTCAATGGAATGCCGCAACAGCCAATTTTCATTGAGAATGCAAGACCTTTTTGCATGTTCAGCCCAGTTCAGGCTGTACGGTCAGTGTTGGGGGTCGGTGAATGGGTTCTCAATGGAATTCTCAATGGAATGCCGCAACAGCCCATTTTCATTGAGAATGCAAGTCCTTTTCGCATGTTCAGCCCAGTTCAGGCTGTACGGTCAGTGTTGGGGGTCGTTGAATGAGTTCTCAATGGAATTCTCAATGGAATGCCGCAACAGCCCATTTTCATTGAGAATGCAAGTCCTTTTCGCATGTTCAGCCCAGTTCAGGCTGTACGGTCAGTGTTGGGGGTCGGTGAATGAGTTCTCAATGGAATTCTCAATGGAATGCCGCAACAGCCCATTTTCATTGAGAATGCAAGTCCTTTTCGCATGTTCAGCCCAATTCAGGCTGTACGGTCAGTGTTGGGGGTCGGTGAATGAGTTCTGAATGGAATTCTCAATGGAATGCCGTTACAGCCCATTTTCATTGAGAATGCAAGACCTTTTCGTATGTTCTGGCTGTACGGTCAGTGTTGGGGGTCGGTGAATGAATTCTGCATGAATGTGTGGGACCCCGGGCCCAACAATGACAAGCCCAGCCCCTTGGAGCTCTTCCATGCTCTCCTGGGACGCAACAGGGTGTTTACCTGCATTCCTCACGGTGACCTTACGCGCGTCACTTGGCTCCCCTGGTCACACAATGCTCCTTTCTAAACCTTTCACCTATCACACTACCCTCAGAGGGTAACCAGCTGGTCGATACGTGGTACCTCTTCACCTAATGATATTCCTATTGGTTAATAAAAATACCCATTTACCCGGAAAAATTCTGCATGAATGGACTCTTCACCTAATGATATTCCTATTGGTTAATAAAAATACCCATTTACCCGGAAAATTCTGCATGAATGGAACTTTCATACGCCGCGCTGAGTCGGTGGAAGATCGAGCCACAAAAGAGGCAGGAGAGGCATCATTGGGAGAGGCGTGCCAACCCCGAGCGAGACGATGGTGAATTCGATCAAATTGGCTGATTGCAATAATTTTGCGGAGCTAGAATAATCGCTCGCGAGAGCTGCCATGGGCGGTCGTGAAGGTTCAGACTATTACAAATGGTATCCATGCTTAATTAATTTGGATGGTACTGGTACCTATTTCTAGTTACCAGTTTTACTCGTAACTACAAATCGTAACCAGTTTTAGAACCGAGCTGCCTGCAAGAATCCAGCCTGAAATGAGTTCATTTGTTCACTGTTCATATTTGTTTCATGTAAGAAAAGGGGGAAAATGACGAAAAACTGCACATGTATGCGGTCAAATGTGACCATTTGAGCTCAGAATGAGCCCAATTTTTGTGGGTGGTCTATTTTCATGGTCTAGATGCTGCCTGCAAGAATCCAGCCTGATATGAGTTCATTTGTTCACTATTCATATTTGTTTCATGTAAGAAAAGGGGGAAAATGACGAAAAACTGCACATGTATGCGGTCACATGTCACCATTTGAGCTCAGAATGAGCCCAATTTTTGTGGGTGGTCTATTTTCATGGTCTAGATGCTGCCTGCAAGAACCCAGCCTGATATGAGTTCATTTGTTCACTGTTCATATTTGTTTCATGTCAGAAAAGGGGGAAAATGACGAAAAACTGCACATGTATGCTGTCACATGTCACCATTTGAGCTCAGAATGAGCCCAATTTTTGTGGGTGGTCTATTTTCATGGTCTAGATGCTGCCTGCAAGTTTCCAGCCTGATACGAGTTCATTTGTCCACTGTTCATATTTGTTTCATGTAAGAAAAGGGGGAAAATGACGAAAAACTGCACATGTATGCTGTCACATGTCACCATTTGAGCTCAGAATGAGCCCAATTTTTGTGGGTGGTCTATTTTCATGGTCTAGATGCTGCCTGCAAGAACCCAGCCTGATACGAGTTCATTTGTCCACTGTTCATATTTGTTTCATGTAAGAAAAGGGGGAAAATGACGAAAAACTGCACATGTATGCTGTCACATGTCACCATTTGAGCTCAGAATGAGCCCAATTTTTGTGGGTGGTCTATTTTCATGGTATAAATGCTGCCTGCAAGAATCCAGCCTGATATGAGTTCATTTGTTCACTATTCATATTTGTTTCATGTAAGAAAAGGGGGGAAATGACGAAAAACTGCACATGTATGCGGTCAAATGTCACCATTTGAGCTCAGAATGAGCCCAATTTTTGTGGGTGGTCTATTTTCTTTGTCTAGATGCTGCCTGCAAGAACCCAGCCTGATATGAGTTCATTTGTTCACTGTTCATATTTGTTTCATGTAAGAAAAGGGGGAAAATGACGAAAAACTGCACATGTATGCTGTCACATGTCACCATTTGAGCTCAGAATGAGCCCAATTTTTGTGGGTGGTCTATTTTCATGGTATAAATGCTGCCTGCAAGAATCCAGCCTGATATGAGTTCATTTGTTCACTATTCATATTTGTTTCATGTAAGAAAAGGGGGAAAATGACGAAAAACTGCACATGTATGCGGTCAAATGTCACCATTTGAGCTCAGAATGAGCCCAATTTTTGTGGGTGGTCTATTTTCATGGTCTAGATGCTGCCTGCAAGAACCCAGCCTGATATGAGTTCATTTGTTCACTGTTCATATTTGTTTCATGTAAGAAAAGGGGGAAAATGACGAAAAACTGCACATGTATGCTGTCACATGTCACCATTTGAGCTCAGAATGAGCCCAATTTTCGTGGGTGGTCTATTTTCATGGTATAAATGCTGCCTGCAACAGTCCAGCCTGATATGAGTTCATTTGTTCACTATTCATATTTGTTTCATGTAAGAAAAGGGGGAAAATGACGAAAAACTGCACATGTATGCTGTCACATGTCACCATTTGAGCTCAGAATGAGCCCAATTTTTGTGGGTGGTCTATTTTCATGGTCTACATGCTGCCTGCAAGAATCCAGCCTGATATGAGTTCATTTGTCCACTATTCATATTTGTTTCATGTAAGAAAAGGGGGAAAATGACGAAAAACTGCACATGTATGCTGTCACATGTCACCATTTGAGCTCAGAATGAGCCCAATTTTTGTGGGTGGTCTATTTTCATGGTCTACATGCTGCCTGCAACAGTCCAGCCTGAAATGAGTTCATTTGTCCACTATTCATATTTGTTTCATGTAAGAAAAGGGGGAAAATGACGAAAAACTGCACATGTATGCTGTCACATGTCACCATTTGAGCTCAGAATGAGCCCAATTTTCGTGGGTGGTCTATTTTCATGGTCTACATGCTGCCTGCAACAGTCCAGATTTAGGTACCCTCAGATCTGAAAGATTTTATTTTTACTCATTTGAAGACTTGTGAAATTGAGCAAACACCTATGAATCCCCTCCAGATGATGCCTAGCTTTATTTATTTAGTTATGCTGTGCCAACGCAGAGAGCTACTCTTTGCTGAGACGCCATGCCCTAGCTAGCATCTGTATAGCCATGCTGATCTTCCACCCCGTGCCAGGCCCCCTTTGTGCTCTGAGAGATCACGGTTGACCTGCAGGTGCATGCACCTGGTGCATCTAGAGCAGGTGTAGTTTACATCCTACCCTTGCAGGAAGTAGCCCAGAATGTATTAAAAGCCATATCAAAGAGACAACCAGCGCAGGCCAGAAATCGGGAGAATCCGGACCATGGTAGTAAAAGCCATATCAAAGAGACAACCAGCGCAGGCCAGAAATCGGGAGAATCCGGATGACCATGGTAGCTCGAGCCTGCCGTTATCTTTTCCGCGTTTTCGAGTCGTTCAGGATGATGAAGATGAATGGTGATGGAAATGTGTATCCTTGTGCATTGAAATTATGGCTGGCTTACGTGTGGAGCGACTAGATGACCTAGACGGTGGGGCCGGAAACAGCATGCTTGATCAGGGCGTGTGTTTCTAGCCTAACTGGCCGGGAGTGTCTAGTGGTGAGCACCAGTTGCTGCGATCGCTCTCCCACCATTTACGAGGAAATACCCGCAAATGGAAAACCACTGAAAAGGTCTAGCTAGTCAGTCATCACGTTAGCCATGCCATGATTCCAAACGTCCAAGAATTGCACACGGTGCAAAGGCAAAAAGCCGGAGGACAGCACTTTCAAATGTGCGGCGGGAACCAAAAACCCGCGGATGCCAGAAAACATCGTGTTGCGGCAGCGACGCGACGACGTGGACAACGAATCCAGTGCCAAGCTCGGAACGGCCGCAAAGGAGATCTGGCATCACAGGGTTCAGATGTGCGGAGATACTATGCGATCCAGCCGGTCCACGACCTGTTTGTAGAGCTTGTGCCAAGGGGCAGCACCGAACAGATGTGGGTGACGTTGCAAAAAACATCGGACTTGACGGAGCATAATGGCTCGGTCATAGTCTTTGACCAATAAACGCTGCAAGAGCTCAACAAGAGTCGTGATGAAATCAACACGATAAGAACAAAGACGGGAAAAACGATGTAACTGAGAAAGAACAACACCATATTTTGCTGTGTGGGAAAGGAGACTGTGAATATCGGGGTAACGAATAAAAGGAATTTGCTGGTATTTAGGATCCTTGCGCTTATCATAGACAGCCGTACGCCAGCCCTTCTTGTTATGGGTAATGTTAAGATCGAGGTAATTGCAATGAGTATCCTCCGACGTGAGCTTTAATGTGAGGGACGCTTGCGGGTAGATGCCAGGCAGACCAGCGGTGATATACAAATGGGTTGCGAAATCAGGGTTGTCGAAAGCGATGACTAAAAGCCATATGTCCATGCCCCTTCTCAGGGATATGTGCTACATGTACTCCCAACTGAGTCATGTTCCAAATTAATTAATTAATAGTACACTCAAACATTTAAAAAATTAAATTAAATTATAACATGCCTCCGTTGGGAGATCATGTAGCACATATTCCATGCTGGATGGGTGGAGTGGAGGAAGCCACGTAATTAATTAATTAATTAATTATCAACATCACTCCGTTGGGAGTAGATGTAGCACATAGCCCTGAGAAGGGGCATATGGCTTTTAGTACATTCTAGGCTACTTAATGCAAGGGTGGGAATGTAAGCTACCCCTGCTCTAGGTGCACCAGGGCACCTGCACCCTCATGGTCTATCACGCTATGCCCGGGTAAGGGGGGAGCATGCCTGTGAGGGAGGAAGATCATCATGGCTATACAAGAGCTAGGACATGGCTTCTCAACAGAGAGCATCTCTCTGCATGGCATAGCATGGCTAAATTCTTAATGCAACATCCATGGGGGTCCCATTATAGACAAAGCATGGCTAAATGTTGAAGGCATCATCCATGGGGGCCATTATGGGCGCACATGCGCGTGGGCCACATGCTAGGCTAAGCCTTACTAATCTACACTACTGGTATATATATTCATTGAGAATGATAGATTACGGAGGTGAGATAGGCATGCAACATAAGGAAAAACCCGATAACTGGGAGAATAACCCTGAAGAAATTAGTAGTAATCTGACACAGACATCCAAGGATCACGCCAGCGGCACAAGGTACAACTAACTATACATCACAAAACTACACGCAGCAACAGCGCTGCCGGCCCACCATGCAGGCCTGGAAGGGATCTAGACCGCATGGGTCGCGACAAAGTCGGCCCGGGTGCGGCGGAATAACACATCAGCCACGGTGCTGGTATATATATATTAAAAATATAATTACTTACAGCAGAGTGAAATCACTCAAACCAAAACAAACGCCCAGCTAGAAACCTATATACAGAGCCATGTCAAAGCTCTATACTACGATAAGACCAATGGAAACGCCTAACGGGAGGAACCTAATAGCCCTGCTGCACCGCAAAATCAGCCCGCGTACGGCGGAGCATGATGTCAGCCATGGCCCGAGTCAGCGCCACCGACAAGCGCTGACGCCAATATGACGTCCAGGTCCGCGCCGACCATGGGGCCCGCTGGCCCTCCAGGTCCAGCCGGTCCTCCCGGAGCCGGCAACACTCCTTGAAGAAGGCGGAGGTCAGGGGCCCCATGGCCCCAAACTCCTCCAGGACATTGAAGGGCACCACACGATGGTGCCCGACGTCGGACTGGTATATATATTCCTAGTCTGAGGTGGCAGGAGGGGGCTGCCAGGGCTTGTGGTCAACGTGGATGACCGCCCCCCTCCAGTATACCGGCTTCCCCCTTGCGCTCTGCCGGAGCTGAAGGTAGGTCGGCCATAGCTCGCGTCGCCGCTGTTGCTGGGCCAGGGTCAAGTCGTCGTCCAGCGTGAAGCGAGTCTCCGAGAGCTTCTTGCGGCATTTAAGGAACGCCAGCTTGTCCGCCATGTACTTAAAGGTGAGGAGCACGGGTGCTGGGCCAGCCTTCCCCCGCGCGCGGGGGAGGCGGACAGCCGACATGTCCAGCTCACCAGTGAGTAACATGGGGGCAAGAATGGCGCGCTTAAATGCCTCAAGAAGGCTCGTGGAGGTCTCACCTGCCGGCTGGTCGAAGTGCTTGACGATGACATTGTGGCTGCGCCGGGCGATGTCGGCTTCCTCGCGAAGGTCGAGGGCTTGTTGCTTGAGTTGTGCCGAGATGGTGGAGGTGGTGGAGGTGGTGTGCTGCTTAAGCAAGTCCGCCCAGGTGGAGGGAGCATCGCCGGCCGAGCCAGCAGACGCCGGCTGGGCGGCGATGTCCTTTACCGCCTGGGCGGTGAGGCCGGCGGTGTCATGCAAGCTCTCAAGGGCGTTGGCGGTGGCTTGAAGGCGGTGGTCGAGGTCGAGGAGCTGGGCTTTGATGTCGGCAGTGGAGGCGGAAATGGCAGTGGAGGTGGAGGCGGCGGCGGTGGAAATGTGAGGAAGTTCAGCAGTCAGCGTGCCGCCGATTGCTGCTATGTCGGCAGCAAGGGGGGTCACGTGCTGCTGAAAGGCTTCCGTGAGGATGGAGCGGAGGGTGGGGGCGGAAAGGGGTGAAGCCCAGATCTCGGCGTCAGAGCGCTGGAGAAGGGAGTTGAGGATGGCGTGTTGGAGACGGGGGCGGTAGCCGCCGACCAGATGGTAGACGTTGCCCACGCGGCTGCCGTCCGGGGCGAGGAGGCGGTTGGTGGAGAAGAGATGGAGGCACAGGTCGTTAAGCGAAGCGTAATCCCCGAAGAAGATGCAGCGCATAGCATCGGTCGGAGAAATGGTGGCCCAGTCGTAATCTGCGACCTTGAAAGGCCGGGGACGAAAGCTCGGTTCTGGGTATGAAGACCCTTCTGTGGCGTCGGCTGGGCGGGTGCGCTTGGGGTCAGGCGATGCAGATGGCGAGGCGTTAAGCCCGGGAGGTTGCTGGACGACCACCAGTGCACGACTAGTGTCATCGCCGCCTGCCGGACCTGATGGCGAAGCTGCAGCCGGAGCTGCAGGCGTATTTTCATTGCCGAGCGCAGCCGCCAGGCTGCGTTGCGTCGAGGCGCGTTTGGTCGCCATATATTGCGTTTTAGATTCGGAAAATTATATCAGCATGTGCGTCTTAGAAAGACGAAGCGATAGTGATATTCACGGCTAAATTCGGTGCTCAAACGTGAAAGTTATGAGCTCCGACAGCCATGGCTACCTCGTGGCCGGAATCAGTATCTT
This sequence comes from Mesostigma viride, assembly GCA_009746045.1. Lineage (NCBI taxonomy): Eukaryota > Viridiplantae > Streptophyta > Mesostigmatophyceae > Mesostigmatales > Mesostigmataceae > Mesostigma > Mesostigma viride. The sequence continues at coordinate 1,314,209 of RPFO01000448.1, forward strand.
AAGACCAACTAGCTACTAAGCCACGTAATTGAACTAACCTAACTCTAAGCTATCTAGTCTAGAAAAGCCTAACGACACTACTCATCAAAACGCCTCCTCCTCTTGGGGGGAGGTGGCTTGCCCACAGGGTCTGGCGTGTGAGCCTTGACAATCTTCTGCCACCGCGTCTTGTTCTGCATGGCAGTCCAAAGAAGGGATCTCGAGAGAGTGGATGCGGTGTTCAAACTGGGCTGGGACCACTAGGTCGGCCAGCAACATCTGGGTGTAGTTCATGGCATGTTTCCCTACCCTTTTAGGAATGTTCTTGGGGCCAGGCCAGGTCAATATATGCCGCCCTGGTTGGCCGAGCCGCTGGGGGCCGGCCAGACCAAGGGCGGTGTCGACCTGGCTGGTGCGAGCAAGAATATGTCCTACAAATGCTATCCTACGCTGCCTAATCTCGTCCGAAATATGAGGCATACCCTGATACAAAGACTCTGATGACGGACACTCGGAAAACCCTACGTTAAGGACCTGTCGGAGCATCCTGTGAACCGTGCCGTCTAGCTTAGCTGCCAGTGTGGGTGTGATCGCCCACGCCTCGGCGCCATACGTGAGCACCGTGAGGACGAGGACCTTGAAGAGCATGCGCTTGCGGTGCTCGCCGGCCAGGCCCTTTGAGCGCCAGTAGGTGTTCAGCGAACGAAGCCTAGCCCAGGCCAGGCCGATGCGGATGTCCACATCGTCGGCGGTGTCAGGGAGCATGCTCCCCAACAGTTTGAAGCGATCGCAGAACGGGACCTCCGTCCCGTCGAGCTGGCGCGGCAGCGGTGGGCGACTGGAGGCCCCAATCACCATCGCCTCCGTTTTGACACTAATCTCACTCAAACATTATAATAAATTAATTAATAGACACGTGACTGCGCTCAAACATTGTATACCATTAAATCAGTTAACGACCTGTGGGCGCAATTAATAGGGATGCAAACCCAACAACAAGTCGTGTAAATAAACACCTGGCTGACGGCATCAATTTCCCTGCATAAAATGCGTGATAACATAATTGACAAAAGTAGAGAAACATCGCTAGATAAATTTGACAAACACAACTTAAGCCAACCCAACTAAAGGCATGAATGACTGTACTTGCACACAACGTACACAGTGTGATGAGACTCCTGCTATTGGCTGCTCCCTTTCCAGGGATCTATTGGCCTGAAAAGCCTGCCAGCTGTTCCATAGCTAAAATTTTGGAATCTGACCAGGCGACCACGCTTGGGAAATGAGACCCTGGCTTCCAGATGGGTATTCAACTGAGCGGGACTAGCTAGTGGATGCACGAATGTTGCACAAATGTACATTGAACTAGCTAGTTCAGACGGTAGTTCAAAGGGATTGGATTCGCAAAGCCTAGTAAAAATACAGCACTCCGCAAGGGCCACCTGAGGTAACTCTCCAACTGAAAAATCCAAGGATGGGGGCTAGGCAGGGCTTGGTGCACAGTAGAGTCCCGCTGGGCAACTAGTAATCCCTAGCAAGCTTACAGTAATCTCTTGCTGTCCTGTAACCTCTGGTTTTTTGCGCACTACCACGACACTAATTGCCTATTCTCTTTGCCCCTCCTTGCCAACTACCGCCGACCCCATTTGGCACAATTAGCTGCTCAAGGATCCTTTCCCGATCCAGTGAAAACGTTTTCCAACAGGTCGGCCTCTGCACACTACTTTCATACCCAAACGCACCTAGCCCGCCATTTATGTGAACGACGCCATCCTTGTCCCCACCCACCCCATCCGCTATTTTCCCCATGCCGACGCTTGCTCCTTTTGAGCCTGCGGCCGAGACAGGTATGGGAAGGCTGGTATCGATTCCCAGCCAGTCCGGCTGCCGGCACGTGCCCTTCACTTTGGGGGCAAACCACTCAGGAACCTGCTCGCCCTTCTTGCCGCCTTTCACCCCTAGCCCCTTGGAGGAGCCAGCAGCCGCTGCCACGGTGGCCTGCGGAGCACTCAGCTTGCTGCTGCCCGCCACTGCTCCGTTGCCGCGCTTCGGAGGGTATTGCTGAGCCCGCTGTTTCGCAATCCATGACTTCAACTTCCTGCTCAAAAGTCCACGCAGAAATAAACAGGGTCCCAGCCACACCAGCAGCAAAGTGTCATGCCGTCAGCATGCTCAACGGTGGCTTGAGAAGCCCATACTACAGCTTCGCAAGTCAATCCCTTTAATTATGAAAATAATAATTGCAAGGACAGGGCAGGCACCAAGAAAAGAAGCCCCAAACATCCAGCTATAGCTGGCTGCAGCAGTTGCCAAAGGAGCTGCCTTGTACAGGGTACTCCTACTGTGTGCACGACAAACAATAATGACATATGCGTTGCCAACATGGCACCTAGTCAGCACACTTCCCAGAACAGATTACGGATGCGGCCGAGTCGAGCTTTCAGATCTGTCTTGGTTATTAGGCTGGAACTAGTGACCCCATGCCAGTCCTCTTCTTTGCTGTGATCTGCGGCATCTCACACCACCAGCAGGTCCACATCATGCCGGGCGCAGACACACACCTGACGAATGGCCAGACCATGAAGTACTTGAAGCCATTACCGCCACGCTTCTCGTTGCTGTCTGACGGCAGCTCGTCGATCCGGTGCCACGCGACCTCCTGCAGCGATGCATAGCCAGGATAGGCAACGGGGCGTCATTTTTGTGCAAAAAGGCCCCCGCACCCCAGGAGCTACCCTTGCGCAGCATCCAGTTGCTGCACAGGCGCAGGCCAGGTAAGGATAGACACACAAAGCTGCACTCCGACGACAGCCTGTGACTTGATAACACATTACATGCTAGATAGTGGGCAGGCCCACAAGGATTCCCAAAACAGAAAACCAGGCGCACGGGTGCACTCCCAGGCATTCCCAAAACACGAGACCGGGCACACAAGGGTGCCCTCCCAGGCATTCCCCAAACACGAGACCGGGCACACAAGGGTGCGCCTCACAGGCATTCTCCAAACACGAGACCGGGCACAAAGGCACTCTCACATGCATTTCCCAACCAGAGAACCGGGCACACAAGGGTGCACTCGCACTCATTCTCCAAACAGGAAACCAGGCACAAAGGCCCTCGCACATGCATTTCCCAACCAGAGAACCAAAGACACGGGCGCACTCACGCTGATCTCCTTGCGGGTTTGCGGCGAGAACGCGGCCGTTTTCTCGTCCACGCCCACCACCAGGAACAAGCACGTGCGCTTCTGGCCCATCGTCACGTTCAGGCACTCACTCGTGAGCAACGGGGAGATGTCAAAGCCGGTCTCCTCCCGTACCTGGCCGCCACGCACGGCGTGCGCATGATCCAAACACCATCCGGGAAATTGATATTGAGAAAATTTGAACTATCTAGACAGTTTCGTTCAGCACGTGCACAGGCAAAAGGTATCCATGAAGAATACATTTAGATAAGCTTGCTCCGCCATGCTGAACAAACAAGAAGGATTTAAGGTACGCCAGCGGCGGTGACGAATACATTCAGATAAGCTTGCTCCGCCATGCTGAACAAACAAGAAGGATTTCAGGTACGCCAGCGGCGGTGACGAATACATTCAGATAAGCTTGCTCTCCCATGCTGAGCAAACGAGAAAGGTTTCAGACGCGGCAGCGGCCAGAGACACGGTGATAACGACGTGTGTCAGAGTTCCCACCAAAACATGCGCGGGAGAGCGACCATCAGACACCCGAGCTCTGACCGAGTCCAACCACTCACTCCAGCTACCCAACCACTCACTCCAGCTACCCTGCTAGCAAGTAGAGCAGCTAGGCAGCTCATCCTGCTCCACCCGGCAGGAACGGGGATAAATGACGAGTAACAACATGGGGGGGGAGGCCATGAAGACACGAATACAAACAATATTCCCGCAAGCATGGCGACTAGACAGTCATGCCAGCACAGCGGCAAGAATAGCACACGGCTGAGCCGCTGGGGATGGCTTGCGAAGCCGTAGTGAGGTACTGGAGACACATCGCGGAAGCAATCGCAAATTCGTGGAAGCATACATTCAACCATATACCACTATAACAGCAGGCTCAAGCTACCATGGCCCAAATTCTCCCGATCTCTGGCCTCCGCTGGTTGTCTCATCGATACTGCAATGCATACTGTTGTTGTCTCATTGAACAATCCAGTAAGCCCGCAACAACCATATACAACCATGCCTCCATTTCCGGGCGGCTAGCAAACAAATGGGGTGACAGCAAATAGCTGCATGTCCACGCATGATAATCCTAGCAGTGTAGTAGACGAAGCCGCAATCCTGGCAGCCAGCAACAAGGCTTGATCATTACGGCCCAAGAAGAAAGAATGGGTTTCACCCGTGCGCCTGGGAGTCAAAAGATCCTGCAATGTGTCTGCACCGCGGAGCAAGCCCTAAGAAGCAAGCAGCTTAACCGCTGCGCTCCTGCCCAGTCCCTCGTATGCCCGCGCTACACAGTATCGATGAGACAACTACAGTATGCATCACAGTGTGCATCACAGTATGCACTACAGTATGCACTAAGTATGCACTACAGAATGCACTACAGAATGCACTACAGAATGCACTACTGTATGCATCACAGAATGCACTACTGTATGCATCACAGAATGCACTACAGAATGCATCACAGTATGCACTACTGTATGCACTACAGTATGCACTACAGTATGCACTACAGTATGCACTACAGTATGCACTACAGTATGCACTACAGTATGCATCACAGTATGCACTACAGTATGCACTACAGTATGCACTACAGTATGCACTACACTATGCACTGCAGCATGCACTACAGCATGCAATACAGTATGCACTACAACATGCTTAAACCCAGATCACGGTGGCAAGCACCTCCCGAGACGGCTCCTTTTGTTGCATGCTGCCATCGCCATAGTACTACACTCCCTTAGGCAGGTGGCACCCTGCCAATGATGATGGGGCCGCTGTCCTTATCCTGCACACCGAGCATCCAGGAAAAGGAATAAAATGAGGAATAAAATGAGCCAGCATGAGCCGATGGTACCTCGTACCGGCAAGACGAGCCCCTCTCCCACCCACCTCCCGTGCCGCGCAGTCGCTGTCCTCCTCGCACTTGTTGCGCTTGCCCTTGGGAAAACCCCATGATGCACCCCCTTTCCAGCCCTTCACCAGCACACACTGGACGGCGGAAAGGTGCCAAGCCACAAGAGCGTAGGGGCCACAGCACATTGCATATGAGCCTTGCTGCCTGAGAGTGGTCGATGCTTACGCAACAGAGAACAGGCAAGTCCCATGGGCCCTAAGGACAATTATGAACACAGTCCTTTCAGTGCACGCTAAACGCCACAACAGGTATGCGCGCACCAGCAAAAGCATCACTCTTGATCTTCGGCTAGAGAAACCAAGGCAACACGTCAACTGCTGCATAAGTAGTTCCATGCCATCGTATGTCCTTAGCACCTATGGAAAGAAGATAGAGCTAAATAGCCAAATGGCCCATCCCGAGAAACCCATCCTAACAACGTACATCTCCCCCAAAGGATGGCGATAGCATGCGATCGGAAGACAGGCTGTGCGGGATCCATGCCCTGCCCGTGAACTGCTGATGACTTGTCACTGTCCCGGCCTGCGCATCCGTCACGGAGCACCCACAGTTGCATCGGCAGCCCCATTCCTTCCTAACGGCAGCAACGATTACGAGGATAGGAAGCCTCACAGCTGAGCTAGGAGATAGCGGGCCAGACAGGAGCATGACGGCAGCCTCATCCACCATCCATCCTCACAGGCTAAGATACTTTCTGCACTGGCCAAGCTTAATTCTATCTACGGCCACGACATGACGGCCGCCACAGGGTGCCTTCTGATGGCCTAGCATCACTGCCCTAAGCCCTTGCGTGCAAAAGAGTATATGTTATGTGTGCATGTTTACACATGCACGAGCGTACCCTTACAAGTATGTATTTGTGCATGTGCATGTGCATGTGTGTATATGTCTATGTGTATATGTGTGTCTGTGTCTGTGTGCACTTGTGTGCGCATGTGTGTGTATGTGTGAGTGATTGGGCAGGGGAGGAGGAGGGACCCCCTTGGCCCCTTCGCCTCACCTTGTCCATTTCACGGTTCATGATGATGGCCCCGCACACCGGAACGCTCGTCTTGTAGGTCGTGAAGCTCTTGTAGATGTCGTCGATCATGTTCTGGTACGGTCGCAGCGCGGGGCAATGCTGGAACACTGGGGGGTCGGGAACCAGGGGGGAGGGAATGCCAGAAGCGGCCGAGAAAGAAGGGGGAAGTAGTCCACGGTGGAGGCAACCAGGGGGCGGAGGAAGAAGGGGGGAAAAGGATAGCAGAGGGAGGGGAGAAGCAAGTGGGGAGGGGGGGAAAGGGGGGGGTGGGGGGTGGGCGAAGGGACAGGGGACAAGAAAGAACAGATGGATGTAAAAGGGCGGTGGGAGAGAGGATAAAGGATCCAAAAATGCCACGAAAGTGGCTCGCCTCCCACCACACGGGAGGGAAGCGAGAGGAGACAAGGACAGCAGGAGGGAAGCGAGAGGAGACAAGGACAGCAGGAGGGAAGCAAGAGGAGACAAGGACAGCAGGAGGGAAGCAAGAGGAGACAAGGACAGCAGGAGGGAAGCGAGAGGAGACAAGGACGGCAGGAGGGAAGCGAGAGGAGACAAGGACAGCAGGAGGGAAGCGAGAGGAGACAAGGACAGCAGGAGGGAAGCGAGAGGAGACCAGGACAGCAGGAGGGAAGCGAGAGGAGACAAGAAAACCAGGATAGTGCATAGAGGACGAAGAGGGGGGGGGGGGGGGGGGAAGGCAGTAAGGGGAAGGGGGCGGTGGACGGAAGATGAGCTGAGATCATCAAGGGAAGAAATGGTGGCGATGATGGGTAGGAAGTTTCACAGTGGGAGTGCGGTAGGTTTTGACAGTGTTGACCAGACCGGACAGGACAGAGTGAGCCATCCGAGAAGAGACATCGCCAGGGTGGGGTACATATCAAGGAGAAAAAGTTGTTAAGGTAAATTCGTCTTGAGGAAAGGAAAGAGAAAGAGGTACCTCATCCATCGCCCGAGCACCCTACAAATTACAGGCACTCAGTGTGCGCAGCGGTGAAGCACAAAGCAGCAAGAGAGCCCATACATCATAGAGATAATGGCACGCAGGAGAATACAACCAGTAGGCCCTTTCCAGACACAAGCAGGCAAAACCATGAAGTTAGGGCTCTTAACAAGCACCCTCAATTGGCCATAGTAAAAAGATGCAAATGCTATTGACCACAGATAGCCATCTCCTGCAATCACAGATAAGTGGCTACAGGTCGTGATATGCATCCCATAATATGCGGCTTCTTATTAGAAAAGTCAGGTATTTGATGACAGGTGGCTATTTCATGGCAGGATACTGAGCTCGGTGAAGTCGCGCAGCGACAGCGAGGCAAGGGTTGGGTCCTGCTCCCGGTAGAAGTCGTCATAGAACCAGTGCGCCTGCTCCACCGAGAAGAGCATGTGGTCGAACGATGCCTGCTCTGGCGTGTTGAGCACAAAGCGGCTGCCAGGGTGGGTGGGCAGGGCGGAGTTTCCGGTCCAGGAGCAGGGAACGGTTATAGGGGGGGGGGGGGGATGATAAGCGCGAGGGGAAAACAGTGCAGCAGGGGGAGTAACAGGTGGGGGGCAAGGCGGGGGGAGAGGCAGGGGGTGGAGGAAGAAACTACAACAGGTACTCGTGTAAGCTAAATATGTCGCATGCACAAATGGACACCTACACCCTTCTACGAAAACACCCAAGGATCAAAGCTTATGAGCTAAAAGAATTTATTAGTGCAAAACTTGCAGCGTGCTTGGGAAAAAGTTGATGGTGGATGCTCTGCCAAGACGTCATGACTACTGCAGCAGCACCTTCATCAGACAAATGGTAGGCTGGAAAAAAATGTAGAGGAACTATCATGAACACAGAGGGAGAGGGAAGATTCACCGAAGGATGTGCACAGTATATGCCTAGGGAGTGCCTGTGAAGCACGGACAATGTCCCAAGCCTACCTCCTATTTCCCAGGAATAACGTCCCAAGCCTATCCCCTATCTATTCCCCCCACCCCCACCCCGCCCCCAGAGCCATCAGTGGCAACTCAGAGAAGAAACACAGGGTGCCTGAGGTGAGCGTAACACAAGTAACTTGGGCAACCTTTCCGCACCCCCCCCCCCCCCCCCCCCCGCCATCCTCCTTCGACACCATAGGACCCGTTGGGGTCATCCTGGTAGATCATAGCTTCCTTCTCAAGTGTCGTTGGGCTTGCATGATAATAATACCCATACATTTGAAAGCAACGGAAGGCAACCAATGCAACAGTACCTGAAGGATGAGTGACCCCTATAACACGATACAAGCTTAACCCTTTTGCTACCTTGCAAAGGCGAGATAACCCACGGTATGACTAAAGCTTACGATGAATTTCAGGCATGCTGCCACATCATACCTGAAGAAATAAGCCAGCTGCAGTTTCCTAATATTAGCTACTTCCCAACCTTGCCCATCAAATCCTCAATAAGGCCATGCGACCACAATCTAGGTAATAGGGCCCACAGAGCGCAACCAGTAACGCTGCGTATTTCCCGTGGGATAAAAGGTCTGATGATGGGCTGCAGGAGCAAGGCAACTTTGGCTGGCATCGCACGAAAGCGTATCTCTGTCAAAATTACCTGCACAGATCCATCAAGATGTCTTCCATCTTGCTGGAATTTCCGGAACCTTTCCCTGACTGTCTCATGCGGACAAGTGCTTAGGCTTGGGGGCTCCAAATAGCGTAAGTGAATGGACAAGATGCAACCCCCCGTTTAGCAATATGCAGACCAATCACGCCCTTCGCGATTTGCCAGGAACCCGAAATCCCTCACGCCTTCTGAAGAAGAAAGCAGAGAATTAAAGCTCGCGTCACCGGGGCAACACCACGACCACTATCGATCACGTCATGTCGTACTTAGAAATTCAAGTCCTAAAACTGATAACTGATTCGATGCGCCTGCATCCACGCTCGTTGGCAGGTGCTTTGGTCAAAGCGAATTCCCGCTCATTCAACCCGCATGTCGTGATTAGGCTCCTCTTGTGCACACAATACTACGTACACCCAAACAGACGACGCGGAGGCATTAGAGAAAAGAGCAATTTGGCGGTTGCAGAGTCTTCCGTCGCCCTGAAGTTTTCCTTCTGTGGCCCCACAACTGCCTAGGTACTACGTATATCCTACCTTGCTGTCTCTTGTGATTTTTTCCTTGAAGTTGTGGTTGTAGAGTGGCAAGGTCTTCTGGGTATGACATGTAGCTATATCGACGTAGCTATGGAGGTTTTTTACCGTAAGGTTCAGCTTATAAGCCTTGAGTACTACTTCAGCGTACAATAAACTACTTGATAAGCCAAGGCCTTTCGCAACAGGTTGTCTTAAATTATTCTGCCAGATGTTAGGTGGCGTACGAATGAAAATACGCCTACGGGATACGGCCACGCCTACGGTACATACTGCCTGGCGCGGAATTCCCAACCCGTTCTGCGGGCATTCCTCACCGAAGTGGCCGTTGGAGGGTGTCCGCGCTGAAGACGGGCCAAATGATGCAACGTTCATTTGAACAACGCAAACGATAAAAACGGCACGTTGGAAAGAGCCTAATAACTCCATCACGCACTGCCGTCTGGTCTCGCATGAATTCGCAAGCAGGATAGCATACCGGATTCTCACATCAGCACCGTCTCTCCTTCACGGACATTGTCTTTCCTGACATCGAATTCCCGCAGCCAATTTTGGAGCAACACAGTTTCCGCTCCCGTAGAGGTCTGGTACTGCATTTAAGTTTGCGTGGAGGAAATCAACATGGACAGTGTTTGATCCTCTCGTAAAATTCTATGGTTGCGTGCCAGTGAAACCTGCATCGACCGTCGCAGCCTGGCTGTTGACGTCCCATCACTGCAGTTTCCCTTGCCAATTTTCTTGTTCCTCCTAAAATGGCAACCTCCGAAGACGGGGTCTCCGCGCTGCATGAAAAAGAGAATGGATTTTCTAGACGGCTGGAAGCGGGCTCGGCTGCCGGGATGCGTGCTTCATCGGCAGTGGCATCCAAGCAGGATGATTCTAAAAACATACGATCCTGGACATCTCATGGAGGCGCCATGCGGGTTCCTTTGAAGGCACAGCAAGCCGTTGTTAAGCCCGCCGCGAAGACGGGTGGTACCAAGCAAGCTGCCAGGCAAAGCAGTACAGCGGTCGGGACTTCCTCGCATCTCGCTGACGTCGCCGAGGATGTGGCTGATGCCGCCCAAGAAACCTGTGCCCGCGATCCGTCAGCAGCATCCGACTTAAGGCCTCATTCTGCCGGGTCTGCGGCACACAGCGGCCCCATGTCGATCGACAACACGCTAATGGCTGCCAAACAGGACGCCGGCAGTGATTCCATGGCCACCTCTTGCACGCACGGTCCGACTAGCGAGTCGGGTGGCAAATCCCCTGCCCGCGAAGAAGAGATGTCAACCCCCGCGAAGGACCACACGGTGGATAGCTCGCGGAAGGAACGAAATCCCGCCGCCTCTGTCCCCACTTCTCGTGGGGCGTCCGCAGGCAATGCTGGCGGGCAAACCAAAAAGCGTTGGCAGCTGTCCGATTTCGACATTGGACGACCGCTTGGCAAGGGCAAATTTGGAAACGTGTACATGGCACGCGAGAAGAAGAGCAAGTTTGTGGTGGCGTTGAAGGTCCTATTCAAAAGCCAGCTTCAGCAGGCATGTGTGGAGCATCAGCTGCGGCGTGAGGTGGAGATCCAGAGCCACCTGCGGCACCCTAACATCCTCCGACTGTACGGTGAGTTGCGGGAGAATCAGCGCCACAACATGTCCTTTTGGTGGGATGCCAACTGTTACTAGCAGAAAAGCTTGTAAATACTGGTTGCTGACATCTCCCCCCTTGCACCCTAGGGTTTAGAAGTTTGCCAGCTTGTTTAATAAAGGCTCTCAAACTAAGCCTTTTCAACAGTGTGGGGTGTGCCGTCTTTGTACTAGTGGGAGTATTCCAGGCATTTTTGAAGGAAGTCATCCAACTCATGTTGTCCACTAGCTCCAACGACAACATGTTAGAGGTGGGCTGTTGTAACGCAAAAGGAGGTCTGCTGTTGTTACAACTTGGGATGACATCCTTTTGCAGGAAATAGGCTGCCTCAAGGCATGCGTCTGTGTAGTCTGCCATGTCCATGCATTGAGATGTATGCTGGCCATCCTGTTGTTTACAAACATGGAGGTTGTGTCGTGGGATTTGCAGTAGCTGCAACCACTCTGCATACCTCACGATTGGCCGGAATACCTCCCCGGTGCCCGGGCCCCCTAATACTTCAGTGCCTCCGCCGGCAATTTAAATTGGCCAGATAGGCATGATTTCCAGATTTATGCCATGCATGGTGCGGGTTGGCTCTTTGGTGACTCTTTGCGCTGCTGTTTATCTTGTGGCTGAGTAGCAACTGCTGTCCTGTACCTGTCATGCACCTCTCTCGCATGCCCGCCGCTGCCCCCACCCCTGTGCACACGCATTTGGTCCGTTAGGCTACTTCTATGACGAGACGCGCGTGTACCTGATCCTGGAGTTTGCGTCGCATGGCGAGCTGTACAAGCAGCTGCAGAAGGTCAAGGTCTTCTCTGAGGCGCGTGCTGCGACCTACATCTCATGCCTGGTGGGTGGAAATGCAAAGATGGAACCCTCGAAGCCGCATGTACCAGTCTGGTTAGAATGTAGACAATCCACTACATTTTTTTCCCGGCAGTCAAGCCATTCCATTGGTGGTGTAGATGGCGGGAGTTATCATGGCATTAAGATTTATGCTGTTTGTTACCATGCCTTCAGTCACTTTTCCTTCCTTCCTGCCATGCTGACCACGCCATCCGTTCTGGTTCAATCTGGTTGCCATGTACCCTTATCGCTCGGCCTGCCCTGGTTTGTTATGTTGTGGGTCGGGGTGCGGCATGTGCAGGCCAAGGCGCTGCAGTACTGCCACGAGAAAAACGTGATCCACCGCGACATCAAGCCCGAGAACCTGCTGCTGGGCGCCAAGGGGGACCTGAAGATCGCTGACTTTGGCTGGAGCGTGCACACGCCCAACAGCCGGCGCCAGACGCTGTGCGGCACGCTCGACTACCTTCCCCCTGAGATGGTGGAGGGGAAGGACCACGGCACGAACGTGGATGTGTGGTCGCTCGGCGTGCTGCTGTTCGAGTTCCTGTTCGGCGAGGCGCCGTTTGAGGCGGTAGGCCACGCAGCCACGTACCGCCGCATCGTGAACGTGGACCTCAAGTTCCCAGCGCTCACCAAGTGCGACAGCGTGGTCAGCGAGGATGCTAAGGACCTCATCCGCGCGCTGCTTGTCAAGGAGCCCGCGGCGCGCCTGTCGCTGGGGGGGGTGCTGCAGCACCCCTTCATCACAAAGAATGCCCGTGAGGACGGGCTGTACCCGCCGGATGCAGCTGACCCTTGAAAACGTTCAAATGCCATGATTGGATGGTGGTCTCATCTGCCTTGATGGCAACGCACCTGATAAAGTTTGGGAGGCACTTAAGAATGCTATGGTTTTATGCAGGTTTGCAGGGGGCTGGGGTAATGCCGATCCTTGGGTGCTGGATGACAATCCACAAGGATAGTGTCTTTGCCTTCCTGCATGCCCACCAAACATGCAGTAAACTCTTATTGCACACAAGGATCTGTCCATGCCACCCAGCCTCCAGGGTAGACCTCATGGACCATCCCAACATATACCCTCTACATGGTGGCATGCTTAGTTATGCCCTGCCCATATGTAGAACTTCTTGTCGGCGAGCATGACCCACGGGTTCATGACGTTATGGAGCTGTCCCATGTCCCCTTTTTGCATTATACGGATGCTGACGATAGGTACCGATGATTGTATGAACATGGGACACCTTCCTGTTTGTTTTTACAAGGCTTTTGTATTGTGAGCCTATCTATTTGGTGTGAACTGAAGATTTTGAGCCCTCAAGATGTTCCTGAGGTTGTTACACCGTCCGCATTGTTAATTTTAATTCGGTTCAGCCGAAAGGCCTTCGGAATTAGACAATAGCGTTTTATTGGTTGCAAGCAAAACTGTGCCCGCCCAATCATCTAATTTTTAGTTTGTTCAATGGTTACCAAACAGCCGTTGAACTTGCTGCCCAATTTAATAATTCTTTGTTTGTTTGGTATAACCCAGCCGGCAGCACTGCTGTTACTGCCAGTATATAAGAGCAGATTTGTTAGCCAAAGATTTAACACTTCTTTGCTTTTTACCGCGAAAGAAGCGCTATTGGCAGTCAAAGAATATCTATTTACACTTTCTTTGTTTGTTTGGTAGCTGGAAAAACTACATGGGAGTGCACTCGGGAATTCATTATTTACATTTTTCTTGCGTTTTCACGTGGTGTACTAAAAGAATAAATAGTTAAAATTAACAATGCGGACGGTGTATCCTGGACACTCAATCTCGATGACCTTGAATTTGCCAGGCATTTACCTATAGTTATAGTAAAATTAATTAAGAGCATGACTCCGTTGGGAGTACATGTAGCACATATCGCTGAGATATCTGCCTATTAAATTAAATTAAATTAAATTATAACGGTACGGTCTCCAATGCCAACACTGAACTTTTTGCTGATTTGCTTACGACATGCGATTTGGTCACTGCCAACACGCGCTTTCCACATAGTCCAGATGCTTTGGTCACACACCCGGGCCGCCGGAGTCTGCCCAACTTTGGCTGGACTGCCTGGCGCTCGAGGCTCGGGCGGTTGGTCTAGAAATCAGCCCCAAAACGGAGGCCCTGGCCCTCGGCATGGCAGGGCCCCCACCCACACTCCGCCTCTTAGACGATGCCGAGGTCAACTACCCTCCTTCAGGCCGCTTCAAGTAAGTAAGTACTTGCGTGTCATGCGCAAAGGCATGCCACGGAGTACTATGCTAATCTCATTAAATAATTACACAAAAGTTTAAACAAATATCGTCTGCATCATCCCCCAACCGTTAAGCACTAGATGGGGATGTAATCCTCATCCGAGCTGTCCTCTACTGCAATGGCAGACGAGGCGGTAGTGTAGCGGCTATCCTCATGCAGGACCAATAACCTCCACCTGCGGACTTCTACCCTGGCTAGCAACGGGCCGCGGGGCCCGTGGGGAGAAAACAGGAGCATACCCCTCGGGGAGGTGCTTATCGCAGATGGCAGCCCATTTCTCCTTGTCAATCATGCGGGCGCGGAGTACGGATAGTCCCAGAAGCCCTGCATCTTCAAGCAGTTGTGTCACATAGGTCCGGGTCGCGCCGCGCCGGTGCCCGGCGCGCGCAAGTTTGCCAGTGGGTTGCGATGGGACAAGGGGACCCTGCCATAGGAGGAGGTGTCTACCTGGTTGGCCCGTCTTAAGCCCCCCGGCAGGGCCCACATCGGTATTCACCTGGTCCAGATGTGCGGGCAAGATGGCCGGCAAAGAGGAGGCGGCGGTGTCGGATGGTATGGGTGACAAGAGGGAGCTCGCAGTAGAGCTCGGCCCGGGTGCGGCGTTCTTGGTAGCGGACGCCGAGGATATGACGGAGCATTCGAGTGACGGTGCCGTCAAGCTGCTGGCTCAGCGCCTGGTCCAGGGTCCACGCCTCGCAGCCATAAAGGAGGATGCTGAGGACAAGGGCCTTGAACAGAATGCGCTTGCGTCGCTCACTCAGGTAGCGACAGGTCCAGAACCTGTCGAGGCGGCGGAGGGCCGCCCAGGCCTGGCCAATGCGGGTGTTGATGTCGTCGGCCGTGGAGGGAAGCCAGCTGCCAAGGAGCTTGAAGCGAGTCGCCGGGGGGACGGGGCTGCCGTCTAGCAAGAGGAGGGTGGGTGGGGCTATCCCAGCAGGGAAGCCGATGGCCATGACCTCCGCTTTCTTGCTGATCATAAGCCCCACCGCCCGCGCTTCCAGTGATAAGCTGTCTAGCCACAGTTGGGCTGACTCTGGGGTTTCCACGAGTGTCGTGTCATCAGCGTAGATCAGATCGCTCAGGCGGTAGGGTGGGTCAACCCCGCCGTAGCTGGCGTACTCCGTGACCTCGATCCCCGGCGGGCGCCCCTCCACCCGGGCGAAGCGGGCTTGTGCACGCCGCATAATATAGTCCACCATAATGATGAATAGATATGGGGAGAGCACACAGCCCTGCCACACCCCGGTGTGCAGTGGAAACGCCGGAGTGACGCCGTCGGCGGTACGGACCTGCTGGGCTTGGGACCCTTCATAGAACTGGCGGATGATCTCAACGATGTACGATGGGACACGGAACAGGTGAAGGACCACCCACAGGGCCCGTCCCATATGACCGTATGGAATGCCTTGCATGGTGTAATCCACGAAGATCAATAGCAATGGCAAGAGGCCGGGGGCCAGGCGGCCCACTTCTTCGATCAGGCGGCGCGCGGTAATAGTGACCATAACACAATTGCGACCAACACGGAAGCCCATCTGGGACTCACCTAGGTGGGGATCGAGGCTGGCGCGCATGCGGTTCAGCAGGAAACGCATGAAGACTTTCAGCACGCAGCTTTCGGAGGCATACGCCGCGGTAGTTGCCGGTATCCGCGGCGGACCCCTTGCCCTTGTACAGCATGACCCGGACAGCGGTCTTCCAGTACGTCGGCGGGGGGAGGCCATCTCGTAGAATCCGGTTGCAAACACCCCGGAGGAAAGGCTCAAGCTCACTTAGCTCAGGCATCTTAACCACCTCCGGTTCAGTTCAAAATATTGTCCACTCCGGGCACTCCCATGGCAGCATCATTGCGGAGGGTGGAGATGGCAGCAGCCCATTCCTGGGGAGTCCACTCGTCGTGAGGGCCGTCCACCAAGGGGCCGGAGAGCCGGCGGTGGGACCAGGTAGTCCGTCTCGCTGGTGGGCGCCTGCGGGGGCTCAATGGGGCCGCCTCGGCTGGCCGCAGGGCGTGCAGCTGCAGCGGGGTCAAGCGGGGGGGGCGGGCCAGGGGCCCCTGATAGTTTGGCCTGGGAGCTGAACCAAATCTCAAGGCGTTCACTGGGGGTGCCTGGGATGTCAGCCCGTTGCGTTTCCCGGCGTCCGGTGAGACGGGTCGAGAGAGCGCCAGGCTGCCTTGTGCTGGTTGGCGGCCGTGTGGCGCGATTGATTTCGGCGGCAAGTGTCTCCACCTCCTCCGCATGTGCGGCAGTATATGCTTGAGTAAGCCGTTCCTGGTACGGGTACAGGTCCTCCCCGCGGCGGCGGGCCTGCGCTAGCGCCAGCCGGGCGGCAACCACCCGGGCGTCGCGCAGGTAGAGCGGGGCTGGTCGGGCGCGGGGTTGCTCGGGGAGAAGCTTAGAGCCAAGCTCCACCGATCGCATGAACAGTTCGTAGGGTGGCGTGAGATCTACACCGCGATCTGCGTCCAGGTACATCAAAGGTTGCGCGTCCACGAAGGCAGACCTGATTGCATCGCGGCGTATCTCATGATTCCGCTGACCACTTCTCCCTGCGCCCACGGACGGGGCGTAAGCAGGTCCAGTCAGTGCGGGGCCGGGGGCGGCGGCGCGCAGGGGCCTGAAGACGTAGGCGCAAGGTTGCGGTGACCATGCGATGATCCGATGCGACACTGGGGGTGGTCAGCGTACGGGCATCGATGACGGAAGAGCGCCAGCACTTGCGCACAAGTACATGTAGTCCAAGCATGCATACACATCGCCGCCGAGGGAGCATCGAGCCAGCCGCCCTGCGCATGGGGCCCACAAAGGTCACTAGTGCATCAGGCGGTTTAGCAAACAGCGTATTGGCAGCAGTCAAGTCCCCCTCAGTGAGCAGTTGCTCAAGTAGGGGGGTGTTGGCATTGCTATCGGTTAGGCGCGGCGCATACATGCAGCCCCCGCGGCCCACGGGCAGGGTCGCGTTGGCATCCACCAAGATGGCAACGATGTATTGAAGTGGGATCTGTTTCTCTAGATGTCGAGCAACTGGTTGAAGAACGCTGCGCGCGGTCCTCGGCCGGGTGCCCAGCATGTGCACATCACCTAAAAATGGCCTTTTTTGTTACATGGGGTCATATCTCCCACACATATAATAATAGTCAGATCGGGGTGCCATTCTGGACTTAAGGTCCCCCTAGGACCCTGTTCACATCACATAAATTGGGGGGCCAACTGACCTATTTTTAGCATCAAACCGTGACGTGGAAAAGTGCAAAAAACGATGTTTTCCAGGCATAAGGTGAGGCATAGCAGCCACACACAAGTAGTAAATGTAGTCCATAAGTCCAATTCAGCTGGAAATGGTCATGCTTATTAATTTATATCCAAAGACAAAAACCGCCCTTAAGTATGCAATGTAGGACCAAACTATGTGCTATAATTCTGGCATACATGAGCCAAAACACCGTTTTAGTGCATTATTTTCAAACTTATGAAGCCCCTGCCAGCACATATGCGGCCCAATCATGCCAGAATTCGTCACATTAATAGCACAATACTTGAATTTACACTAGAACACAAGTTGGACATATTAGGACCACTGCCGGCCCACTAAAAGTGACCGGGATGCAAGCAGAAATAGAGCGATTTTTGCAAAAATACTCCATATTCTGCGCCATTGTCTTGGAAAACTTTGCATTCTTCACTCAATTATCGTCATGGCTGTCATGGGATTCATATACATGCCACTGGGGCTGGATACATTAGCCAACACAGGCTAAAAAAGCGATCATCAAGGGACAAAATCACCATCAATCACAGTAGATGCTGGCATTCGGAACAAGCACCATAGTGCCTACAAGCCTCAAGAAGGGGAGCTTGGCTGACCAGTCGTGCCTGTCGGCTGACCAGTCTCTTTTCTAAACGGGCCCCGCTCGGCAGCACACACAATCTCCTTTGCAGTACTTGGCCCACTCTGCTGGGCACCCCTGCTGTGCGTGTCTTATAGCAGCTAATCCAAATATATATCTGCCAGGTGCCTCTCTGCTACATGGAAATACAAAGCGCAATCAAGGACAGCAGTGGCTTGGGCTGCTATTCAATTGAGCTCAGCACCTAGCTGCTGTACAACATAATTCTGCATCAGTGCCTGTCCTAATTGCGCCCCCCCGCCCCCTTGCCATCATCGTCATGCTCATCATAGTCTTTGGAACGTGCACTGAACTCCAACCCTTGGACAGTCCATAGGTCATTAAGAATCTGTGCATGTAATGCTAGCTCTTCTCAGTTGAACTCATCTACCACCCTCTCATGGTCGTGTCATCTCTCATGTAATCCACCTAGGTTTATCGTGGCCACTGATCTTTCAGCCCCTCCTGACATCAAAATCTGGGCAAACACACTGTTGACATCGCCCTTCCGTTTTAGCCTGCATGGCTCCTCATGTTTACCCTTATCTCATCCCTCAACACACCTATAACTGTCTATTCATCCCCCTTGCATAGGCGGTGCATAACTGCGGCATGATGGGGGATTGCCAAAAATAGGTGTAAAATGCATGGGATGGCACGGGGAGGCTCACACTCATCGGTTTACAATCACACTCATGTGCTAACAATGTCCCTCTCTGCTTTTGACACTGCATGCACATGCATTTCCTACCGGCTATATCAAGCCTTTAGTGTGGTTTGGTGCATCAAGAGAAATGGCAGGTCAGCTGAGTGCATCAGACCACATTTGTGTTAAGTGTACGCTTGCAACGCTGTTTGCCCACCGCATGGAGCTCCCCTTTCGGACAGTGGCGCAAGTAGCACTTACACCTTACTCCCAGCCGCTCACCCTGCCCATGCTAGCAACAAGAACAAATGCATGGTCCCCATCCCAACGTAAGGTGCATCACATGGATGGCCCTGCCATCACCTAGCAGTGTGCCACCCCTCTCCACCTCAACCTACTCTGAAATGCCAGGGCCCCAACAAACCTTTCAAGACATGGCACTCCTCAAAGAAGGCAACCCCTCAAAGAAGGCGAGGCAGTTTAGGTCTAGGGGGGCTTTGGGTAAGTTAAAAGATGATAGAGTTCACTAACACAGGCCACGGCAACGACAACCTGCCTCACCCGCTGCATCCATACATCACAAGCCATAAACTGCACAGCCTGGCATGATTGCCTAAGGGTCACGTGATCCAAGGTGCCCTTCAGGCTCACCCCAGCACACCGGCCCATCCTCACCACCCCACTGGTCATAGTCATCTACAGTGGCATCAAACTCCTCTAGGACAGAGTGCAGTAAAGGCAACATAGACGTCCTGACACAATTGAATAAGAACGTGGCTGCTACCTACTGCCCTTAATAAAAATGTCCATGGCTTGCACAAATACGCATTCAATTCTTCAAGCAAGCATGCTAACACCTTCACAGCACATCCCAAGGTTTATATCCATCGAGCTTTGTCAACAAGCATGACTTCCTGATGCAAACTTAGCTGTCAAGCTAGGAGGAGGAAAGCTAGGTAAAGAGGTGAGATAGACCCCCCCACAGCACCTTCCTGCACCAAAACCATGACAATATCATCCAGAGCTTGCTAAATACGTACAGCTAACCGGTAGCGGGCGACCTTGCAGTCCAGGTTCAGCGCGAACATCTCGTGTCAGCACCCGGCGGAGATGGCGGACGCGAACCCACAATGCTATAAAAGCGAGTCATAAGACTATTTCGGGGAGCGGTGAACGGCTTGGAACACCGAAGGTATGCCGCGACAAAAGCCTGAAGTTTTTCTCGGAAATACACGCCTGGATGTGGATTAGGGCACCGTTGTCGTGCTTGTGCTTGCGTTGCGAGCAGGCAACCAGTGTTTCTTGCAGTGTCGAGCAGTAACAGATGGTGGCGCGAGAGCAATATGTGACTTTTAAATCATGGCTACACAGCTTACACCTCCGCAGGCATGTTGGAACAAGCCCCGCCATGCCGTGAGCCGAAAAAAAGGAAGAAACGCATCAAGCAAGGACGGTCGTAAACGTCACTGAAAACAGCAAAATCTGACCTGCCGGCAGGTAATGCGACAGCCTGGAAAATGTGATTCGTTTCTCGAAAAACTGATTAGCGCTCGTGAAAGTAGACTTGAAGCCCATTCGGATTCCACCTTTTGGGAATTGTGAGCTTCCAACAAAAAAGTTTCCCCCACAATTAATAAACATGCATTTTCGCTGCCAATTCCAGATCTGGCCGACACAAAAAATCAGCGTCTCAGTTTGCGAATTATTTTGACGCATGAACATACGCGAATAATATCTACCATGCATCATCGCAAAGCAGGAGAGTTTACGCGTCGTTTGCATCCATCGCAGCGACTTAATATGCATAATTGACTTTTGACTGATATTCCGGCGGACATAGGGTCGACAGCCATGCGAGGTGGAATTTTTCTGGTCCCGTCGTCCTCAACGCGACGCGTTCGCGCCAAAATTCCCAGGATCTCATGTAACCGGACGGACCGATTTTAGGTGATGTGGGGGCATATCCAACAATTACCGAGAGCATAATGGGGGTCCGTCCTTCAAGGGAGCGAAAAGCGCACTGACGGGATCATCCGATTCGAGCAAAGTTTGTGGTCCACGAGCTGGGCGAGGGGGAGGCCGGGGAGCACAGCAGGCCCACTCCTCCCTGACCCGGTGCATGCGCCGGGCCGCACAGCAGTACGTTGCCATTGTAGTGCGAGGGTGACACGCTGAACGGGGCCCTCAAAGGAGCGTCGGTGCTCTTGGACCCCAAGCACATCAATGCCATATAGGCGGCAGTAGTGGACAACCTCGATGGCACGCGGGGGGGCATCTCCCCCGGGCAGGGTGGGATCGACATTGTAGGTTGCGATGCGCAGCGAGTGGTGCCGGCGTTGGCCCAGCAGGGGGCGCCGGGGACCCGCGGTGTCGGCAGGGGGTTGCATGGGGGGAGGATGGCGGGGACGTGTGTGCGGCGTGAGATAACATAGTACTTTTCAACGCGCATAGGGCACCCTCCAGGCGGGTGGCGCGACTTGCTCGCCTGGTCTTGGGGTCAAAGAATGCAGCATACCGTTGGGAGTGCCGGGTTGCGAAAGCCAGCAGGCACTCCTTGTTGCGAAGTTGGCGATGAAGGTCGCGGCTTTGACTCCGTTGCGTCGTCCGTGAGATTGGACTATCCAAGACACGCTCGGCCATCGGACGACGGGTGTGGGGGGTGGGTTCTAGCTAACCCCCCGGTAGCTGCTCGCGGTGTGAGAGGGCGGGGAGGGCCTACTCCCTACGGCCCCACGCGCGTCTCCCCTCGGCGTGGTAACCTCCCGTGAGGTAACCTCCATGTGCCATGCGTCGTCCTTCCACCGCAGCCGCACCTTCTTCGTGCGGTCATGCAGCGAGGGCCTCCTTCGCGTCCTATTGTGCCAGCCGGTCCCTCGGCCTGCGGGCGCGAAGCTGGCTTCCTGACTGCGAGGACGACATGACGACACGGATCGGCATGGCGTGGGCGCACCTCTATGACCACCGCCGCTGGTGGAGCAACCCCGCCCTACCCCGGATCGTCAAGCGTGACCTCTTCACGGTCGTCATTCTGACGATCCTGACCTACGGCGCCGAGATGTGGACACTGATGCAGGAGCTGGAGCAACGACTCGACGGCGCCGTCACCAAGATGCTGCGCAAGGCCCTTAACACGTCGTTTGTAATGACTCAGTCCTAAAAATAGGACTGAGTATACCATCTTTGAGATCATGTGGCGGTAAGGGGGGGGGGGGTACCCCATATGTTTGATATGCATCATAGCACTCAATATCATGCTAATGCTTGGGCATATGCTTAAAAAATCATATGTTGACCAAATCATGTAAAATTATACATGAGTCTCAACCCTTACTCGCGATTTTGGAATTTTCTGTGGAAACACGAGTGTGTAAAATCCAATAAAATCCATATTCACTATTAAAAATCATAGGCATGTAGATAATAGAGTTCTTGAACTGTGGCAAAAAACTGGACTCAATTCGGCCACTGGCACTGCCTGAAACATGCAAAACACTGCCAGTCCTATAAATAGGACTGGGCCTTGGTAGCAAAATGCTAGCATGGGAGTGCGGTCGTACTACACACCACCGTGGCCACCAACCATGCCAATCAGCTCATTTCCCTTCCAGCATAATAGGACAACATGCTTGCATCATCATATTGCAGTTATATGATACCTTATAATGTGCGAGAGCCTATGCAAGCACGTAGGGAATGGGTTTGGATACCTACCCACGAAAGGTTTTTTTTTGTGTGTTAACCACCAATGTACTGGGCAGGTTAAGCATATTTCAAGTGTCTCTAACAAGAATGGACATGGATAAAACTGTTTTTCCTTGCCATGGCATGGCCAACATACTTGCTGGCACATGATGACAGTGGTTCACCACCAAGATCTTTCACTCACCCATATAAGCTCGAAAGCACCCTTGACGAAGCCCATGACCACACAATTATGCAGTATGAACGTAGCAAAAGAATAACTAACATCTATGAAGGTGTTTAAACCCATTAAGCGCCTAAAAACCTGCACAACTACACCAGGGCAAGGCAAATGCCTGGCAACATCATCTAAAAAGGGGGTTTTGGAGAGGGGCAGGCAACGGTCAAGAAAGAGCATCAAGACTCGAAACTGGCAACACCTCGCAAGCTTAAACTCATGTACGAACATCAAGAAACGATGAGACAACGATATTCCGGCTTTACCTGGCATGGCTGGCGTTACCTTGGCCCAGGCGGTGCACGCAAAAGTGGCACTTTGCGGCACACACACCATGACGTGACAGAGTGGTCGAAATCATCAAATCTATACTGCCACTAAGTCAATTTCATGACCATGCATGATAAAAATTAGAAAGAAACCTATAAACCCTTCGAATTGCGCCGGAAAGCAGTTGTAGTAATCAATTCCGTCGACCTGCCTGATCGCAGCTTTTTCCAGCAAGAACGGTGCCGACACCTAGTAAATCGCATCCCCGCGAGCTGAAAATTAACTTGTATCATCTCTAGGATATATAAAATCTATTTCCTGAGTTTGGCCAGCTATATCGTCCCAAAAGGTAAACTGCGTGTATGGGCGCAAGCCGCCATGGCTAGGTCGAGCATTTCCGGAACTCGCGTTTCACGTGAAAAAGTACCCTTACCACCTGTACTTTGACCGTACATTTGACCGTCCAAATTAAATCCAAAAAAATCGCAAAAATATGTCCCAGAAAGATCTTTTCACGTAGTATTTGAATAAATTTTGAGAGAATTTTTTTGCCAAACATTCTGACTTGGGTGAATTTTCTACAAAACCCTAAAACTCAGTCCTAAAATTAGGACTGAGTTGAACTCAGTCCTAAAAATAGGTGTGGTTACAAACGACGTGTTAACATCCCCTTTGGTTTGCACATTAGTAATGAGGATTTGTACGCTCCATTTATTTGATCCACTCAATTCAATTCAATTCATTGCTGGGATGTGGTGAGGCACAGGCGATGTTGGAGAATGGGTCAGGAGTTTGATGTTTCAGCGCCCATCATTGGTGCCCGGCCGGGGGTCTCCTATCCAACATGGTCTAGATAAAGCCTCGTGCCCAGCTCACTCCAATGAAAAAGTGTAAGGTGAAAAGGGGTAGTAGGCAGTGAAAAAATCGGCAGTGACTACTGTCGTACAATACTACACAATTACGCCAATAGAAACTCGCATCCAAACGTATATCTTGATAGAGGCATGCCTCTTGTTTAATTTCAAGGTACCTCTTACTTAATTAACCCTTTAATCTCGGCCCCCACCCTCCGACAATTCGCCAACTTTGACAAAAAGAGCCAATTTTACCCCGACTGTGTCACGTGAGCATAATAAGTCCTCAGTGTGAGGGGAACATGGGATGGAATGGATGATGCTAGCTATTTAGTTCCTAGTTACAGGGTTGTGGGAACCACAGCCCGAATCGCTATGAATGCCAAACCGGGTCACACGCGGAGCCCCCACTGACTTGGGGGTGGCCTCCTTCATCACTATTTGCCACCTATCCTTGCGAGCCATCTGCCTCCTTGCGAGCCATCTGCCTCCTTGCGAGCCATCATTGGACCTCACATATTTGTCATTCTACAGATCATCGGCAGCAGCTTTTGTGTCATATTCACGCCTGGGTCTGCCGTGCTGGGCCCAGCCACGCCCCTGCCCTGGCCCATATTGGCCTTCCCTCGCCACGACTTCCCCTTCCTCCTCCCACTCCCAGACCACTTGGGCACCCATAGTTGCATCAAACCCTTTAGGGGCCATCTTTTGGTACACTGAGCACTTTTCTATACCAACCCTGAATGAGTGTCATGAAATGAAACGTCTTCAAGGGCGTTATCGACGCTCCTAGAAGGTTTTCGAACAATGAGCTGTTCTCGTAGTCTGGAAATTTTGCCTCCATTTCTGTTTCCCTGCCGTGAATTCGGCTCTTTTTCGGCTAGGTTCAAGGCATGCCTGCGTTGCCGCCGGCCGCCGTTTGGGCCTGTTTCCGGCTTTGCTGCCTGCCCTTTTGCTTCTTTCTCACAATTTCGTGTGCAGATGGCCTGGCCCTGCCACTGTCACTGTCCACCTTTCTTGAAGTCCTTTCCCCAACAGGTACGCAGCAGAGGGCAATCACAAAGTCACACAAAGCAACTCCTCGTAGGCATATTAAGAAATCTCCCCTCGACTTCTCCTGCGCAGTACATCAACGATGGCTGCGCTGGCCCGGCCCGAGCCGCTGCACTTTCACCGATAATAGTCATCAACTAAGGCTGGGTCAATACAGGTCGGTTTTGGTTTTAGGATGTTTGTTAATTTTTCCCGCCGAATCGCGCAGGGGAGATGAAGCCCGGCACAAAATAGTTTGTTGGGTTGCCAGACTTACGCGGCGTCAACCCACAAAGAGGTTCCCAACATGTGCGTGCCTGTGCGTCCATAAAATTATGCCGCCATTCCCCGTCACCATCGTTGTCTTGCCAGTGCTCCCGAAAATCGCGAAAATGCACGCCAAGTGTGTCGGACCAAAGCTTGCATTCGTGATAGTGTTACGTTCAAGCCTAGCATAGGTTCCGTAATTGGATAGTTGGATTGAAATAAACGCTAACTTGTACTCAAGATTATTGAAACAACAAGATATTGAAACGGTAATCTACATTCAGAAAAATGTCCATGCCGCCCCCGTCACTTTCCGGAATAACTGCCCCGGCAGGCTGCAGGGGGTAGCCGCTGCTCTGTCTGCTCTCGCATTGGGTTTAACAGCTGTTACCTGTAAGAGCTTTTAACTCTAACTTGACGACGGCTCTAACTAACGGAAGCCACTATTTTTATAATGATTGGCCCGTCGTTTTAGATCATCCCAGGCACCAGCCTTAGCCACTACACGATTCACAAGAAGCACTCCAACACAAACCAATCTCCTGGTGGCAGGTTGGGCCCCGGCAAAGGCCCCGGCCAATGCGACTTTGCGAAGTCATAACTTAGCTCCCCTTTCGTAAATGCAGCCCGCCACCGGTCTCCATACAAGACACAGTAGAACGTTGATCGACCATGTAACGTGAAGTGGCGACGGAAGTCTCGATTTGCGCGCGACGGCACAGTTATGGCATGCCCCGCTGTCCGCACCAAATTTCTCTGACGATCATGAAAGAACTCATGCTCGTCATCGTCCAGGTAGGGCGAGGCAAAAGCGGCCTTACTAGAAGATTGAAGATTCCATGGTGTTGTGCGAAATAATTACTGATGGAAACCCCTGATGGAACCTTCACCTTCCATTTGAAGCAAATAGGCTTGCGTCAGGCCTGCTTCTCGCGCCAAATCCGCCCTCTGGCCCAGCGCGGCGCGTCCGGGCAAGTGCGGGTACCTCGGTGTCACCCTCGCACCTGCGGCAACCCGCACTTGTGTCACTTCCCGGGTGAAGAACAGGTAGTGGCCAGGGCGGGTGGGCAGGGCCGTCGCGGTGGGTAGCCGTCTCGGCCGCCGGCGCACCAACGGTACCTGCATTTGGGACCCGGCAGCTATGGAAGGAGCCAACGCAGCGGGTTATGCAGAGTATAAAAACAAATAAAACATATCGGTCTTTCATATGTTTACAGTGCGCGCAGTGTAGATTTACAGTGCGCGCGATGCTGACACAAAATATCGGAGCAAGTTAATACGCATATCCCATCATTCCAACTAGTATCACAATGGTGGACATTCGGAATTCCTGGCCTGCAATATTGACTTCCTTTACACAGTCGACCATTTGATCACACATTTATGTATACTGCACGCAGCATGCAGTCGAGCCTAGCTAGCAGTAGCTAGCTGATCATGACATATTGATCACGTGCATAAGCAATATATATGCGTGTGTGTATAAACATATGCATCTCATGGGAAGCTAATTTCTAGCTTCACAGGGGACGACGCGATTCTTGCAGGGGGCA
This sequence comes from Mesostigma viride, assembly GCA_009746045.1. Classification (NCBI taxonomy): domain Eukaryota; kingdom Viridiplantae; phylum Streptophyta; class Mesostigmatophyceae; order Mesostigmatales; family Mesostigmataceae; genus Mesostigma; species Mesostigma viride. The sequence continues at coordinate 1,340,593 of RPFO01000448.1, forward strand.
ACGTATACGCGAATATTGGTATCGTTACTCCACTACCCCGTCGTGGTTCCGGGGAGGCCAGCTGTTCCGAGTATACAATAATATTTTGACTTAGTTATCATGATCACCGCGATGCAGCCTAGCTAGCGCTGGCTGCAACGTCTAGATAGCTGTGAAATGGCGCACTCACCGGGATTTATAATTAACGACGCGGCCGCAGCTCCTTCAGCTGCACAAGCTGCAGCCCATGATGATGATAATGGCTGCAACCGTGCAGCCAGGCAATTTATACCGATTCTACGCAATATACCATCTCCTGCTTACTGGGGGACCATGAAATTTACCCAGAATATCAACGTCACCACGGCTCAATGCGCGGCTCCTTACATCGTGGTAAACGTTGCAGAAGTCCTCAGCACCCCGCAAACCGGACCGGAAGCAGCCGGCGCCGGATCATCAATGATTTCTGTGAATGTCCCGGGCATCGCCGTGCGCTGCATAAAGGATTGGAACAAAGCATGCTGGAATCTTAAGGAACCCTCCCTCTTGATTTCTGTAACGGGAGGCGCGCAGGACTTCGCATTGAAGGCACGGCTGAAGGTAAGCCAGCTTGTTGCGCGGTTTGACGTTTGTACTGCTGTCGGCAGTGACCGTCTTAATTAATGTCGACTTTAATATTGATATAGACGTGCGCGTCTACTAGAAGGCATTGCAGTCTACCTGTCAATGTTGGCCAGTAATTGCCCCGGCCCGGCCATGATCTATAGATAACCAATGCAAGTAAAATATATCTAGCGCTAGCTTGCCTGTACATTTTTGGAGACCAGCTGCCCTGTCACTTACGAGGTGTGGCCATAATATAAAATACCTGCAAATCGTTATGTGTCCAGAAAGGCTGAAGGGCGTTCTGATGATTATTAATATGCCCTCATGGCGGCAGGGTGGGATATTCCAAATATGCCAGTATAAATAAGTTACTACTGACGCTCAAGAATGGTTCTTCGATCCCATGTGCCACAGCTCGGTCCTAACCCTTGCCTGTCAGCTACCGCTTCAATGGGACGCATACCGTGAAGGCTGCAGGGAGGACAACCTTTTCCAGATCAGCGGGGTTTGATGTCTTGTCTTATCAATGATGTAGTAGCTAATAACAGATTCTGAGGGCGGGTAAGCATGTAGCTATTTACAGAATTTGTCATTTGGGTTACAGACGTGGCTGCTGTTTGCCTAATTGTGAGTTGTTGGGAACTAAACTACTGGTACAGCGATGCTTGCTATTGGTTACTAATTACTAATATGTCATCCACTGGCCTGGCAGCGCTGGCCAGCAATCGCGGCTTGCACGGCGTCACCATCAAGGGCAAGTGCGACACTGACTTAATAAAAGACTGTTTCTTATCGATCACCGATTATTGCATGCATGCAGGACATGTTCACCAAAGGCCTGACCATGGCCGCGAAGAACACCGCCGCGTGGATTGTGACTGGGTATGTCGGGGTGCTGCCAAGTGCCAGGATAGTAACACTACTACTACTAAATTCTGCCAGGGTGGAAGTACTCAAGACACCACAAATGCTATAGGGTGAAGATTCCAGCTGTCAGACAGTGGGTTAAATATGGGTCATCTTGCAGGATGCTGGTTCGAAGTCCAGTCTCTCTGCTTACCTTATCTCCCTTCTTAGCTTGCCTTCCATGGGCCTTTGCACACCAGTATAGGCCGTCAGAATCCCCCCCCCCCCGTACACCACTGTGCGTGCCTCACTTTCTCCCCAGGTTGGAAATACGTACGGGTGTATTTTATTCCGGGCCTTAAAATACATAGTAATACATGGTGGTGGCGGGTAAAATACGTGGGTCCAAAGTACGCGGGTTTATAATAGCCGACTGTGTTTCTAATAAGGGTTTTAGAGCGTGCCCGTTTTAGGAACTAGATAGCTAGTAACACCATCCAAACCCATCCCATCTTCATTTCTCTGAGGACTTCGATGCTCACGTGAAGCCGTTACGTGTAAATGAATTAATCATGTCGAAAACACAGTCGGTCGGGGTAAAATTGGCTCTTTTTTAGCAAATTAGCGGACTCAGCCTGGGCGGGGGCCGAGATTAATTCAGCGGCACCTCGAAATTAAATAAGAGGCATGCATCTATCGAGATATATTTTTGGAGGCGAGTTTCTATTGGCGTTAATTTGTAGTGCATGTCAAGGGCATGACCGAAAGTACTGAAGTCGCGGAAGTGTCGCGGAGACGTTTCGACTTTCTAGATCGACTGCGCATTGGACGGTGAAAAGGCAGAGATGCGGGCGGATGTTGGACGGAATTTCCGGTCAGCTCGATGCGGGCTTCAGTTGCATCTCACGTTGTACATGGAAAAGAGCCCTTGCGTCGCGCTGTGCTGTAGCGAACTTATTCTCCGCCGTCAGATTGCACCGTCGATGAGCGTCGATGCTCGTCGATGAACCCAACGCAAGCCATGTGACGAAAAGAAGTAGAAAATGGCGCGGCGGCAACAGAGGGCGAGTTTGGTAAGTTACAGAACTTGTAGCCCGGCGACTTCGCGTCAAGCAGTCCGCAGGTATTCCGCCGGCGTCACTTAAGCGACAATTTTGTTAATTTATTAACTGGGGACAACCTAGTCGGGGTAAATTTGTCATTACTATTTAGAGCCTGGCACTCTAAATAGTAATTAACAAAGCTTGACCTTTCGAAATCCCCACGTGGTCCAATCGTTAGAGTTACCCAGTTAGTCAGCGCTGGCATATGCTGATCATGTATAATTATTCGCGCCAACTATAACTCAGGTAGGCCCAGCCCTGGCCTAGGCTTGCGTTTGATGGAAGGAACTGTTTGCATCGTTTATAGTAAAAATCTGCGGATGGGATGTAAACGCCGCGCCAGTGTAGGCGCCGCGCCAGTGCCCGCTGACCAGTAGCCGGTTTACTACCCCCAAAAAATACCAAGTCCAAACCGAGTATTTAGAATAAATACGGGTATTTTATGATCCGCGGCGTAAAGTACTTTGTTTTTACAGTATGGAGTATTTGCTAACCCGACTTTCTCCAACCATTGAACCAACCAACCAGCCAACCAACCATTACCAAACAAACAAGCAAACAAACAAACAAACAAACAAACAAACAAACAAACAAACAAACAAACAAACAAACAAACAAACAAACAAACAAACAAACAAGCAAGCAAGCAAGCAAGCAAGCAAGCAAGCAAGCAAGCAAGCAAGCAAGCAAGCAAGCAAGCAAGCAAGCAAGCAAGCAAGCAAGCAAGCAAGCAAGCAAGCAAGCAAGCAAGCAAGCAAGCAAGCAAGCAAGCAAGCAAGCAAGCAAGCAAGCAAGCAAGCAAGCAAGCAAGCAAGCAAGCAAGCAAGCAAGCAAGCAAGCAAGCAAGCAAGCAAGCAAGCAAGCAAGCAAGCAAGCAAGCAAGCAAGCAAGCAAGCAAGCAAGCAAGCAAGCAAGCAAGCAAGCAAGCAAGCAAGCAAGCCAGCCAGCCAGCCAGCCAGCCAGCCAGCCAGCCAGCCAGCCAGCCAGCCAGCCAGCCAGCCAGCCAGCCAGCCAGCCAGCCAGCCAGCCAGCCAGCCAGCCAGCCAGCCAGCCAGCCAGCCAGCCAGCCAGCCAGCCAGCCAGCCAGCCAGCCAGCCAGCCAACCAACCAACCAACCAACCAACCAACCAACCAACCAGCCTTCCTTAATCGTCCAACCAATTAATGAATCAACCAACCAACCAACCAACCCAATAACCTTCCAGCACACTTTACGCCGGGTCGCCAGCCCTTGACATGTGCTGCATTCACCGCGCCGGATGCTTTTTTAATTGTGGAGCCACAATTATGTGGGCCATGCATTGCGAGGAAGGTTACCACTGCCGCAGGTGCATGTACCGTGGTATGAGATGTGGTCTCGATCCGTTGGAAAAGCGTGTCATTCATCATGGCATGACAGTGGCAGGATTATTCTACAAGG